>JAYKAV010001886.1:357556-713096 GCA_035582835.1 Phoebastria nigripes | reverse complement strand
CTCCGGCAGCCGGCCATGGCCTCCAAGCTGCTGCGGGCGGTGGTGCTGGGTCCCCCCGGCTCCGGCAAGGGGACGGTGTGCGAGAGGATCGCCCGCAGCTTCGGGCTCCAGCACCTCTCCAGCGGCCAATTCCTGCGGGAGAGCCTCCGCGGCGGCGGCGGTGAGTGCCCGCGGGGCCGCCCCGTCGGGGGGCGGCGGGGACCGGGGGCTGGGGGGTCTCCAGCCCCGGGCATCTTCGACGGGGCGGCGATGGGATGGGGATGGGGATGGCGATGGGATGGGGACACCCCCCCCCCCACCCCCTCCAGATACGCCGCAGGTCTTTTTCTTTCCATGGGGTTTGCACAGCTCATTCATCGCCTTCTCCCTCCAGCCTGCACTCACCGAGCTGCCTGATAAAAGTGGGGTCTGATGCCGTGGGGGGCTGTGGGTGTGTAATAGTTTCATCCCTGCGCCAGGTAGGTATGGCTCTGGAAAAATCAGTATGAATAACCCGCCTGCTCATGCACCGATGGTTAACGGCGGCGTCCGGGGATGCAGGTCGCGTGTTATTAATAACTTCATCCTGCCTCAGGTGGTTGTACAGGAACGGGGTGAAAACTGCAAAGCGGTGGACAGCAGATGGCTGAAATGCTGGTGCACGCTGTGCCTGTGCAACACCCACAGTGGGAGGGGTGGATTGGGAACGTGCGTTTGTCCACGGGGGAAATCCCGCTGGGAAAATTGCTGCGGGTCATGAGGTGCTGTGGCCGAGTGCCATGCCGTGATGTGCTGTGCCGTGCCAGCCCCTGCGGCAGGGGYGGTGGGGTGTTACGGGGCGCTGGTGCGTGTCCCCTGCTCCTTATGAAACTCCCTTCCAGAAAGCAGGGAGGTGGAGGAGGTGGGTGGCAGCACCCACCCTGCACAGGTCACCCCCCGAGACCCGGCTTTTTAGGGCTTGCGGCAGAGAGCGCAGCGGGCAGCCCCCGGGCCGGGTGAACCTGCCTGCAGGAGCATGGCCTCACCACAGCGGCTCTCTGCTCCTGCCCGTCCCGTGTTTGACATCCAGGTCCAGAACCCTTGGGAGAACTGATGGTCTTTGCTGTGCTTCCACCCCGGGCAGYGCTGTCGGTTGGTGAGATGCTCCCCAGCCCCAGACAGGCTTGGGGCGTGCTGCACCCCAGCTTGTGCTTGGGTTCCTCTGCAGCTGCCATTAGGCAATCCCAGCGTATGTCTTTTTCCAACAGCTCCTTCTCTCCTCTGCTAATGTGTGAAAGACTGACCCAGAGAGGAAGCTGACTCACCGGGCAGCRAGAGGAACGGTAAAATGGCATCAATACAAAACAAGCTGAGAGAACCCAGAATTTATTTCCCTTTTTAGAGGGGTAACAAAAAGAGGGAGAAAAAAAACGGAGGGTAAAGTTTTGGAGAACTGCGCACTCCGGCAGGGGCATTGCACACAGCCCTGTGCTGGTCACTCGTTTAAAAATATCCAGATTTCCTTTTGTAAATAAAAAGGACAATAATATTTCCTTTGGAGGGAGGATCAAAATTAGGAAAATCCCGATGTCTGCTTTGGCTGAAGGACAAAACGCCTGGGTGAAAAGCAAGCGGAGGTGCAGCGTGTGGGAGCGGGGCCGTGCGGTGAGACTGCGTGCCCGCCCAGGAACTTGCACAATCAAGGTCTAAACAAGTGGCTTTCCTGGATTTTATATTTCAGTTCATACTCTTGCTGTAGAGCTTCTCTGGGGACACTGGAGAAGGAAGAAGGGGCTGTGAACAGAGTTAGCTGAAGGTATTTCCCAAAGCGCATCGAGTAAATTCAGTTTCCCAAASGAAACAACACTGAGAAATGTGGGTAAAATTACTCAGAAGTAAATCAGCCTTAGTTTGGTACAGCTGGTGTGGCGTTCAGGTCCCACCTTTGGCTCAGCCTCGGGTTACAGCTCTCAGTAACCTGCAGCTATTTGCTGTTTTTTTTCTTTGCTATTTGCTTTGGACAAGCTGTTACATGACGGCGCTGCGGTGTGCCAGCTCTGGGGGAAACTAGGTGGAAGTAAACTCCGCCTGTGTTTATCATCTGCGCCACTGGCTTTGCATTTTAGGGGAGCTGGGGCCCTTTGATACAAACAGCTGCATCACAGAGTCGTTGTCCCAAAGGGACCCGTCAGTCCGGTGTTTATAGAGTAATCTTGGTCCAAGGATGGCAGGCACGCGTCAATGCACAGGGGGTTTTCCTGCTTGCCGTCGCAAGATGTAAAGCGGCCATGGCTGTGGGGTTCAGGCTYGGGCGGCACGGAGGACTCCAGCCGCCGGAGGAAGCCTGAGCTGCCCGGCACGGAGAGCGTGCCCGGCTCGCCGCCGGTGTCGGCAATCTCGGGGAACCAGGACTTCACTTTGCAGCTGAGCGAAGTGGCTGAACACATGGCTGCTGCTGAAGCGTTTGAAGTTTTGCTACAGCGACCCTACAAGTACATCCGCTACCGCACATTTGTCTGTTAATTAGCGTCTTGCTTAGTGAGTGGCTGCTCTGCTGTGGGAAAGGGCCTTTTTAAGATCTTGGAAGACTTAGAAACTGTGTTTTTGGTGCTAGGCAGGGGTGATGGAGGGTGGTGAGCCATTTCCTTGGCCCGTACTTGCCCCGGTACCCAAGTGGTTGTGTCTGGTGTTGGCAGCATCCCGGGGTCTTAGCAGGACCCGGCAGTTAATTTGCAATACAACTTCATTTCTTTTCCCAGTGGCTTTGGCTGAGGGTCTGCATCCCCCCAGGGACACGTGGGTCTTGTGTCTGTCCCACCACTCCCTTTAGTGTGCTTCGTTGGAGGTAGAAGTGGCTCCTGTCCCCTCCTCGTGACGGATTTAATTTGTTAGCGTCAACCAAAGTGAGTACAAAAAAAAGGCCAAGGGGGTTGTGGGCTGCGCATGGCCGAGCCCCGCAGTCCTTCTCCCCACCTTTCCCACGGGCGATGGTCTTCGCTGGCAGAGCCACGCGCTGGCCCAGCTGCCTGTCGAAGCTGAGCCCAGGAGATGCAACCTGCCAGCCCTTTGGTTTTCCGTGGGGTCGGTGCTTTATGTGCGGGAGCAGCAGCGATGCTCTGGCTGCGGCGATTTCCCCCGGCGCTGGCTGCCGCCCCGCAGACGGACCCCGCTGTCCATCCAGCGAGTGGGTCATGGCCTGAATTTGGGGTCACACCAGGCTCCAGCTCCCCAAAGTGATGTCCTGCTGGCAGGGATGGGGTGGGAGCGAGGGCTCTGGATGCAGCGTCCGCATCAGGAAAGAGGTCCCGGGGTCCCAAAATGGGGGTGACATCTGGCCCCGGCCAGCCGGGGTTGTTGCAGCTTAACTGCACTGATGCACAGGCGGCTGCGGTCGCTGCCCTGTTAACCACCCGGGGTTTCTCCTCTCCGTTAACTCCAGATCGTGTTGCTGTAGCCTAAATAAAAAAATCATGTAGAAGGTTGTGCCGTGGGGCAGAAAGTCCAGGGTTATCATGCAGGGTCTGGAGGCTGCCAAGCACCGTGTTTGGGAACAGCCTCTCCTCCAGCCCGTCCTGCCTTGTCCTGGGTGGCTGTTTTATCGTTCCTGGCCTCGGGGGCAGGAGACATCCCTCAGGGCTGTAACTTGGCGTTGCTTTGATAAGGAGGGACGGCTGCAGATCAGGGTCRCATCAGGGAAGCCACAGAGAGCCTGAAGTCCCACACGTTAAAGGGTGGATTAAATTCACGGTCATTAGATTAATGGGATTAAGCCCGTGAGTCAAGAGGCCGTTTTGCATGGAGCTCAGCACTGCYGGGAGCACCCGCCAGCCCAGCTCAGGCAGCATGAGTAGCGGCTAAGGAGCCCCTTGCTACCTGGARTAATTGCAGAGCAATGCTTGCAACCCCTCTCTGCACCCAGCCATAGCATTGGGGATTTTGGTGCTTGCATAGGTGCTGTGCAGCGCAGTAGGGGTGAGCCCCAGCTCCTCACCCCGGGGGACAGGGAGCTGCAGGGAGCTGCTGGGCAGGGACCGGCATCTTCCACCCTGCTCGGGAAGGACTGCTCAAACCCTGCTCCCCTTTGGCTTGCGGCTGGGGAGCGCTTCACCAGGGAGGCTTGCATGGAGCAGGTTGGGCTCTGGGGCTGACGGCTGGTGCGGCTGGGAAGGGGATGGCAAATGTAAAAATTGGAGATAAAGTTTGAAGAAACCCGGCGGGAGCAGGGCTGTGCTGCAGGGATGATGCGCTCCGGAGCATCCCTGGTGTTGGGGGGCCAGGGGACCAGGCAGCTCTACAGGTCCTTCATGCAAAATACATGCCCGTTCCTCCTCGGCGAGAGGAGGAGTGGCGGTGCTGCGTGTGCTCTGGAGGAGGCTGAGCAGGGAGGGAGAGGCTGGAGGGGCTTCAGTAGCTGTCTGGAAGCAGTCAGCAGCCTGTGCTGGTGCGTGGACCCCTGTGGTAGTACATTCCCCCCTTGCCAGTGCATGACCCCTGTGCCGGTTCTGCCCCCCATGTTGCTGTGTGCACCCCATGCCCGTGTGGGCACCCCCATGCTGGTGCATACCCCCCTGTGCCGGTGCGTGCCCCCCACACTGGTGTGTCTCCCCGGCATGCACGGGGGGCACGGAGGAGCAGCATCCCTGGCAGCAGGAGCTGCCCATCACGGAGCAGCGGAGAGCTATCCACCCGTATCGGGGGCRTGGGAAAACTGCAGCCTCCGTGATGCAGAGCTGTGGGCCTCCGCTGTATTTCCAGACTTCACAACTGCGGCTCGGTGTATTTTTGGTTTGCAGCACCAGGCCCAGCTCCAGCAGCCCTGCCGAGCAGCAGCCGGTCCCTTGGATGGTCAGCCCTCCTCGGGGCGGCAGCGGGACCTTCTGCTGCAGCTCCAGCCTCCGCGGCCGCCGGGCTCTGCCCTGGGAGCAGCTCTGCCCTGCCGGCGAGTGCGTTCCCTGCAAGCCTGTAGCGATGTGCAGACCATCTGAATAAATATTAAAAAATGTAGGCGGATGTGATAATATTTATACCCTAGCAGGTCTCCATGCTGGTTGCATAAGACATCATGTATTATTTCCATCCCCGCGTCCTTTGCTTCCCCAAGCAGGAGAGCTGCCAGCAGCGCTGGCGACATATGGGCAGTGACAAAAAACTTGTCATTGAAAAAAAGGTATTTTCTGCTCGCTGTGCCTGGCAGCCGCTGTGGCTCTGAGCAACGAGCTGCTCAGCAGGGTGAGCTGAAATGCCTTTACGGAGCAGAGGGAGGGGGACGTACCGTGGTCCTGTCCCCGCAGTGACTCAGCCCTGCAGGCTGGTGAGTCAGCGCCCGCTGCCTGCCCCGTTTCGGAGGCAGGATTCCAATGGGGAGCGTGGCTGGGCTGGCAGCCCCGACCTGCCCCGCTTTCCTGCCAGGCATCATCCGCAGACCATTTTGGGAGCCTGCGAGGTTTCCTGCACACACCTCGGTCCCACTCTCCCCAGGCAATCYGTGCAGGCTGCGTCAGGCTCCCCCGTTAGATCAGATGAACTCTCTCCAGGAACTGTGTATCTTGCAAAAAAACCCCTCCTGCAGCTCRGGAATTCAGCCCGTGGCCAGATGTACGTGCCTGCCTGGTCTGACATCTTGCTGCAGTCTGGAAAACCAGCGCCTGCCTCCGAATGCAGGATCCTGTGGCTTTTTTTTAGAGGGGGCTCCTACTTTGGGAGGGCTAAAATGTGCTGTCCTCAGCAAAAATTTTGCAAAAATTGATTGCAAAATTGTTCATTTCTGGTGACAAATGCTATTTCAGCTGCTGTCGGAAGAGAGCAGAAGAGGTGTCGGTCGGGTCCTGGTCCAAGAGGAAAAGGCTGGACCTCTTCTGGTGGCAGGATCAGGACTTGTCACATGCAATGGCAAAGTATTTGCATTTTCCAAACAGTTTCTTTGTGTCTCTGAGTGGCTAAAAGAAAATCAGAGGCAAACTGGAAGGCAAGAAGCAACTGAATTTATTGCATCTCTCCTTGAAGTAACATCCGCTGTACCCCAGCTATAATAAAATAATAAAAATACAAGCAGAATAAACCCTTATTACAGCTGCTGGCAGCAGCTGCCCGGGTGATGCCAGGCTGCTGTGAAGGTGGATCCAGACACAGTGTTACCTGTGCAGAAACCACCGCTGGTTTCTCCTCCAGTGCTGTCAGCTCCAGCTGAGTGATGCGGGGAGACCCAGGCAGGAGCCTGCTAAGGTATATTTACCTTGCAGTTACACCGCAATTATGTTCTCAAGGATCTGATCTTGGAAATAATTTTCTTATCTGAGCGTATCTTAAGTTGAGGCTCTGAAGTCTTAAAGCCCTTTGGATGGGAAGCTGTTTTCTGCTTTCAGCAGCGATTTAACAAACGCTTTGAGGTTTGGGTTTTGCATGAGCTCGCTGGTGATGCTTGTTTACTGCCTCGTTTCGCACGCGAAATGGTGAATTTGCACCTCTTCAGATTGTTTATAAATGATGACGCCAGCTTTTCCTGATGATGGTTGTACATGGAAACTTTGTGCCTATGAGCCAAATGCTGCCAGATCTGCAAGCATTGCTCAAATGCATCATTTGTCCTCATGGCTTTACTGGAAACCTCCTCCGAGGCACAAGAATTTGCAGCTATGGCTCAGTGCCTATAGGAATAGGCATTATTAGCATCCTGTATTTGGCACTGACATTGCTTTAAAGCAAGCAGTGAGCCAGGCAGCGGGATGTTGGCCAGATCTGCGGTCCGGGATGGGGTGACCATCCCGCCGTCAGAGGTACGCAGGAGTTGGCTGCATCCCTTGCAGCTGGTCCAGTGTCTTTGTGACATTAAATATCCACGCCAGCGTCACCCGTAACCACACCGGTGCCTTCTCCAAAACCAAAGGAGCTTTGTGCTTAGCACGTGGTGCGCGCCTCCAGCGTGGCAGGGACGGCGCCGGTGCCCCTTGCTGCCATCAGCCGGCTGGCAAGGCTGCGAGGGCTTGGCTGGTGCTCGCTGTGTTCCTGCTTTTGGGTATTTCAGGCTTTTCCATTTCTACAGCACCAAAAGGACCGCGTGGCTCCTGGCTATCAGGGGCAGCAGCTATGAGCAGAGGGATGCTGCCAAAAGGCTCCTGGATGAGCGATTTAGGAGGACAGGCAGAATTTGAGGGGGAGCGATATTTTTTAAGCAGAAATGTCATGCTTTTTTTTTTTTTTTTTTCTTCTCTTGAACAGAAGTTGGTGTCTTGGCAAAGCAGTACCTTGAGCGAGGCCTTCTGGTGCCGGACCATGTCATCACGCACGTGATGATGACGGAGCTGGAGAAGCGGCGAGAGCAGCACTGGCTGCTCGATGGTGAGTGCGCTGCCGGCATCCCCTCTGGACGGGAAAATCCCAGTCCCCTTTCAAACATTATTTTGCTGCTAATGATTTGGCAGCACCAGGAGAGAGAAAAACCAGAAGGTGCCTTTGCCGGTCCTGTCGGCCGTGGGAGGAGAGGCAGGAGCTGACCTGCTGGCAGAGACATCTGCCCACGGGTGTTTCTTCCCTCTGCCCTGAGCAGCAGCACGTGCGTGTCCAGCTGAGCCCTTGGCGCACGTCGGGGAAAGGGAAAGGCAGGGAAAGGAGATGGGTGTTTCATAAACCGGAGCCAGCGAGCAGAGCGGGGCTGTAGGCAAGCCAAGAAAAACCTCTTATTGCTTCCGTATGTGTGCAAAGGAGCTACTCATCCCAAGCCCGAAAGCCACCTGAGGTGCGGGTAGAGAAGATGCTGAGAGCAAACCGGCAAGGCAAGCGGTGAGAGGAGCAGCGGGGGGTTCGCCAGGAGCTCCTGCGGCCCTCGGCGGTGAAGCTGCATGCCAGCAGCCGTGATGCATCGCTGCTGGTGGCCTGGGGGCTGGCAAGTGTCTATGGCAGCTCTAGAAATCGCTTTGGGGCTTGGTTAGGGGATGGGACAGGGCTCGGCGGGTTGCACTTACCTGCGGTGTTGGGCACAGGCAAGTGTGACATATGGGGACGAGCGGCCGTGGCTGTTGTAGGGGGAGAAACTCTCCCTTGCCAATCTGCTGAAGGTCTTTGAAAGAGTCAGTGAACACATAGATAAGACTGAGCCAGCTGATTCATAACAGACTTGGGCTTTCGGAGAGCTCTCAGGCTCCTGATAGGGAAAATACAAAATAGTTTACGACTAAAGTAAGTCTGTGGTTTAGTGCCGTGGACTGGAGGGCTGGTGGAGCCGGGCTTCTTCCCCACGTGGCCCTGGGTGGCCCCAGAGGAGGGGTGGCTTGTGCTGGGGCTTGGGGTCCGGCCGAGCTCTTCTCACCCCCATGGGCACCGGGGATCCGGCAGCGTTGGCACAGGGGGTCTGGCAGTGTCACCCCACTGGGCTCGCAGGGAGGATGTCAGAGACCTCAAGCCCTGTAGGTTCAGGCTGCTGTGAAGATGCCTGTGAATCCCCACTATTAAAATTCCATTATTCTTGCCATAATGCCCCTTAATTCATCTGGGAACATGGTGATTAACAAATATTACAGCAATAAGCGCTGCATAAACAAGTACATATTTCGTTGTATTCAAACTCTGGCATTTCAACACATTCATGTTGACATGCTCGGATCCGGGTTTTTGCAGCTTGGGATGCTGATTTATCGTGGTATGACCCCCAGCAGCCTGGCCCAGGGACCAGCTCCCGTTTCGTCACAGCTTTGCATCCGGAGGTCCCGCTGAGGGTGCCGCAAGGGTGAAGCAATTCCAGCCGTGGGCTGGTAACGAGGATTTCAGGAAAGGCCTGCCTTGTGTGCTGACCTCCGCTTATACCGAGATGTTTGAGGGACGGGCTGCCCCTGAAGCTAAAATCTGAATGTAGGCAGCAGCGATGTTGGCAGCCCTGCGCGGTCGCGTTCTTCCTCCTAATTTTGGGGGAATTCATCTGCCTGGGGGCACGAGCGATGGCTGCAGTCAGAGCCCCACTCCAGCAGTACTGTAACAAGGAGCGTATTTATTTCAAGTGGTCCGTTTGATAACATAAATTAACAGACCGACTTGGTAAGACAGACTAAATGTATTCTTTCTCATAATGGCCGATTCATTCCCTGTGCTGATGTCCTGACAAGCTCTTGGCTAATAATACTCTGCTTGGGAAAAGCCTGTGAGGTCTTAGAGGGTTTTACGGATGTAAAAAAAAGGTTAAAAAAATGAAAAAAGRGTGTTGTCAGCAGAGCAAACTGGAGAGGGGACCGGCTTGGAGTCACCCCTGGTTGCAGTCCGGCGGCAAGAGCGGATGCTCCCACCCGCTCGCTGGCTTTTCCGGACAAGAGGTACTGCCCGGTACCTTCGGAGGACGAGGGTTTCAGAGAGCTGGGTGACGGCTGTACAAACCATTTTATCGCAGTATCCTTGATGTCCTCCATGTAAACCAGCAGCGTGTTACTCATCTGTGCACAGCGTTTTGTTTCCTTCAGGTTTTTCTTTGTAATTCCAGCATTTATCCCCGTTTTGTTGTTGCCTGTGCCCTCTTACTTGCCTCCAGCCCCTGTGCAGGGACGTCAGCCCTGCACCAGCCACGACTTTGCAGGAAAACATGAGCCCACGGCAACCCGTGTGTTGTATTTTGGGAGTCGGTGCTGTAGGAGCTATTTTTTATTGTAGCCATATGGTGGATGCCTGCCTTTCACACCGCTTGTGCTATAGCGAGGAGCCGCAATGCTTTTGCAGCTCCGGGGCTGTGGGGCGGGTGGTTTTGGCTCCATCACTGCTGCTTTCCTGCCTCTCATGACAGCCCCTTTCTGTTGCGGTGCCTGCACAGGTTTCCCTCGGACGCTGGGGCAAGCTGAGGCACTGGACAGGATYTGCGAGCTGGACCTGGTGATCAGCTTGAACATACCCTTCGAGACGCTGAAGGACCGCCTGAGCGCCCGCTGGGTCCACCCGGCCAGCGGGAGGGTGTACAACATGGACTTCAACCCCCCCCACGTCCAGGTAAGAGCCCGCAGCATCGCGGTGCTGGCGGCTGGCAGCAATTCACAGAAGGAAAAGAGCAGAGAATCCTTTCTCTCTGTGAGCTGAGATCATATAAAAGCATCAGGGAAGAAATCCCAGGTAGTAAGCACCGAGCACTGGAGGGCTTTGCCCTCAGGAGCCAGACTGAAGGAGTTATGCTAAATGTTAATTAGGAAAATGGGATTTATGTTAAATGCCGTCCGAGGATGCTCGATCGATGCAGAGCAGGACAAGGCATTTGGCAGCGGTTGCGTGGCAGGGAGCTGCAGCGTGGGCRATGGGGCTGGTGGCTGCATCCCCTTGATGGTGTTTGCCTTCCTGCAGGGTGTCGATGACCTGACGGGCGAGCCGCTGGTCCAGCGCGAGGACGACAAACCTGAGGCCGTCGCTGCCAGGCTCAGAAAGTACAAAGATGCTGCAAAGCCAGTAATAGAGTTGTACAAGTGAGTTGGACCATGTGAATAAATCACGGCGTGCCCGTAAAAACAGGCACGAGTGCTGTTTCCACCAGCCAGTCCCATGCCCCCATCCCGACAGCCCGAGGAGCCCTGGCACGGCCCCCGACAGATTTTGGGGGCCAGATCACTGCGCTCAGCAGCACAAAGCCCAGCCCTTCATTGCAGCCAAGCCCTGGCCCTGTTTGGAGGGAAGGAGGCTGATGTAAAGAAATTCACAGCTCCTGTTTGTCTTGCTGGGCTCCACAAAGGGCTTTGCTGGTGCTAGCAATGGGAGGGATTTTTTGGCTGCGGCGGAAGGCACTTGCGAATCCCTCCCGGCCCCCCAGCTCCGCTGCGCAGGGTGGGAAGCCTTTGTGCTTTACAGAGGTGCTGCCCATCAGCGCTACGAAACCCAACCAGTTAAGAGTTTTAGCTTCCTTTTGGGTGAGTGTCCTCCAGCACAAGAGATGGAGAAGCTCTGAGATGCCTCAGACCCTGCCCTGCCCACGCAAGAGCCGTCGCTGAGCGAGCCGAGGGTCTGCGGGCGGATGGGGACGGTGATGTTGCAGAGAGCAGCTCCCCTCCTGCAYGCACCCGCCAGCTGCTTTCTACCCTGCTTCAAACCAACCCGTTYGCCCTGTGCTGTGCAGATCCAGGGTGGTACGTGCAGTGCAGTCACCCTGCAAAAAATCAGTCCAGGCCCCCGAGGCATTTAGGTAAAGTACAGGGCAATTGGCAAGAGGGCAGGAGAAGGGCGAGACCCCCGGGGCTGGCTCGGATGGGTCTGCTGTGAGCACAGAYGTGTTTTGGGGCTTGTCCTTTCTGCGCTGCTGGTATTTTGGGGCAGTCGTCCCCTGGCTGAGTTGGGATTAGATGGATTGCCGTAGGGTGGCAATCCATTGCTGAAAGGGAGCGAGCGCCCGGGAGCATTTTTAAAAGCAGAAGTGGTCCATGGGGGGCCAAAAGTGTCCGTGCAGGGCAAGGGGGAGAATTGGGGCCCTGAATTTCCCACTCGCTTAAGCACATGAATAAATCCGGCTGATTTATGTCTATAAAACACTTCAGAGAACGAGTGGTCTTTAGGGGGACTTTACCTCCTGCGTAAAGTGATTATTCGTGGTTATCTGGGTTTGGCTCATCCACGTGCAAGTGCAGGTGGGCTCCTCCCAGCGAACGCTGCGGACGGGAGCGGCCACCGCTTGTCCCCTTTATCTCCCTCCTCTTGCCCAAAAAGCCATTGGTGAGCTTCCAACCTGGCCGGGCTGTCTCCTGCCGACGGCCAACCTGACTGCAAATACCCCTGGTACTGACTTCTCCTTCCATCTCTCTTCCAGGAGCAGGGGCATCCTTCACTCCTTCTCGGGGACAGAGACCAACAAGATCTGGCCATACGTGTACACCCTGCTTTCCAGCAAGATCCCACCCGTTCTCTCGGACGAGGAGAACTAAACAGCTTGTGCCAAGGACCAAGAGTTAATGCCATCACGGATTTGGTTTCTCTGCGCGGTGCTGTGCTCGGATTAGGYGATCGTGCGGTATCTAAAGTCCCTTCCCCGGGTGTACTGGGTGACATCGGTGGATACACGGTTATAGCCAGTATCAGGGCGAAAAGATCTTTGCTTATAAGGTCAAGTCTGCTAGAATAAGGGTTTTTTTCCTTTTGAGGCTATGAAGTATTCCTGCCTACGGTCCGAGTACACACACAGATCAGTGATGCAAACCTGGGTAATGATCATGCCAGGTTTACACAGCTTGCTGTGGTGTCCCTGCCACCCCCATACAAACCCCAGTCTCTGTTTGAGCCTACAATGTGCCATCCTGTTGCTCCACAGTACCGTTTACTGCAGATTACTCTCTAGATTGGGGTGTTTTTTCTATAAATGATTTTCTATTAAATTTATTTCTCAAAGAAATAAAGCTCTAAAAAGCAAGACTTAGCCCAGTGGGAATTGGTGAGCAACATGGAAAACGTGTACACTACGAAGCTCAGAAATGTGAAGATTGCATTTCCAGCACCAATACACATAAAAGAGGGAAAACATTGGAGATAAAACACGCACTTGTGCTTTTTCCGTAGAGAGAGATGAAACCCCTGTTATAAAAAGCTGCTGTACAGTCTAGTTTTCGTGTGATGCTGTGACACTGAGCAGGATCTGTGCTGGGGATGAGTTGCACTCCTTTGTGCTTACCTTGTTTATAGCTTTTAATACTACAAGATACAGTCACGTTCTAAGAGTTTCTCCCAAAGATTTATTTTAACGTGTACTTCAGTTTTGGGGAGAAATCAAGTCATTCCATCTTCTGTGCTGCCTTTGTCCCTGAGGTCCCCTGGAGATGAGGTGTTCCCTAAGTGGTACCTGCTGCGGCTGCAGCATCTCCGGCAGAAGCCGCTCCCTCCCCACAAACCCCCGGAGGGGTGAGAGCCTTCCCTTCCCCGGGACACGTGCAGGGGCTGCCGAGGGCCGTGCCCAGGCATTTCCCCAAGATTTACAGCATCATCTGAGCGTGTCGCTCCTCTTCTCGCGCGCAGGAGCTTTGCGGCTAGGTGGAGTGGCTTTTCTCAACTGGAAGTACTGTAACCCTCTTTGGTGGTAGGGTGCAGTACCTGAGCAATGGGGATGTTCTTTTTGTCTCCTCGAGTTGCCTTATTTTATAGAATATATATTTAAGAAAAAAGCAAGATGTGTATTTTTAAAGGTTTAAAGAAAAAAAAAAAAAGGCGCTGAATTTTAGCATCGACTTTTGGGAACTCTGCACGAAGCTGCTTGCGTTTGCAGAGCGTGCTGCAGTCTGCCATGGGTGGCTCAGCAGGGAGGCAGAAAAGCTGTCACTCCCCTACACCCGTTTGATTAATTAGAGCAGCCTGGGCAAGTTTCTGTTGCTGAAATGTCACTGGTTTTATTTTTGCTTGGAGAGTGGCCCTGCGGCAGGGGAGGGAGAGCTGACTGGCTTTTTTAGGGATACACGGGCTCCGTGTGTGAAACTTCAGCACATCCCGGGAGTCTTTTATCCTTGCTGAGCCACCTGCATCCTCATGCTATCAGAGGAGCCCCTGATATTTGCGCTCTCTCCGTCGGAGGCAGCTTTGCCCTGGTGCTCTCCTGATAACGGAACTAGAAGCCGTCGGGCATCTGCCRAGCGAGATCTCTGCCCACGCGCTGCCTGCTCCTCGCCTGCCTGCCGGTGAAAGCAGTGATGCAGCGGCGGCAGGGGAGGGCTCCGCATCCCGCTCTGGATGGGAATTTCCCGGGTGGGAGCAGAGGGGCCGTTGGGTTTCACTGCTGTCCCTGGGGGCCTTTCCGTCCCCCCCTGAAGCTCCCGGGCTGGGAGGATGCAAATCTTCCACCCTGCAACAAAATCCTATTTAAGAAAGATTTTACATTTTCCCATGACCCTCGGATGAAGGTCTGGGCTGTTTTTAAACACAAATCTAGAAATAGCCAAAATGTCTGTGCTGTTTTCTTTCTAACAGTGTTGGGCAGGAGGGGAGGAGATGATGGAAGGGGTTTTTTTTTAGGCTATAAAAGCAGCCTGGCCGGGGTGGGCGGCTCTGCTGGGGCCGAGTGCCGGGCAGGGGGGCTGCTCCCTGCTTTCCCTTGCCTAGCTCTTCTGTCTCATCCTTCCCTGCTGCAAAATGCCTCCTGCGGAGAGGCTTGCCCCACGCAGCGCCCAGCGGCAGGACAGGGCTTGCAGATGTCTTTGCCCCAGGAGAGCCGCCCGAGCGCTTGTTTTAAAGGCTTTGAGCCCTATAGTAGATGTAGAAATCCCGTGACTGTGCATGCATTGAGCCCTCTGGATAGATTTTTCTACAAAACTTGTCGTACGGTGCATTTTCATAAGACCAAAATACCGGCAGGGATGAGGTCCTGGAGCGACACGTGTCCCTTGCCTTTCCTCCCCACCGTGCTCCCCTTTGGTACTTTACTGTGAATCTCACCCCTTTTCTAAAGCGCCAGCAATTTTGTACCGACTCGAGATCCTGTGTGGAGGGAGGAGGGTCTCCCCGCGCGCGGGGCACCGCTGGCATGTCACGCCGAGTTTTCTTCCTGGAGTTTCTTCCCGGTGAATCGCTGCAGCTGTGTTACTGCTCAAAAGATGTAAATAAAATTTTTCTCCTGCTTATCCCTGTGCTGGCAGCATCTGTGTGTGAGTTATACCCGATCTCCGCTGAAAGCCGGGCTCTGCACAAGCCCTTGCTCTTCTCCGAGGGCTGTGGGATGTGCCTGAAGGTAGCAGGTCATTTTTGACCTGGGGTTTCTTTGTAGGAGCCGAGGAGGAGGAGGAGGAGGGGGGAAGAAGAGGAGTGAGAGCATCCCCACTTGAACACAGGAGAAAATCCCTCAGTAAAGGGGGTCCCCCAGGTTTTGGGCTTGGGCACAATACTGCTGTTTGGGTCCTGTCTTACAGCCAACTCCTTTATTTGATGTAATCCACAATAGCGGTTAAAAAGCCAGTTCTGACAGTGTGGATGAAGCCGGTTGCTCCTGCCCTCCTGTCCTTATTGCACGTAAAGTGGTTTTTATTTTCCTATTTAACTTCCCCCAATAAAAGTAATGGAGAGCATCAGGCACAGCAAGGCTCTGGCTATTGCCTGTGCCCCGTGTAATCTGTTACGTACATTTTGGTAGAGGGAATTAAAAGCCGTAAGCTGAAGTGCCTCTGCCCATCAGTACTGGCTTGCAGATCCAATAATGTTTTGCTTTTTTCTTTAATTCCCAAATAGCAGCTTCGGGGCCATCGGTCCCCTATTTGGCATAAGTGAAGACTCTGAAATGATTAGGGAGAAATTAAAAAAAGGGGTGATAAGCAGCAAAACCGCTGCCGGGAGGTGAGAAAGCAGAGGCATGGCTGCGGGTTGGCCTCGGCACCCGCAGGTGAAGGAGCCGAACCCGGCGGGAGGGATGCGGGTGATGCTGGGGTTCAGGGTCCTGGCAATCTGGAGGCAGAGAAGGGATGTATTGCCTCCGTGCCGCTCCGTCTGAGGGTGCAAGGGCAGATAAATACAAGGAGGAAAAACAGCTACGTAAGCTAGAAAATGAACTCAGTCTAAAAACAAGAGTTTGGAGGTCAAAAAGCAAAGGAATATGAGAGAAGTGCCAAAATCAAGCTGAGACCAAAGCCTTGGCTTTCTCCGAGTGCTGTTGGGGGAGCTGGGGTGGCACAAGGGTCGGCGTCCCCATCCCTACAGCCTGACCCCCACGCTGGGGTCCCTCCGGCTGCCCCAAGCCGGGTGGGCTTCTCCCCAGCTGCAGGGGACACGCACCCAAACCCGGCACGGCCGGGGACGCAAACAAAGCACCCCGGCACCCGCAAAGCAGCGTGACCCTGCGGGGCTGCTAAATATTTCTTTGAATTTTAGAACAACGCTGAAAGCGTTAAAATTCCCCCCTTTCTCTTACATTTGTATATATTGTGCAATATCGATCCCTTCATGTAAGGTTTGTAGTATATTATTCTTTATTTGCTTTCTGCACTCCACGCTGCTTATTTACAGCCCAGTTATTTTAACTTCTCCTTTCACGTGTCTGCCCCCGGGGACCTGTGCCTTGAACTCCTCTGTCGTTTCCCCGTCAGTCGTTACACTGCTCTGCTTCCCCTGGGCGTTGTGCGGAGAGATTAAAGCTGCTGGGATGCTCCGATACGGTGGGGATAGGGGATACCCAAGGAAGATAACTGGAATTACGGATGACTGCTTGGAAGAAATGACACCGATAGCTGGTAACGCCGTTGGATCTGTAGTTATGCTGTGATAAAGATTTGGGGGCAATTAATAGTGTGTTTATAGCATCAGCTAGCGTTAGCCTTCCGGGGTACCCAGGGAATGCCTCGACCAGCACGCCGCCCCGTTCCCAGCTCTGCAAAGCTTTGACATGCCGCATCCCCGCTGATTTAACCTTCTCCAAAAAAATTGGGGGGGGGGGGGAGGGCAGGAAAGATTGCTTAGGTTTGCACTTGATGGATCCGACCTGCAGACTCCAGATCCCACTCCATGCCACATTTTAGAAGATGTGATATGTCTGCCTCCATCCTCATCCTTTCCTGAGTCTCTGTAATCCCAAATATAACCCGGCAGGGCCCGGAGCGGCACGCAGTTCCCAGGCAGCAGCGTCCCGGCCCATGGCCGTCACCCCGTGACCCGGGACTGCCGCCGAATGACGAACCGAAAGCCGGCGTGCGGGATCGCAGCCGGGCTCCCCGCCGCTCTGCCGCAGGAGCCGGGAGAGGAGGATGCACGCATCTGAAAAGCAAGGTAAGGAAAGCTGAGCCATTAAGCGAGACGGTGTACGATCAAATATGGGATGTTGTTTACGGCAAATTTGTGCTGAGTAATCATTGGGAAGGCACGCTCGGATCCTGCAGCTCGGGATAAAGCAAAAAAATCCTGCTTTAAAGCCTTGTTATATAATAGGTTTGAGGGAAGATATTGCACTGAAAACCGCTTCTCTTGGCAGTGTAGCACATATTGCTGTCTGACGGGAAGTGAAGGTGCTGAAATTCGGCAATGTATAGCCGGGCATATAGCGTTTAATAACCTCGAGCTGCCTCCTGCTCTGGATACCTCAATAACTCCATGCAGAACATGAGCATCTCTTCTTGCACCCCAAAATAGGTGTTTGTGTATTTTAGGACTGTGAAAGCTATTTGGGCATATTACCTTCAATGAAGAAAGACAAAGTGATTTTCAGGCTTTAAATAATAACTGTAGCTTATATCTGAACATAGCTGTACTTCCTACAGGAAGGGTAATTGGGTGTATACGTGAGTATATAAATGCTGCTACGAAATACTGATATCCAGCCTCTTGCAGTGCATCCACTGTGAAGCTGACCTTCAAACCCCCCCATTTTATTATGCCGAGACAAACACAAGAGCTGCATTCCCTTTAAAACCCTACTTTGGGCCAGAAAAGAGAAAAAAAAACCCCAAAACTAAATGCATACACCGTTGCATTTGCCTTCGGTCCTGCTGAGGCAGCCCCGGCCGGGTGCTCCGGGAGGGGACGGCAGGGAGGGGGCGGCTGTCGGGGCTGCCTGCTCCCCAGGGCACCGCTGCTTCAGGTAGGTGTTTATCCCCCTCGGCATCACCTCGGAATCAGGAAATATTTAATGTCTTGCTGATGTCTTTGTGGCATCAACGACTATAGTCGTTACTATAGTCTTATTTTGGATAATGCCAAGGAGAGGAGGAGGAGGAGGAGAGGAAGGAGGAGGAKGAGGAGGATGAGGAATGTTTTGAACAGGCCCCCAGGTCTGCAAACTACAGACTTTATTCACCTTCTGCATTTGGACCGGGGCCTCCATCTTCTGATATCCCTTCAACTGTGGATTTCTCTTAGTCACAGCCTTCCCTGAGAAAAAAAAAACCAAACAAAAAACACCACCAAAAAACCCCCAGCGTACCCAGTAATTCAGATGGCACAGGCAGCATGAAGGCAACCCAGGCTGCACTATATTTAGCCAGCCATGACACAGCCGGCTTGTTTATGGTCCCAGAAACGCTCCCAGCCGATAGATGCAGCATTTCGGAGCGGCYGCAGCCTTTAAGGAGGAACTGCATTTTGTCCTTGAGCGCCGGGTTTTTCCTGCGTGCCGCCGGCAGCGTAAGTGCCAATGTTTAATTGCTGACCTGGCTAATCCGCCTCGCGGACGGCTTTGCCCGGCTGCAGATTAATCCCGGGGCCTCCCGCTGCACGAGTCCTCAAAGCTGGATTTTTGGGCAGGATTTGCTAAAATCCATTCCTCTTTGCTGCAAAAATATGGTGGCAGCCCGGGGGCTGCATGGAAAAGGGAATTGCTGGACCGTAGTGGTGGAGAGTTTGGTACCCAGATGTGCCGCCCAGGTTTTGGGATCGAAATTGGGCTATTGGGGCTCGCGGGCTCAATGCCAAAACCCCAGGGTCGTGTTTTACSGCACCCCCAGCTCTGCTCGGGTGCCTGAAATTCACCTTGCAAAGCGAATTCACATCACCAGCGTGCGAGGGATGTAGCAAAGAACCTAACCCAAGCATCTATAACGAACGGCCGGACCCAACAGGGTGACTGCTCCTCTCCCGGGATGCTCCGGAGATGGGGAGATGTCGGAAACCGCTGCGGAGCTGCTCACAGGGGTCTGGTCTTTGCATCCCGCAGCGCTCAGATTCGGAGAAGAAAAATCTCTGGCTGTAGGGAACACGGTCTGGAAATCCCAGCTGCGACTGTACCGGACTGAGATACTGTAATTTCCATCTGCTGTAAAAATTAGATTATAGATGCTTTTTCAGGGGTGGATAAAGCAGCTGTGGGAACCTCTCGACGTTAAAATGCTATACATATTACTTCTATTATTTATACTAAATTATAAATAATATTTTATGAACTCTTACAGTAGTTTACATGACAATAGTGTATGAGGCCCTGTTTTGATAGGCACTGTAAACAATATATAGAATTCTTTCTCCTGAATAAGTTCTTGTTTTTGGTAACCAGAAATAATAAGGATGGGAAATGGTATCATTTACATCTCTGAGTCATGGCTGGGAGGCAGAGAGATGGAGAAATTGGGTGTGCAGAACAAAATCACGCAGGGAGACTGAGGCGAGGGCCAGGATTTTCTCCAAATCCTCTGAAATGGGGTTTTTGCCGTGCAGGAAATGTGTGAAGTTTATTCCCTTCCCCAGACCATGTTTTGAAGCAGAAAAAAATGACCCCAACACTTGAATTCCTTTTCCAAGTAATAGTTTTCATGGAAAACTTTACAGGAGAGCAGTTTGCTTTCTAGCTAGCAAAGGTTTCTCTGCAGTACGACGTCCGTGCACGGGTCTCTGCCCCGGTGCGGGGACACTTGTCAAGGCACCGTGGGGAAGGACGCAGGCAGGCTCTCCGACTCCGCACACATTTACTCCTGGCATTAATTTTCCACCCCAACAGATTTTTTTTAAGGTATTTAAGCTGAAACGCATCCCCACAAAACTCCCAGCCTGGGAGCCACACGGCATAATTATTTTAAAGCCACGTGGTATAGACTAGCCCCTGCAATATTACTTTCTGAGTTAACATACGTGATGATAAATTCTTTCCTGCCCTAAATGGTATTGAAAACCTGAGCTGGATCTGGGTGGAGCCGTGAATTTCCCCCAGCTCCATCACCTGCCCCTCGCTCAGGGCTCCTTGCAGCCTCGGGGAGAGCATCCCGCGGCACGGAGCAGCTCTCACTGAACTCATAGAGCAGCGCAGAAGGCATCGCCGGGAGAGGAAGATTGCTTTGAATCCTTTCTGCTGAGTCAAGCACGCTTCATCTGGATGCTCACGAAGTTTTTCTATTGCTCGGCGTCTTGAAGGCATCCCAGCGATGCACTCCCAGACAGGCGACCGAGCCGTGGGATCCACGAGAGGCTGATTCAGTTAGTGTTGTAGGAATTAGCAAAGTGGGGTTTGTTACCTTTCGTGGTGTAAATGGGTCAYCAGGAGAAGGCTGAGGGCATTCATACCCAGCCCTGCTCCCTGTCTTGCTTAAAGGGGCTGTGATGCCTCTGAGGAGCAGACTTCTGGCTCCTGTACCACTGAATTTACAGCCTATATCCAAAGTCAGGATGATCTGCTGCAAGCTATTGCCACGCCAATGCAACTGGGTGTCTCTCCCCTTGAATTACATCCAAGCTATTCTTCCAAAACTGCAGAGCAACCTGCGGATTGAAAACAGCATCGTGGGAGAGAGCATACGCAGCCTTGTAGCGTCTGCTTGAGTGTTACTTTGGAATGATGAGCAGTTATAAATCCGAACTCAAACTGCATCAATTAGGTGGGATGCAGGACCTGTAAGTCAGTGGATACTGTGAGCTGAGACAGACACCACTTTTTAATGTTTTATACAGCAGCCAGAACAACAAAGCTCTACTAATATAATTATTCCTATTAGTATTAGATAAAAAATACGCTACCAAAATCTGTAAGAAGGTAGAACCACTTTAATGGGGATGTGTTGGGTTTCTGGCAAACCTTCCTGTGCTATCGGACCCACCCGTATCTTCCTACCCGTCGTCAGCCGGACCTCACTTACATATCCATCCAAGAGAAACCATCGCTTTGAAGCTTGTAGTGAGGATACCCGTCCCCTGGCCCGTTCTCCCAAAGGAAACCCTCATCCTAAAATGAAGAAGTGATGGGAGTGGGCGAGGTGGGCAACAGCCATCGGCACGGGCTGGCAACGCCGGCTGTAATTTCCCTTCTGTTTTCATGGAAAGACTCACTGCGTTGAGGGGTTCTTGGTCGGAGCTACCTGAGAGCAATGACCTGACTAAATAATATAAACAATTACATTATTGACTGCCAGAGTCCGACCCTGAGCACAGCAGCGGTAGCTGAAGTTACCCCGGGATGACTCACTTGCCCGTATAATTTTTCTCCTTGTTTTTACCACCAGCCCTTTTCCACTGCAAACAATAACCTGCTGAAAAGAAATCCAAAATTACACTTTGGACTTCTTCTACGTGTTTAAAAATGCAAAGATCTGGGCATTATATTGTTTTAAATGCAAGCGCTAATGCAAGGTGCAGCTATGCATTCTAAGTGCACGAGCTGAGTAATTCAGCTTTGCAACTCTCTGCAAGTTGCAAGCAGCCAGGTTTAATATAAAAGCTGAGATTTTTCCGAGGTACCAACTATGGGCCCACCTCCGTCTTGGTTAATGAATGTAGAACTTCTCTTGTTGCTAATGGAAATGTTTGTGTGTTTCTGAACTCGTGCCTTTCATTCTAACGGGCATTACACATATACATATTTTGCAGGCTCGCAAACAGGCTTTGGGAGGGCTACGCCCAGATTTTTCTTGGTATTTAGCCACTTACCTCACAGTGAATGGGAAATGATGAATGAACGGTAGTTAGGCAGCAAAATATCTGATTTTTACCTAAATATCTGATTTTGGCCTGAGGAATTGTATGAGTGGCTGTACAGCCTCCAATTTTCCAACAGTTCGCAGGCTGGGGACTTCCTGAGCAAACGGTGATACGCTCCTATTTAATGGCCCCTTATAGATTTGTTTTTCCCATACATTTCTTCACTCTCTTTGTGAAGCATGTACATTTTTAGCATCTACAACAGCCTTTGGCAAGCAGCTCCACGGCTCGGTGTTGCTGAGGAGCCAGTCAAATCCTTGAATACTCCGAAACAAATGACTAAGTTGTGTATCATCCCTGACAGCACTTTAACAAGACTAAAAGGCAAGAAATAAAAAATATGCAGGCACAGCAATACACTTAATGGTGTGTGCTATCACGGAGAGGAAAGGATGGGTAAGAAGATAATAAAAGAGTCAAACACTAGTCACATCCTAAGTCATCGGAAAAAAAAATAACGATAAGCAGCCGCGCAGGCTCACCGGTGTGCCCCAATTGATTTGACAGATAAGCAAGGCCAGCGCAACCTTGCCGAGGTTCCTGATAGCGTGCGGTGAAACTGTCCCTCTCAAAATCCCCAGATGCTCTCAGGATAATTATACTCAAGTTTCGATACTATGACCAAAGGGAACGCTTTTGTGGGAGTTGTTGCGATGCTTTCTCTGCCATCAGTGTTCTTGGCAACAAGGGTTTCCTTCTACAGATGCTTGCATAAGGACTGTGAACACCTCTGAAATGAAATTACAGCTGTTGCTTGACAAATGTTCATGAATATGTTCTTCAGTGTCCATCCACTGAAGAACACATTCACTGAAGCTTCAGCTGCTGAAGCTCCAGCTGTCAGCGAGGCGCTGAGTTTTGCAGTTAGGTTTCACTACAGCCAAGGCTCAAGGCTTCGTCTGATGAAGGAAAGCAAAGGTTTAATTGAGTCTAACACTTAAAAACAACTCAAACTTTCTCAGGACCATGTTTGCTTTTCATTAGAGATGAACAAGACAGGAACAGCCAGTTTGGAAGTTCCTGAGTATCGGGGGGGGGGGTTAACAAAGGATTAGATCATTTGACCCCCTTCTCTCCACCTGGATCCCCATAAACCAGCCCTGTTTGCCCATGGCACACTGCATCCCACACCGGTAACATACGCTACACCGGCCCACGTAGCCACTGCTCATAGGTAGGCTGTGACAGCTCCTTATTTCTCCAGCAAACCCAGGCATGGCCATTCCCATGTACAGAGAAAGGAACCACATGGCCATCCTTGACTCCAGTCCAAATACCACTTCTTTATCCTCAGCACAAGTCCGGATACTGCTTTGAAATCATATTTCTGGCTGTGTACCAAGAGCCTGTACCCATTTTGCTATCACGTCGCYGTTCCCAGAGTAGTGCACGGGAATCGATGCTCCTGGCCAGCTCACGGCACTGCCCAAGTAATGAATGAAGCCTCCAGATGAGAGAGCAAGAAGTGTGATCCTTGCTGTACAGGTCACATATGCCCCAAAGTCATTTGTGCTTGCCCCACACCTCATCTGAGCATGGAAATGTGAAGAGCTTATTCTACAGGAGTAAGAATTGCAATGGGATGGCTCCTGGAGTTTTATTTTGTCAACTATCACCACTGCTATGACAACGAACTGTCAGGAAAGAAACCCTTACGCATCCTCCCTGATTGCCTCAATACATTCAGAGCCTGCAAGAGCGGAGGCTGGTGCCTATAGATAAAACATAAAAGTGATGGGAAGGCTCCTGCTAGAGGGAGGGAGGGTCTGGCTAGCACACAAGGTAGGACTCAACCTAAGTTCAAGGCAGTCCCAGACTGAGGATCTGGCTATTTTTAGAGAAAACGATTGTTTAGAAGACACTGTTTTTTCTAAGTTGGCCTCAGAGATGAGTCGCAAAGTAAATCCTTTGGCTGTGTATGTAAAAGTTTTTTCGTTGCCTCTTGTAAAGGTTGAGAGATTTTACAATTGCTGTTTTGATGGGAAGACAGGAGGAGGTATTTTGGTTCTGGTTTTCTTAGGACAAGAAGTAAGGCAAAAAGGGTGGTATCACACAGCCTCCTGATGACCTTAGTTAGCTGTTGTGATTTCTGAATTGGTGTCTTTTAAAAAAAAACCAACAACAAAAAAACTATGACCTTCTTCTGAGGTGGAATTGTTTTGGCTCTCACCGTAGCTTTGCCTTTGTTCCTCACCGCACTAAGCCTTCATCAGGAGGGAAATGCAATACTCTTCTAAGGTGACAAGAACCAGGTGAGTTGAATGGAGAGCAGCAGATGCAATCAAGAGGTAACAGTTTCTCAAAGCTAATTGGAATGATGCTATATAGCTGAAGTTTTTAAGATCTTTAGTTTATGTTTGAACACACCAGGCCAAAAATAAAATAGAAAAATGAATATATTCTTTATCTGTGGCAGTAATGACCCAAAATGCAGTGGCATTATTTCTCACAGTTCATCTGCGCTGATGGTAACTGGGGTGGTCCTAGCCCAGACAAGGAGCTTGCTGGCTGTATTCAATTCAATCAAATTTGCTTAACCAGGGTTAAACAAGTGGCTCTTATTTAAAACGCTGGTGGGTGTGGAGGCCTTGAGCACCCTGGGGGTGGGGATGCTGGTGTCAGTGCTCCCTGGGGAGGAGGGCAGTGGGACAGCCCCTTCTTCTAAGAGTATAGGGAAGGGATACTTGCTGGAGTAAAATTGCTATGGGGCAGGTCCAGGAGGAAAGACCCAACAGAAAAATGTGGTGATGCTCTTGCTTTTCCTGCTGGAAGAGTGCCGTAGGCGCGAGGGTCAAAGCTGACCCCTGTGGAGCACGCTCTTCCCTACGTGGTGGGGCTGAGCTGCTGTGAGCAGGGCTGTGGCTCAGCGTGGCGGCTGGGGAAGGGGTAGGGTGTAGGTTTGGCCTGCGTTTTTAGCAGGACATGGGGCTTCTGRGGGTAAATGTGATGTTGAGATAGACACAGTTGGCAGTGCAGCCAGTTCTGCACCCAATTAGTTTTTAGGGCAGGAAAGATGCCTTTGCTACACCAAATTTTTGATGACTAACTAGATTAAGTGTCAAAATCTCAAGCAATACCCTGCTACCTAACGTGTACGGCAAAGGCTGTGCTGTAGGTCTGGGTACTAAACAAACACAAAAAGGTGGTGGTTGTTATTTTTTCAGACCATCAAAATTTATCAAACTCCTTCAATTTATCCAGGTTTTTAGGCCCCTTCTGCTGGCAGGATGGCTCATTGCCACGTTATCAAGGATTTGAGCTGTGCTGTGTGTGACAGAGTGGGTTACTGGGTTGCTAAAGGGTTCTCCAGAACGTAACCGTGGCTGAATGCCAYGGGTGCTCCTTGCAATGTTTTGAGGAAGATAAGCAGAGTTAAAGAGCTTGCGCTGTTTGGTTTGGTTTTGTTTTTTGGGTTTTTTTTTTTTTGAAAGCCCATTTTATAGAGTACTTGTTTTAGGGATGTTGAAGGTAGCCTAAATTCAGGAGTCTGTGAATTAAGGTTATTTGATTAGGATTTGAGTGCTTTGAAGAGGGAAAAGGCAAAAAATGTTAATTCTCTAGAGTATGTTTTGATGGCCTAGTGTCCCACTGCAAGGAATGAGGAGACAGGCAAGAGGAAAGAAATTATTATAGCTCGGGCTGCAGAGAGAAGGAGCTGCGCCGTGCAGCAGTATGAGAATGGAAATATGAAATCTGCTTGAGAAATATGAAAGCTGATTGAGCAAGTCTTACTTTTCTTAAGAACACATGCATCTTTTTCAGGYAGCGATAGCAGTCCATATCATACAGCATAGCTGGTACTTCCCATATACTTACCTATGTACGTATACCTGGATTTGGACTTCTTGCAGAAACACTTTGTGCAGGGAGAGTTCATTGTTCACAGTGGAGTAACTTTGGAAAAATGTTTAGTATATTGAGCTTTAAAGGTGTTGCTCCAGATATTAAATTAATTTTCAAGCTATATTTGTAATTCTCACAACACTCCACAGTTTGAACGCGTTCATGAAGAATTAAGAGTATAGTATTTCACCTTAACTGTTCATCTAGTTGGAGGAGAAGTGGGAAAAAATGAAATTGCACCTCAGTACAGTTGGTGCTTGATTACAGCTACGAAAAGAGACTTTACCCAGGAGAGGCTGCAACCCAGACAGAGAAAAGCAGACAGAGTTAGAGGTTGGCAAATCAATTGACTTTTCCAAGGTCAGTAATGGGAGAGAGTTTGTATCTCTTGAGACTTGAGCAACATACAATCCTCCTTAGCATGTCGTTAACATCTCCCACAGCTGTAATGGCACCTGCCAGCCTTACCATTCAAACAGAATACAAACATCTATATTATTCTGTAGTATCATTAGCCACCGCTCAATAAATCTTCAAGGATGTCAAGGAATTTTTCTAAGTAGCTGTTTCCCTAGATCCTTCTTCTTTACTCTCATTTTTGAAAGTCATGTGCAATTTAACGTGTTATTTCATTTTGGGGTTTTGTATATAGCATTTTCATACTGTAGACCTCCAAAAGAGAGAAATCATGTGGCCCTTCATTAACCCCCTTCATTAGCCCAACTTAAAGGGAGACTTGGGGGAGAGATGAATATTACTTTATATGTTCCCTTCAGCTGAACTTCCCATAGGGCTGGAAAATGCATGGATAAGTGCAGCTTCAACTGAATCCCACACAACATGCTTCCCTAATCCCATCTCTTTGGGTTTGTAGCAATGGTAATTACAAGCAAGGATGGGACTTTGAAGTTTGTTTCCTCCTCTGCCCCAAGATCCCCTGGAGAGGCTGCACTGTCCCTACTCCCTGCCTGCGCAGATGCTTTGCAGAAGCCTCTTTGTCCAGGCTGGAGCTTTGGACTACGGTGGCTATTCCCCTTTGGGATTCCTTGGAAGGAAAGAAAGCTATGATCCCCCAAGCTCTGGGACAAATGTGGAAAGAAATGAATTAATAATAGATTCAACAAGGAGACGCAATTTTTTTTTTTCTTTCTAAGTATGACTGTACTCTGCCTGCTGCAGACACAACAGCGGCATCAACACCGGGTAGGAACTCTACAACTACCTGAGAGGAGGTTGTAGTGAGGCGGGGGTCGGTCTCTTTTCCCAAGTAACAAGTGATAGGACAAGAGGAAACGGCCTCAAGTTGYGCCAGGGGAGGTTTAGATTGGACATTAGGAAAAACTTCTTCACCAAAAGGGATGTCAAGCATTGGAACAGGCTGCCCAGGGAAGTGGTTGAGTCACCATCCCTGGAAGTATTTAGAAGATGTGTAGATGTGGTGCTTAGGGACATGGTTTAGTGGTGGACTTGGCAGTGCTAGGTTAACGGTTGGACTCGATGATCTTAAAGGTCTTTTCCAACCTAAATGATTCTATGAAATGTTGAGCCAAAGACATGCTGTGAGGCTCCAGTGAGCAGCAGCAATGAGACTGTGGCTGGGGAAGTATAAATTCTGGACCTGCTCCAGTACTTGGAGAAGGGCGAGCTATAATTCCTGCTGGAGTGAACCTCTCCTCTTGCTTGTACCCTTTTTCCATGCGAACATTTTTAGTAGGGTTTTCCTTTCGCTGCCTAATGCAGAAGGGCCCTTGCTGCTCACCGGTGAGAGAGATGACTTCTGGATTTAGGATATGAAGTTTTGTCTAAGCTGAGCTTTTTGAATTGATGGATAAAGACAGCAGAGCAGGCTGGAGACCACAGGCGACAGTTTAAGACGGGGGATAGGTTGTGCAGGGTGTTGTGTTGTGCCAGGTTCCCCAGCTTGTTCCCTCTAACAGGCTGCAGTTGCCTCCAGCGTGAGCGTGCTTGAGTACTCCTGGAAATGTTACATAGCCTTCATGTGCCCCCTTCACCCAAGAGCCCGGTTTTTCGTGTTTGGGCTGTTAGCAGAGCAAGCAAAATAAATGAAAATCCACTTTGACCCCCCCTGATTTCCCATTTTTATCCTTGAGCACAGGAATTATTGTATCCTAGGTTGACTAGGAGAGACTAACAGACACGATCCCTAGTAAAAATACCCGCGCTTTTATTTTTTCTTTATTAAGTTGCTGCATATGGGTGCCAAGAGGGAGGGGGACGCATTCTGACTGATGAGCATTGCAATCTGTGTGTTGCTCCGTACAGACCGATGTATTAAAAGCCCAGTAATGAGGGGGTAGAAAATACACAGTTCTAACCTTGAGTTCAAGCTGTTTCCGCTGCTAACTGTGAACCGTTTATGTCAGGTTAGCTCATTTTAGTTTGCTGCTTGTAAATCTGCTTGGATTTTTCTGAGAAAATTCTGGGTCGCAGATGTACCTTGCCTGCACTGTCATATGAAATTGCAGGAGTTATATAAACAACAGCACGTGACAAGGTATGGCTGTACCAGATGCCCACTGCCCTGGAGTGTTAAGCAGGAAAGTTTCAGCCAAGTGTCAGTAATATCTCAAGTTCTGGTTATTGCTACAGGAGTGCTTATTGATGTTACTGCTTTAGAAGCAAACCCACACTATTTTTCTAAGCAGAGTACTTTGTGTCCCTTTGGTAAGAGATTGAAGGCATACTTGTGTCTGGATGCTATGGCCTTTGTTTTTCCTTAAATTAAAAAGAAATCCATTTAGAAGAATTTAAGAGTGGTCATTTCCTTTGGAGCATCCCTCAGTTCCTCTGTTCCATGTAAAATGAAATTATGATCCGCTAGCCATGGCTGCAAAATGTGTCGAGCGAGATATAGCTCCTCAGTTGTTCAAGGACATGCTTCGGCTTGGTCTAAAGCCTGTTTACACGTGAACAGCTAAAAATAGATTGGTGAGACCTAACAACAAAAATGACTTAGCAATCGGTGGTAGCGCTTCTTCAGCTGGGTGCCACTGGTTTTAAGCCGGCAGTCGCTCAGCCAGGGGCTTGGGATGCTGACGCATCCCACAGTGCCTGCCCTGACACAGCGCTGCAGTTGGGGACCCCTCCGGTTCCTTGCCCGCAGGCAGATGTGGTGTTACACTGAACCAGAGATGCTCTTTAGGTTTTTGGAGGCTCAGTGCAGAACTGCTGTGCCATCCCTCCTCCTTTAGACTGCAGAATTGGCTGGGTCAGCCCCGTAACTCGGTGATCTTGGCCCATTCCCAAGGAACGCACCTTTCACCGGTGTGACAGAAAGATCTTAATGCCGATGGCTATTTTGAGAACCTCTTCTCGCCAGCTGTACAGCCTAACCCTCCGAGCTGCAGGACCTCTTTTGGGAGAGGGATGCGTTTGCCAGAATGCATGAACGATAGCCCCGGGGAAGGAAATGGGGTAGATCCAGCACTTTTTGCTAACTAACGGCTCGCAGCAGCCGGCGCTCGGGGGGACCCTCCCTTGCCCGCCACCGCCCCGCTGCAGCGTTTCCAGCACCTCGTCACCTAATTTAGCAGAAGAGGCTTCTACCGGGGGCCTGCAATCCCGGCGTTTGGGCTGCGGCCTCCGCCATTGCTTCCGGGCCCCGGAGGGGCGGGAGGGGGCGGCACCGGGTACGCGGRGGGGAGGGGGAGCGGCCGCCCCGCCCTTTCCCTCCCTTCCCCTCCCCTCGGGGCGGCCGGAGCACTTGCCTTCCCCTCCTGCCCGCGGCGTCAGAGGAGGTTCTCCGCCCGGCTCGCCCATGAGCCTGCTCGGGAGCTACCGGAAAAAGCCGGGCAGTGACGGCTATGAATCTTTGCAGCTGGTGGACAGCAACGCTGACGGCGGCGGCGGGGGCAAGCCCGGGGGCAGCGCGGCGGGGGCGGGCGGCCGGAGCCCGGCGCGGCAGCGGCAGCGGCAGCAGCAGCAGCAGCAGCAGCAGCAGCAGCAGCAGCAGCAGCAGCACCGCGCCGAGGGCGGCAGCACCATGGACAGCTCAGGTAGGGGCGGCCCCCGCGGCCTCCACGGGGGTCCCAGGGACACGCGTGGGGAAGGGGAGGAGGTCGGGGTGTCTGCCGTGGAGGGTTTGCCGCGCAATGGTGGAGTTGTCGTCGTTGCGTGGGGATGGGGAGCCTTTATAGCCGGGGACAATAGCGGCCCTTTGTCCAAGCGCGGGCGGTGGGGAGGGCGGTGGGATGAAGGAAATCCACCCGAGGCTGGGGGAGCAGGGCGGGTAGCGCCGCAGAAATCAGCGGCTAATAAGTCCTCACGGTTGGCTCCTGTTTTCACCCCCGAAGAGGAAAAGGTGGTTCTGAAGCTAAAATGGATGGAGTGGTTTGGGATCTTTCCCCAACTGACTTATTTCCCAGAATAATTGTTACTTTTTTTTTTTTTYCCCCTCCTCTAAAAAGCACTCATCAAACTGAGTTGGATTAATTCTGATAGATGATGCACTGCATGCACCATTTTTTTTTTTAATCAGGGAGTAGGGGACCAGATGGTCTTTATTACTGGTAATGGGATAGAGAGCTCTTCACCTCTAAATCACAGGTTCAAATTTGCCTGGATAACCAGTAATCGAGAGTCCTCCTCTGACGGCTTTTAAGTGATCTCTCGAAACGAACTGGCTCTGGTTCTGGTTGGTTAGATGTGCTCATCGCAATGAACATCTACAGCCTTCGCAGAGAACTTCTAAAGATCAAACTTGTCCAGGGAAATACCCTGGTTAGTTGAGGGGGAGCAAATTTGATGTCTGTCTGTTGTAATGGGGGGATCTTGCAGTGATACCGGTACTGTTCCATGAAAGAAAGGGGTGGGCCCAAGACAGCATAGTGCTTAAAATACATTACCTTTGTTTTAATGCAGTAACCTCTTCTCGAGGGGAGAAACCCCTAACGACCTATGTCTGGACTTGGGCAGGGAGAGTCTTGCCTTGATTTTTTTTTTTTCCACATTTTCACTGATTTAATAGGAGTCATGTTTTCCTCTTTCCCCTTGCCATTTGAATTTGCTTTCAAGAGTTCTTTTTGTTTTTTAACTTTTTTTACTCCTGGCCTTTAGAAATGTGAATTGAATTTGCTGCTGTGATATCTCTGTTACAGTTGCTTGTAATCATAGTATGTGTCAGTAGATTCTTACTCACAGTAGGCTGCTGTGTTACAGTTATTTGGATTCTTACATCAGCATCTGCTGAGACGGTTAGATAGTGCGGTCAGTTTAATATCTATCATTAAAGCAATTATCTGAATGAGTTTCCTAGAACTTTAAGAACCAAAGGCATTGGTGTTGTGGAAGGCGGCATTTGCATCCAGCCAGGTGTGGGAGCGTGCCGCAGCCCGTGTCAAGTCATGGCTTTTGTCTAGCGTCAGCTCAGTGTATTATTTGAGTGTTGCTGTTGCAATTGTTCTGTTCGGTTTCTTCAAGCCAGTCCGCTCCCTGCCGAGCAAAAAAAAGTGCTCACGGATAGCTGGACAATATCTTTATTTACAGGTTTTGTGCAATATTCAGCCATTTCAACAATTCAGCTACTAACTATGAAGACATCCCAGAGCATTCATTGTATTAATGCCCTCTATCAGTTTCTAGGATGTTCTCCCCTCAAACACATGGGCTTGATCAAGGGCCGTCTCTGGGATTTGGAAGCTAATGGTTGAGAGATCTGTGTTAACCAGAGTTCGCTTCCTTTAGTTCATTTTGGTACTCTCGCTGCCTAAATTTTACAGGCACTATGGACAACACACCTGACACTTAAGCAGCGACAAACCTCACACCTTGATATGACCCTTGAATTGAATTTATAGGATTTTTTTTTTTTTTTTTTAATACCTTATCTGTTTAATAAGGGCTTTTTGGTGGGTGTTTCTAAATCTTCACATGAAGTTCAAAAAAGCTGTATGGAGTGTGATGCTGTGTTCTAAACCTGAAGTCCTTACTTGTATCTGCCTTGTTCATTTGAACACTTTATGCTGATAAATGCCTAATTTTTATCAGTTCATTGCAAAGACATTTTTCTTTGCCAAGTGTGAAATTCTAAAAGCTTAAAGAACCATATCCACCCCTCAGGTGTGCTCGTGATTTCTAGTGATTTGGTAATTGAAGCTGCTCGTGAATTGTGGGACCTGATTTATCTTTAACGCAGGGTGAAGATGGATGGGGGGGAGGGAATTAGGAAGCAGTGTAAGAGAAAGACAGGAGAATAAGGTGGCTGGGGTTTTGGCTTAATAGGAGCAAGGAAAAAACCACCACCAACCTTCTGTGTTTTGTTTTTTTAAATAGAGAATATATTCATATTATAAATACTTGAGACTCCTCCCACTAATGATGCCAATGTCTAAATTCCCAAGATGGGCAGTGGTAGAGCATATTTCAGTTGGGAAAAGAGACCCAAATTCCTCAGGAAGGAGAAGGGTGAGATAAATTGGTGACACGTTACGGTGCAAGGGAGGTGTGCTGCTGGGTTTTGGTGGGACAGGGGAGCCTCTCTTCTGCGTAATTAGGTGGCAGACCCTGAAGGTGAAATCCTTGAGGTGCCCCGGCCAAATCAGAGCTCATGTTGTACTTCCCACATGCCTGACCTCCCTTACGTTTCAGGGTTTTTTGTTTTGGTTTTTTTTTTTTTTTTTTTTTCCTGGTTTTAAATAGTGGTTTCATGTGTGGCGGAACAGCTGCTGACTGAGTTATCAAAATGGCTGTTAGCAGTTGAGGAGTGAAACAGTCCGGAGGTACAACTCCGTGTCACCAGGCAATTTGGGACACTCGGTGCAGCAGGCTGCGAGCGCAGCGCCTTGGTTTGTCTGTCTGGCAGGGTTATTGCTGTGCTTGAGCCGAACATCTCCGGGTGCAGTTAAATAGCATCTTCGATGAAGTTAAATAGTTGGGGAATCAACCTTTCCTCTTCTCTCCCCACGTATTAAGTTTCATCTGCACCAGGGCAGTGCACTCCGGGCATAGAAAAATGGCCTTTGCATCTGGAAGATATGTGTGGAGATTAATATTAAGCGATTATAGAAGTTAGATGAGTGAGGATTTGTGCTGAAGGCAAAGTGCTGGCAATTCTGGGGCAAATTGCCGTTGGTTTAGCTAGCGTGGCTGTATTCGCTATTGCTGCAATGACACTAACCCACGTGAGTTGAGAAAGTGGGCCCCTGTTGGGTTTTTCTATTAAATTTTTTTTTTTTAAACTAATTCAAAGTATTAATCTTAAAGTACCATCTCTTAATGTAGGCTTGCGATCTCATGAACAGCTTTCTGCAATGAAAATAATCAGTGGTTACAGCTATGCTATAACTGCTGAGAACTTATGATTATTGGCTTAATATTTTTTTGGACTGATGTTGCTTAGTGTCAAAAGAAAAAAGAAAAAAAGCCAGGAACCAAGAGCACTGTGTGTGTGGGAGGGGGTTGCTGTTGGAAGGCAGGATCTGATCATGGCTGGAAAGGGAGCTGGTACAGGGGGGATCCCGAGGGGCTCTTTGACCCTACCATGCCTCCGTGCCAGCATGCTGGGGGTGCAAGCACTGGGATGGAGGGTCTGGCCAGGCTGTGTCCGGTGACTGAGCCTGGGAAAATAAGATTTTCAAAGTCTCTGGGACTGGTAAACGCTTCTTGGTTCAGACCATTAAAAATTCTTCTGCCACCGTCACCCATGCCACGCAGAGGACGGCTAACATGAGCTGTTTAACTGAAGTAGTGACAATTTAAGTTGCTCAAAGTATAGCTTGGGGTACCTGTGTGCTCACAGGCAGCATAAATGGAAACTCCTGCCCACAGTGATGTCGAGTGCCTCCCTGTTAGGCTTGGGTTTAGCTCAAAGGAACCAAGAGCAGAAACTTCATTTCAGGTAGGGTGGCCGTATCAGTTACTGCTGGTATCTGATGATGCTTGTGTGATGGCCTTGTCTTTGGTTGCTTTAAACTTTGCCAGACTTAAACCAGTCAGAATGAAATATTGGTCAGTGTGTGGTTTAAAYCTCAGATTTACATGTCACAGTGTGGTCTGTTCATACAGGGTCATGCTTAAGTTCTGCAATGCCTCGAGTGGGCATTAAAGCTCTGTGCAACTTTAGCACATGCTCTTCACTGCTCAATGTTCAGCTCCTGATGTAATGTTTTAAACCACTCCTATGGAATATGCTAGATGCAATACAGTAACCATGATCATAGCACATAACTCTAATGGGACCTATACATTACTGCTGACTGCCAGCTCCTCCAGAAAGTGTGCTGGACTTGGGTTGGAAGTTTGAGGATGGAGGGAAGGGGAGATAAGGGGAGACTTGAGCTGAAGCTGGCAGGACACAAAACATTGCGAGTTCAAAAAACAAATTCCAAGAAGATCATCTATGTAGTGCTCCTTTTGTCTCTTTATTTTTAAGTTGCTGAAAGTGCTCACAAGATGAGAAGCAGGCAGTGAAGAAGCAATTTATTTAGGTTTTTGCTGTGGCATTCAATAATGCTTTCTTAGCAGCTGGCTGAGCATTGAAAGAAGAAGAGGTTCTAAGAAATAAGATATAAAAGCAACAGCAAGGATACATGTTACGAAAGGAAAAAACTCTTTCTATGCTCTTCTGTGGTGTTTATAAACTAGCTAATCTACAAAATAGCTTTTAAACACTTGGGATAGACTTGCTTGTGCTACATGCTTCCTCAGGCAGAGCAACTGCGAAAGAAAAGCATTTTAAATAAATTGCAAGTGTTGAAGTTGAGATTTCTTGAACTGTTTTACACTTGCAAACAAAATCTCTTGTACTCTGGTGATTCCTTTTCACTGAGTCAGAAGAGAGACATCTCCATGTCACTGGCACAGGGACAAAGACCGTCGCTGACAATGTTGTCTTGTATTCTCTTCTAGCTGCATTTTCAAACGGGGAGGTTCGGTTTAATTACTCTTTTGTTTGGTTGGTGTTTTTTGGACACTTGAATGGTTTGGTGTTGGCAGTAGTGCTTTTCTTTTTTTTGTTGTTTTGACAGGGAGGAGAAGCAGAGAGAATGTCAATCAACTTTAAAGACCAATTTCATGGTTTGTGCTAGTAGTTCAGTATTCCGGCCTCACATGCATTTTGTTCACTGTAGTATGAGCTTCATAAGGGAAAATATAGAACAAATGAAACAAAGCTGGCACGGTACTGGGGGGTGATTTCCCCCCTCCCCCCCCCCAACATCACTACCCTTCTAAAAAAGGAAACAAACCCCCTTTTTGTGGAAATCCTCCATATTGCTTAGTTGATGGTGCAAGCAGCATTCTTTAGTTACTATTTCTCAAGCAAAAGCAGAAATATCTTAATTCTTCAAATTTCCATGAAGTTTATATTTAGGCAGTCTCAAATGAACCTTCAAATAAAAAGCCTTGGGCTCATACAATATTAGTTCTAGCATTTTGTCATAGAAAAGCACAAAAAGAAGTTCTTGAGCTTCTCTACCCTACAGCGTACTACGTGCTGCCAGCGGCTCCGAGTGCTTCCTAGGGGAGGTCAGGGACCCTGTCCCAGCCCACACACAGAAAGGGACCGTGACTTCTTGTGGGAGGGGGAATACAGCTTTTCCTGTAGTCGGAACAGGACTCGAGGAGGGAGGCAACGCTGCCTGCCTGGACRTGCGTTGCCCAACAGCAGCAGAAATGCACAGAAATCTCCCTGTACCAGCGATTCCTTAAGGTGTGAACCCAAACCTATTCCTATTCAAAGCACCTCCTTTAGGAGCTTCTCGGTACCTCCTATCTCCTCTCCTTCCTCCCAATGTCTATAGTATACGAGCCCCTTGWAAGTTTATAATGGCATTATTTTCCCAGCCTAACTTCATCTGAAAAGGATGCTCATAGCTTTTGGGAGTGAGAAGGGCAGAACAACACGGGGTGACCCCTCTGTTAGAGGTAAAKCTGCCAAGAAGTTCTTGGGCAGGTAGTAATGCAACTTCGGGTCTTGAGGCAATTTCTATTTGATATGCCAGCTATTCCAGGCAAAAGGTCTGCAGTGCCAGCTAATTGCTGGAAAGTTGCAGTAAAAAAACCCAAAGAAATTCCCCAAAAAACCCAAAGAAACCCAAATTCAGCCTCCGGTGAATCCAGCTTTCTCCTCCTGCTCAAGAACCGCTGGGGGGTTTTGCCTTGAGCAGTCTCATTGTCAATATGCTTATTGCAAAATAGCCAAACTGTGTGGGTTTTGGGGTGAGGGATAATACTGGTTTATAATCTCATGTGATTTGTGATCTGATGAGCCCTTATCTTGCATTAGGCTCCTTGGCTCGTAGTGCATCTCCTGCTTCCCTGTGCCCTTAGAGAGTCCAAACATCTTTATAGCCCGATCTTAAACTTCCCTTTGGCCATGCTGAAGTCATTCCCATGGGCTTTAACTTCTTTTCTTGGGGATTACGCTTGCTAAAGCAGCCTTCCGCTTGCATGCCTCCACTATGTGTTTTCAAGCATCAGGATGAGTGAAACCTGGGTTTGGGGGTCTCGGCAATGGCGTTATCAAATGGTAGGAGCCTGTTCTGCTGCTGTCATCCTGCAGTTCTACTCTGCACATGTTTTGCTGTTTATTTTTACAGAATAACACTTTAAGATATCTGTGCTCAGCCTTGTCGGGAAYCTAACTCTACCAGGAATCTGGGGCAGCGGTGGAGGAGGGGACAGATGAGACTGGTAGCAAAAAAAAAAAAAAAAAGGAAAAAAAATCAGTCTTCAGGGTCTATGTGAGTCTGAGGAACTTCCCAAGTAATTTCTGCAGGTAGAAGCGCTCTCCTTTCCTGCGAATGCCCCTTTATCGCTGTTTTAGCTGCCTCTGTTGCTGCTGCTTTCTCCCCAGCCCCTTTGCAAACCACCACCCAGTGCCTGTTAAAAAGTTGATGTAATTATGACACTCGGGCTATGTCTGATCTAAGAGAGGATGTAAATGCATATAATAGCGTAGATATTTTAGAGTCTTTGCCTAAATGTGATAAAGCTCAGCTGTCCAGAAGAGAGCTATGTGCTGGAAGGAACGGTTAGGGAGGACTGGGCTTCAGGGCGCTGAGATTGTGCTCTTGAAACGTAGTTGACTAATGAAGCACTCGGATCTAAACACTATCAATTATCACTGATGCAAGGGAGCCACCTGCCCAGAGGTTTTCATTTACAAATACCTGCCACCCTCCCCCTTGAAAAACGGGAGTTTAAACTCTTCCAGTAATGTCTGCAAATTGATTAGCCATCCCCTGAAAGACAAAGTGCTGAGCATGGAAGATAGACTCAGTGTGGGGAATGGCAGGAGCTGGGGATGCTGAGGGTACCCAGGGATGTGGGGACTCTGCTCTGCCTGGGTCAGTTTGGCTGTCTGTCCGTTTTCTGCACACATATACCCCTCCATACGTGATGTACCTATATAAGGATGCTCTAATAACATTGAGGCAGGGGTGCTGGCACCAGGGCTGCTCGTCCTCCCCTTCGCACGCTGCGTGGGCTCTCGTGCAATGCTGAGGTGAAGCCCATAAATACGATGATGGGGCCACGGCAGCCTGGCTTTATATCCCTTAATGCTGGTGTGAAATCGCGTCCCGTATTACACAGGCTTTGCTGGGAGAGCTGCGTGTGGGAGGAACGTGAGCTGCGGCTGCTCCTCCGCTGGCTGGCGGGGCTGCTGGGGGGAGGCAGAAGCACAAATAGTATCATTTTTTTGCTGAGTGTTCCTTAAAAACAATTCAGGCTTTGTTGCTGAAGCCACAACAACAGCGGCTCAACTTCTTTCAATTCAGGGACCTTTAAAAGGGCCCTTTCTGCCAAGGCACAGGGCAGCCTCCACCACATCCCTTGCTCCCCTTTCACGCCGTGCTCTGGTAATAGTCTGGGGGGGGGGGGAAGACAAGCAAACAACCCTTCCCCCCCAAGAAAATACTTTGTGGGGAGGGAGAAGGCTGGAAAAACTTCCAGAAATGTGGAATTTGGGACATGCATGCAACCACTAACAAGTTTTTTCTCATCATAGTGTCAGGCTCTCACGGTACCATAGAAAGAAAATACAGTGGAGCATTTAATACTCCCAGACTAACCTCTTTTTTGGGAGGGTGGGAGATGAAGGCTTTAATGCTTTTCTAGAGAAGAACAGTGGTGAGGAACAGGGAAGGTTTAGCTCTTTCCTAGCTCCATCTCTAAAGAAAGCACAGGCAGTAGCTCTCTGAGCAAAAACAAAAAATAATTTGACATTGAAGATACTGTTACATATAGTCTGGGCAGACTGAGGTGAACCTGCTCCCCTTCCTATGGTTTCATATCTGCTTTTTGTCTGCCCTTTACAGGCAAAAAGGGTCTGTTTACTCTTGCTAAGTAACCTATGAAACGCAGTACTTCACTGCCGATCTTCAATTTCTAGACGTCTTGCTTTCACCTCCCTGCTCTCAAGCTAAGTATTGCTTCATCAGCATAAATATTCAGACTGACACGGTCTTAAATGCCTCTTAAATGTCGGCTCGTTTCCCCCTTAATTCTCTGGAGAGCTGGAATTCATGCCCTGTAGTTTGTAGGGTTTGTGGGTTGCCTGGGAGGGTGGTGGTGCTCAGGGATCCCCCCAGGCAGATGAGGGCCACAATGTGCAGATCTTGCAGGGAAAGCTTCCAAACCAGGCATTTCTCGCTCTTTCCAACCAGTGAGCATCTCCATCAGCTGGTGGTAGTGTGGTACCCTCTGCTGCTGGCCCCTCCGTGGTCCCCTGTGAAACCTCCGGCTGCCGGTGATGGTGGCTGGTGCTGAAACATCCCCCATCACACAGGGTCGCACCCGCTTCGTTCACCCATTTCTGGCCCCAAAACCTTTAAAACAGGACTGGTGTCGTGGTTTAATCCCAGCCGGCAACTCAGCCCCACACAGCCGCCTGCTCACTCCCCCGCTGGGATGGGGGAGAGAATCGGAAGGGTAAAAGTGAGAAAACTCGTGGGTTGAGATAAAGACAGTTTAACAGGTAAAGCAAAAGCTGCGCACGCAAGCAAAGCAAAACAAGGAATTCATTCACTGCTTCCCATCGGCAGGCAGGTGTTCAGCCATCCCCAGGGCTCCATCATGCGTAACGGTGACTTGGGAAGACAAACGCCATCACTCCGAACGTCCCCTCTTCCTTCTTCTCCCCCCAGCTCTATATGCTGAGCATGACGYCATATGGTRTGGAATATCCCTTTGGTCGGYTGGGGTCAGCTGTCCCGGCCGTGTCCCCTCCCAGCTTCTTGTGCACCCCAGCCTMCTCGCTGGTGGGGTGGGGTGAGGAGCAGAAAAGGCCTTGACTCTGTGTAAGCCCTGCTCAGCAGTAACGAAAACATCTCTGTGTTATCAACACTGTTTCCAGCACAAATTCAAAACATAGCCCCATACTAGCTACTATGGAGAATATCAGCTCTATCCCAGCCAAAACCAGCACAACTGGTTTAGGAATCTTGGATTTTGGCACTAGGCACAAACACTACTTGTGGGACTGCAGCGAGAGGAGTTGAGACGAGTGGTCCTTCGAGGGGGTATGGGAGGAGGGAGGTATTTCCCTTCTGGATACAGCACGGTTTCTTTGTCCATATGCAGAAGATGAGTTTCCTAGTTAGGCTAATATATACACTTTGAAGGTTTTGCTCTACTAAGGGAAGACAGATGACAGCAGGTCTCTTTTGACAGTATCAATGAGGATCAGTCTCTCCTTAAGCTCCCAACACCCCAAAGCTGTCCTGCTAAAGCACCTCACGTCACTCTGGCGTAACGCCTGTGCCTTTGGTGAGCAGGTCGCGGTGGGACGGCAGGCAGAGGAGCCGCGCTCAGCYGTTCCTGTGCAGGAGTGCATCCTTCTGAACTTCCCTGGTGATCACAGCCTTCTCCTCCGAAGCTGCGCACCCGCTGCGGTGGGACGTGTCTATAGGGACGCAGCGTTTGCTGCGCTGTCTCGGCAGTCTCTCTGCCTTGGGAGAAGTTCTCCTCCTGCGCTGCACATCCTTTTCCTCATACTCTGTAAAATTAGCTAGAGAGCAAGGAGAGAGCTTAAGTGCTCTTAAGCTTTCTTAATTAGAAATTAATTCTAATTAAATCTAATAGAGTTAAGATTTCTATGCTCTCCAGCTTCCATCCTGTACAGCACAAGGCTGGTGCTGTCAGCAGAGGCTTCTTCAGTTGTAATCTGTCCAGAGGGATCCCTCCCTTTGGCTGATGATGAGAAAGGACTGTGGTAGGAACGCTACTATATGACATATCTGAGTTTCGTAAGGAGATGCAGCAGGTTGTCGCTTTATTTGGTGACTGCTGGAGGTTTATTCTGAAYGTGGAATAGTCTCTTCTCGGAGCAGGCGTTAACTCAGAGCAAGTACCTTCAGCCAGAACAAATACAGCCTCCACCTTGTCAACCGAATGGATGAAGTTGTCTCTTTTTCACGCTGCTCCATTGACTTGAAGCACTTCAGTGAGGAGATCATCGTTGCCATCACCTAACAGAGCTATTGAAGAAGAGCCGTCCCATGCATCTCAGGCACGCTTTGCAGCACATGCGCAGCCGTAAAACTGCTACGTTAAAAGTTCCTTTATTAGGAAATGAAAAGGCTGCAGTGARCAAGCGATCCCTCTGAAACCTGTGCTACAAATACAGGTCAGAAGCGTGTCTCTGAAGCGCACTAAGCCTTTCGGGGAATATCCAATAGCTGGGCTAATAAAGAGTTCTTGCCATGTAAGAAACAAGATGCATCTCATATACAGAGTCTAATTCTCTATAATGAGACTTCTAGACAGCAACTCCAACCCATGGTCAACGTTACCTGGACTGCTATGTGGTAACATGCCGAAAACTGGGATCTGAGCCACGTGGCAGGCTTCTGGGTTGCTCACTCGCAGCAAACTATTTCTATGCAGACAAGCTTGCAAGCTCCTATTTCTGCCGTAGCAGAAGATGCTTTTGGAGCTCGTGTGGGGTCTGTGAGTGTTAATTTTGGCTTTGGCTGTGGCATAAGCAAATACGCGCACGGGATGCAGTTCCTGGTGGGATGGAGGGGGTGTCATGTGCCCCGGGCACTTCATTTCAATACAAAATGTGCCTTTTGCCTTTGTGTTAAGGGAGAGAACTATTTCTCTTTTCTGAATTTACCGCCTGACTCTGATAGGAAGATCTTTCCAAGCAGGGAAATGCCATTACACCGCTAACTCAATATCCTGGCCAAGCTAGTGGTGATCACCTTATCTGCGCGGGTGAAACCTGAACCTCCTTCCTGCCAGGCTGCGAGAGGGAGCAACGACGGGCTCATCCCTTCAGACTCGGCGATTGTCCTTGGTCCTTCTTCTACCTCAGAATAGGTCATAGTCCTCTGCAGGCTGGCCAGTGTGCTTGAGGGAAAACCCAGCTGCTCTTTTCTCAGGACTTTTGTGCTCAAGAAGAGCAAACCTATGAAGACAGCTGTCTCTGAGCATGGTTCAAGGACGCGCAATGGCAGCGGTAGGTGATGCCCGGCCAGGTGGCTGATTTCCACAGGAGATGTGTAGGATGTGGGGCTCAGCCCTCCCTGTCCTGGTGCCCTGTTGCAGCGGCTGTTGCACGTGGCCCAGGGAACCACAGCCGTCCTTCGGAAAGGTCTGCAGTAGCTCTGAAGGTCTCTATTTACAAGAGGGACTTCGCACAGAAATGTTTTATTCAGCAAAAAATGCAGGGGCAGGCTACCTTTTTTTAATCAAATTTTTTTTGGCTGTTCTTGTGGGTTTCTGTATATATTGTGTATAAAGGTTAATGCATTAACCCTTTCTGCTCCTTTATACATCTTTATGCTTTGTAGGAGACACTGCCTAGCAGAGGAGCCTTTGAGTGTATTTATTTTGTTCTTCTGTGAACGATTTGTGAAGGCTATCATTCCTAGTAACTGAGAAAGACTGTCTTTGTCAGCACCGAGGATGCTGCTCTCATCCAGTGACTGAAAGATACCCGAGCAGATTACCGCACCTGGTATAGTACCAAGTGCTGCTACGTTGTAAGCTTCCTCAATAGCTTCACGATAGCTAAGTAATACTTGTCTCATGTTAAATCTTAAATACTAGTTTTGTGCTCTTGGTTAAGTAGCACCAGCTTGCATTTCTTCATTAGACATCCTTTCTGTTTCTCTGTGTTATTGTACATAGTAAACTTGGAATTAATTGCTGCTGCTTCTTTTAGAAATATAGTGAAACACTCATTCTCTCTGTTTCTCCCGCCCCCCCCTTTTTTCTTCCTTAGGGTTGATTTATAAAGATTCTAGGCTTTCAAGACTCTTGAAGACTTTCTGTTGCTCTCCTACAGCATTTCCRACCAAAAAAATTTGTCCAGTACCATTGGTCCTCTGATCCCTTTGTCCCCCTTTCCTTCTTCCAAGTTACCACCTTTCTGCCTTCCCTTCTTTTAAAAGATGACCCGCAGAACTGAAAATACCTTTTGAACATTACCTCCTCCTTCCACCCCTGGCTGTCCCAGCACAGAGTAATATGAAAGCAATGTTTTTGAAGAGGGATCAAACACTGATTCCCTACTTGGAAGCCAACGAGCTACTTTGATTTTTTTTCTTTCTTTTTTTTTTTTTTTTGTTTTTAATCATACTTGAAGTAGATACTTGCAAGTGGTTTGGCAAAAGAAATATTCCTGTGCCTTGAGAAGGCATTTTCTGTTCTGAAGCTGGCAGAGTATTATCTATCTTTTTACAAGCACAATGCAGAGGAGAAGATTCAGCCTCTAATTTTACCGGTCTAGCACATGGATCACGTGCATGTGGATCATGACCACATCAGAGTGCATTAAGCACAGTCTGTGCATAGGGGAATGAATAGCATCACTTTACCAATGGAGTCTCCAGTTTAAAGATATATATTATATTTATTGATAGCTCACTCTGGGTTTGAAAGAGCGAATGCCATTCAAATGGGTTTGATAATCTGCAGAGTAAATCAGTAGGAGCTTTTTTAATGTAGGTTTTTTCATGTTTCTTAAAAGTCTGAATGCCTGTAGAATATTTCTTCTGGTAATGATGATTATGTGAGCAATATTTCAGTAGCATGTATCTAACGCCACTCATGGACATGCTATAGAACCAGAGAAGTGAGAGCTGTAAGGTCTCTTCGTAAAATATATAGCGAGCACTCGCAATGCCACCAGCCTGCCTTTACCGTGACAAATCTTCCCCATTTCTGGGTGCTGGAGTAATTAATAATGACCAGCATGTTCATTTTACAAAACAGCTGTCCCATGGCTCTACAGCAGGACAAATGTTCTCAGACTTTCCGAGTGCTCTGGGAAGGGCAACGCTTAGCAGATGCCATCTCAAGAGGGTGGCATGCATTTACATAGGTTGCTTGTTGCTTAATTTGCTGTGCTAGAGGATCTGGGTCTTCTGACTAATCTGACATAATGAGGTAACAAATATACAATTACAGAAATGTAGTTAAAGTTTGTTAAGATCAAAACAGTTGAGGCCTAGTGAACAGAAAGCAATTTAAATAGTCAAGAGCTTAATTTATAGCTAATAAGCAGTTAAAATATCATTTTACTAGGTTTGTGTCTAACAACTCAATTCTGCAATAACACAAAACCACATTTACTCAAGTCTACATCCAATTTATTATACTTAACTTTTCTGAGGATGAAAGATTTTAGATTGGACATTAGGAAAAATTTCTTTACTGAAAGAGTGGTTAAGCATTGGAACAGGCTGCCCAGGGAAGTGGTGGAGTCACCATCCCTGGAAGTATTTAAAAGACGTGTAGATGAGGCGCTTAGGGACATGGTTTAGTGGGCATGGTGGTGTTGGGTTGACGGTTGGACTTGATGATCTTAGAGGTCTTTTCCAACCTTAATGATTCTATGATTCTATGACTGACGCTATTAACACAGCACTGCTATGATAAGGAAGGCTGCAACAAATCGGTTCTTGGTTAAGACAGTGGAATAGTTATTCTGTTATAATCACAAAATGCAAACACTTGAGGTGTAAAGCCATATCACAGTCCACCAAAACAACACTTTAAATGGCTCTTGCTCTATGTTAGTCTTCTATTGACTTTGCAGCTTCATGACATTTCAAGCTGTGAAAAGAAAAGCTTACTGAGGAGGTCAGCCCCGCTCTGCTTTAACCTTAGCAATTATTGAGTCCTGTACTAAAGCTGCAAACATACAAATATCCAAAAAGGTTCTCATTCTCAGCTGGAAAGTTTAATTCCTGAACTTTCTTCTTTTCTTACCAAAACCCAAGCTTTTATGGGTCGTCTAGCTGCAGTCAAACTGGCAGCTGTGACAGTTACGCTGAAGAGCTGTCATTTATACTGGTGCCTTTTTCTTACCTCTGTGGAGGTGGTTGTTGATTTGGTCTTGGTTATGATCGGCAAATTAGCTGCATGCTGAAGAGCTGGTCTTGCTTTGGGTTGGATTGAGAGGTGAGGGAGCTCGTGTGGTGGTTGTCCATACTGCACTGATACTAAACAGTCAACCTATGAACAACGCTGAGAGTCGCCAATGGTTTCTGAGCCCAGCTGGCAAGAGTGTGCTCTCTCATCTCTGGAAAATCATGACTTTATTAAGTAAACTACTTTTGCCCTACGCTTGACACGCAGCAGCGTACGTGAATACGTTTGGTCTGAATAGAGCAGTGGGTTTGTTGGCTCTGTGGATTTGTTCCAAATAAGTGATGCTGGCTTTGGTTTTGTTGTACTTGAAGGTGCCTCATCACCAGACATGGAGTCCAGCTATGGGGGCGGCTTGCTAGATATGGTGAAAGGAGGAGCAGGGAGACTCTTCAGCAATTTGAAGGATAACCTGAAGGATACCCTGAAAGATACATCTTCAAAGGTCATGCAATCTGTTGCCAGGTACAGTACAGCTGAAGCTGCCTAACGCAGGTAAAATCACTAGCTGCAAAGTGCCGGTCTGAGCTGCCGTCTTAACTAGCACAGCACAACTTCCAGCTAACCAAAGGAAGGAAGGAGGTGAAAATCACAAGTGACAACTCTGATTCTATCTCATAATTGGTATTTGGCCTCAAGGAAGGAGGAAAACCAAAGTAAAACATCTAAGCTTCATAGTAAGTGAGCAGCAACATCCTGAAATCTGGAAAAGGCCCTGCCAGTGAAAGTGGAGCACTTGGTCTCCGATTCCTTCATTGACCCCTGTGGGGTCCTTCTACTCAGCCACCACTTGAATATTTTGTCACTGAAAATTGGCTCATGTTGTATGCCTTCTCTTTGCTGTGCAAGGAGACTATTCTTGCTGATGTAACTGTTCCCTTTGCTAAAGCCACCTTTTGAGTTGAAGAAAGAGCTGAGGTGACTTTGCTTTGGTTACCTCTGCTGGGGTTGTCCCCTGTGCTTGGCACTCTACCTGCCTCTGCGGGATAGGAGGCTACGATAAATTAAAGGAACTTAATGCATGCAAGACCTCAGAGGCTTTGAGGGATCTGCAAAGTGGCAAACTACTAGAGATTTCTCCTGAAAACTGGCACTGAAAATTAATGACAAAAGGGAAAAGGGACCTTTTTTGCAAGCTTCTGCATCCAGTTAATTGCGTATGTGGAAGGGAAGGCTGGGTCACTGTCTGCAGGAAGCTTTTTGCACYCTCTTCTTAAGGCATAGCGACAAAGTACAAAGAATCAGTTTTGAGATCATTCTTTCCTTGTGTCATAAGCAGATCTTTGTGGGAAAACACTCTTCTCCGGGTTCTTCTAATGTGCTGTCTTCTGTAAACATGTGCATAATGTCTGTCTCCTACTTTGTCTCCTTTTAGTTACACCAAGGGGGAGCTAGATATTTCATACATTACCTCAAGAATCATAGGTAAGTACTGCTTATCAGATAAATAAGACTTGTTGTATCCCAGGGTTCAGAAGTCCATAAAGACGTTATGGTGCACGCTCAGCCTGGCTTCTTCTTACGTTTCTAGTGATGTCTTTTCCGGCTGAAGGCGTTGAACTGGGATTCAGGAATCACATTGAAGATGTACGGACCTTTTTGGATTCCAGGCATCCTGACCACTACACGGTCTTCAATTTGTCACCCAAGTATTATCGCAGTGCCAAGTTTCACAACCGGGTGAGTGTCTTCCAAGAGGTTAACAAGAGCGGGGGGGGAAACTTCTTGGGAAAAGGGGCACCAGGTCCTGTTTCTGTCTATCCTGAGCACAGCAGAATGCAAGAAGATGAAAAAGGAATTATAGATGTTTCGAAGCTGCTGTGGTGGTTTCTGAGTTTTAGCTGTTGCCTGGGACCATGGGGGTTAAAGAGCTGGAAAGTTCAGGGCATCATGCTTGTGTTAGGAGCCTGTGAGAGTAAGTGGCATTGCACTAAGTTGAGCCTGTGCTGCTCTTGGCTCCTACATAGCTGTTAGAAGCTGCTGCAGAGAAATAAGGAGTAAAACGAAAGCGCTTTGAAAGAAATTACCAATAAAAGAAGGTAGATGATTTTCGTGTTGAACAATCCTTCAGTTGTGCTTTGATCAAGCAGGAGCCCTTAGCAGGCAAAGCACAGGACTAGGAACTGGATCTAAGGGGCATTTTGGCTCTCCCACTAGCGCATGACTTTAAAAACCCACCTCCACTCTCTGCCCCGGTTTCCTTCTCTAAAACCAGAACAGCATATGGGAGCATTGCAAGGCTCTGGTTCATTAATGGCTTTTAGAGGCAATCTCTATGAAATACTGCTATTGAAATGCAAGATTTGATCTAATATTTCAGAAAACTTCCTGTTCTTTCCCTCTCCCACAAGGGAGTGATGATTTTTTTTTTTTTTTTAAATTTCTTATTTTTTGTTGCCTTCAACAAAAAAAGGCAACAGCAGTTGCCAGGCTTAACCCTTGGTCAGGGTAAGCGAATCTCATGCTGCATAAGCCTAATTTCATTTTAATTTGAGGTATAGCTGAATCTATCTTCAGCAATTGCTCTGATCACCAGAAATCACTCACTCACACTTGATGCAAATTTCTCAGTGGCAATCAGTAACCAGCCATGACTTCAAATATGAGTAAACAAACGGGAAAGACTAATTAAAAGATATCAAGGGCTCTGAATCTTCAGTCTCACTTGGTTCTGGTGCATCATTCTTGCTGTTGGTGGGAGGAGAAAGATAGATCTACTTTTGAAAGCCCAGCATTAAACATCTGTTGATATATTGCTTGACCTGGCCATAACTCCTCCATCCCCTGTGCTTTATCTCCTACCCTACCCAAGAGCTTAACAGATGACTTTGTATGTCACTCTCGAAGCATGACTAGGTGCTTTGTAAGCTATTGCCTTGACACACACAGGAAGAAAATGACGCATCTTTTAATAAAATATTGTACTTTCAGGTTATGGGCTAGGAAATACTGACTCCAAGTACTTTTCAGGAAAATGAAATGCGCACAACACAATACGTGAGATCAGATGAAACATGAAACAATTATAAATATGAGGTTGAACTTCATATATATTGGAAAAAAATACTAATGGGCTATCAAGGAGGTGAAATCAGATTATTTTCTGGATGAGGATGCCAGATGAGCTGAAGTTTTGAGATGCACACTTGTTCTTTGAAGTGAGAGGCTTTTTAGTTCCTATCTTCTTTAAAACTTTTTTTCCTAAGATCAAAGTAGGTCACTTTGCTGCGTCATGGCACAGGAGGGAGATGACAGTTAATGTCCTGCTGGGCCATTTTCCTGCCCTGACGTGGCTGTGCAGGGCACGAAGCCCCAAGTGCCCAGTCTGTTGAGGAGAAGAGGGAACTATGAACACTAAAACCTGCTGCTCAAATCCGGTTGTGCTCTGTTCTCCTCCCTGCCTCATCTCCCCGGCAGGAGAGGAGAGCTCACGGCTGCTCGAGGAAGCGTGAGCAGTTTGGAAACATGTAACTCAAATATAGCGTTAAACAACAAAACCAAACTTGAAAGTCCCTGATGGGTCACGTTCTTGGCTGTTGCTGCCCTACTGCTAAAGTAAAACAAGCGCTGGCTGCTTATTTCCAAAGCTCTAGAAGAATTCCTGTTACTTTTCTGTAAGGTTGTCTTTCATGAGTGGTGGTGAGGTTATGTTTGAAATAAATGAAATGTTACATAGCGCGTATTTAATTTCCTAATTGCGAACCAGCAGGCAGATGTGTAATTATAGGCAAAGTAAATATATAATTATGGACTGTTGGGAAATGTATATTATTTGCTTGATAAGTGATAATGGCTTTTCCAGATGCTTGACAGTGTGTTGTCATGAGGTCTGTTCAGAAAATCATCAGTGAAAGGGTCACTGGTCATATTAATTTTAACAGCCCCTTGGAATCTGAATTGTGTTTTAGTGGTCTAACTGCAAGTGGATCTTGTGCCTCCAGAAGCCTGCTGCAAAAGTAGTTGGGGTTGGGAGGAGAAGACTTTTGCCTGATATAAAATAATTGGTGTGATAATATAAAATAATATACATTACTTACAGCATCAGTATTCTGGCTCTATTAAAGAATTGAGTAAAGTTTATGATCACTCCGAAATTCAGATTTTACAATGGTCCCGTAACCGCAGCCGTGCATACACTGTCAGCTCCGTGGAACAGAAAGCTAACGCTGGGGGTCACTGCGTAGTGAACCTTTGGGGGTTTTGTGCCCCCATCAGCCCTTCCTGAAAATGCACAGAAAAAGAATAGGCAAGGGAAAATCAAGTGTATACAACAGAAGGAATGAAATAAACTACAGCTCTCGAGACAGGAGAAGATGGGGGATGAGGATAATGCTGTAGAGAGGATAAATAGGGAATGGTCATTCACTGCCTTGCTTGAGCACGGACTGACTTATTGGGTAGCTTCTACAATGCAAACGTGCACTTGCTCACCAAGTGCACAGCTGAATTTCAGGATATCGTGGAGACCAAAAACTTCCATGAATCTAAAAAGCGATTAGACAAATATCTAATTAGATATTAGATTAGACACAAATCTCCCAAATGTTAAGCACAGGTCCACCAGCTCAGAAAGGCTGGCGGGGGGACGGGTGTGCTGGGTTAGGCAGTGCCGCCTGCTTGCTCTGTCCCTGTGTCCTCTGGGTGTCATTGGAGCTGTTCTTTGAGACAAAACACAGCTTGATAGTTCTCCGGTTTGAGTCGGGATTCCTGTTCCTGCTATAAGATGTTGTGGAGGTGTATGTAAGAGAGAACCTTAAATACAAGCCTTAGGAAACCTGGAGCACTTCCTTCCTCTGAGAGGTGAAACGGTCAGGTATGGAAATCATATGGCTATTCAAGAACATCTGGGCAAACCATCTCCTTTCTGCCCCTGGTTCTCGTTAAGCAGGGTCCAAATGTCAGCTGAGAGAGAGAACCAATTCTTTGCCTGAGGACGAGCCTCATGACGTTTCTCCTTTAAATTTCTTCTGGCCAGAAATGCCTTTTAAAAAAGATACTTCAATTAAAACCAGATGAAACGGAGATGTCTGTAGAAGGTTATTTGATGTGCTGTTTGAGACTGCAAGGACTGTTCTTGAGATAAGTGTTACAACTCAGAACTAGTACATCGATGAATAGTAACTAGAACATACTTTAGGATTTGTGGTTTTTCAGCTCTAAGAAGTCATTCATTTTTCTGGCTCATATCTTAACTATACTTATTCAGATATGATTTTTTTTTTTTTAACAGAAGTTTCCCTTTCATCAGTCTAATGTCTGTCAAATAGGGCTTGAAAATCCTATGACACAAAATGACTGAGAACAACAGATGCTCAGTGTCCTTTGAAAATCAGAGCCATAGTTTTTAGGGACAAGTTGTACAAAGGCTTTAGACACAGCAGAAATCAATGTGCTGCTGCGRGGCTGGAGTGTTATGAAAGGCCACTCAAGATAACCTGACTTGGAATGTAAATTTTTTAAAATGTATAGTGAGTAACAATACATCAATATTATGTTATTTAATTGAGAATTCTGTTTTGTTTGTCTCCTCATAATTCATGAAAGTCACGGAGCAGAATTATGCATGAGAAGAGATGGAGTAGGTTTCAGGTACATAACTCTAGGTTGTAAAAAAGAAGTACGTTTCTTGGCAGAAAGCATTTGTAAAAGCATGCATTGCTTAACGCTCTTGTGAAGCTGCCTTTTGTTCACTGCGCGATTCTTGCAGGTATCTGAATGTAGCTGGCCAGTACGACAAGCGCCCAGTCTGCACAACCTCTACGCCGTCTGTAAGAATATGCACAACTGGCTACAGCAGAACCCCAAAAACGTGTGTGTCATCCACTGCATGGTAAGTACACCAGAAAGTAACCACATTTTTAGACCTATGAGTCATAAGTCATATTGCACTTTGCATGTCTAGAGGCTGTGTACGAGGATGGTGACAATTCCTAAAAGAAAAAGAAATGTAATAAAATGGATCCCCATAAAAGGGGGCATCATCTTCCGTGTGCAGCTMCATAGCTAAGCTGGAAGACTTAACACTGAACGAGAAGCGGGAATGCAAAGCAAGAGAGGCCACAATTGTTCTAGCAGTGAACTACTAGAGGTGACAAGTAGCAAAAAGGTTTGAACTTCACCYGAGAACTGACCGTAAGCATTGTCAGCCTGTTACGGCTTTGCATTTTATTGTAAGTAGTCGCAGGACAAAATGCAGCCTCTAGACTGAAGGTTACTGATGCATGTTGGGGAGAAAACACATAGTTGGGAATTCTGTCGAACTGTGAAAGTGAGATTGTTAGTGTCTCTCGCGGTCACGACTTGTCAAGCCTGGCTGAAGAAGTCCAGTTGCCTTCTGCTCCTCTTTGTGCACCGCAGCTGAAATGGCTGCTAAATCCCCCGTAAGGGCTAGTCAGTACTGGGCAACGTGTAGACAGGATGCATGAGGGTGGTGTGATTCTGTATGACTAACTTGTAATTTACCCTGTACAACCTTTAATGTTGACAGTAATGCCCAAAAGGAGAGTTCTGGTTTGCTCCTGGAGCCTAAATTAAATCTGGGAGGCTGTCAGCCCTGATCAGCATAAACTGGAAGGAACAGGGGAAAYGACTGATCCCAAACTGCATAGATCTTTCATATGATTCTGGCGTTTCTGCCTTGCATAGCACAGCCAGCAGCTATGCGATATAAATTCCATTCAAACAGAGATGAAGATGCACTTGATGCCTCCAGTCCTGGAAATCTAGCTCAAGAATCAAATTCCTTTACAGTCCTTTGAGCAACGAATATCCGAATAATGCTGTAAAGGACAGGGAGTGCTTTTTAACACTTTCTAAGGAGTCTGCAGAAGCCCACTTAGTTTATATGACCTGAGAGGTCTTTTCAGAGCAACTGGCAGGGGCTAAACCTTAAAAAAGCAAATAGCCTGTTAACCTCGAGCACGTGCTCAGGCTCAGCAGGTTACTGGGGTCYGGGTCCACTCTGGTATGGTAAATCCTACAGTATGGCTGGAGTGCCTAAAAGGTGCCTGAAATAAGTAATTGCAAGGAGCCTGTATAACTTTTCACTTGTGTTTCAGACTTCRAGGGTGACTGCCTGCCTGATGGGGCAGTAGGTTTCCCACTCCTTCCTTGTAATGAGCCTTGACTTCTGGGATCTTCTGTCACTTGCTGAGCAGGCTCCCATATCCATCGCTGCACCAACGTGCATCCAAAACTAAGCAGGATTTTGGTGGAAGCTGGTGGAAGGGCTTTTTCTTTTTGTTTGGCTCACCAGAGCTGGGGTATGGTCCGTATGACTCATCACCTCATACGTTCCGGGGTATAGCAAGGACCCAAGGCACTGGGGGTACTTTGATTCTCTCCTGCTCTTTCTGTATTTTTGGTCTTTTTGTATCAGTCTGACTCGGCAAACTTGGTTCCCTTCATTATCACCCTAAATAAAATGTAGACGTGTTCAGGAGCAATCTGTAGGTTGAGGGCTCTGGAGCTGTTTGGGTGAGGGAGCCTTGGGCTGGATTTTTTTTTTTGTTTGTGAACTCTTCTAGGTTAGATTTCTATTAGATGACTGCCTGCTGCTGTGGGACGGGTGTACTCTGACCCCTGTGGTCAGTTCCAGGCCTATGTTTGAAATAATATTACAGCTTGGGAGCAGCCATGAAACACCAACATTTGTAGACAAAATGTACTTCTGGGCTTTCAAAACAAGTCTAAACCATCCTCAGCTTTGACTGCTTACTGGATGTTATCTTAGCTTTGGTCCAGGCCAGTGCTGCTCACTGAAGTCCTAGGTATTAAATAAATGACACAGCACTGGAAATTCCTCCTCATCATGCAGTCTTAATCCTAGTCTTTCTGGAGAAATTATTTTATGTGATTTAAGGAAGAGTGGAGAGTGTTCTGCTGAAATGTGAAGGCTGTCTCTGATACTTTACACGTTTTTTTTTTTTCCCCCCACCCCTTTCCTTAACAGGATGGCCGTGCAGCCTCAGCCGTTCTGGTCAGTGCGATGTTCTGTTTCTGTCACCTCTTCTCTAATCCAGGCCCTGCTATGCAGTTGCTGAACACAAAGAGACCTGGAATTGTACTGTGGCCATCTCACAGGAGGTAGAGTATACTGGCTAAACGCTACGCAAGCGAGCTATATTCCTCACACTAAAAACTGCCCGAGTACCTGTTGTGTGTGTTTTGGCAATGTGTTCCCAGCCCCTAGGCTGAGACAGGCATTCAGATTTCACTTTGTTCTCCAGAAATAAGTGGGAAAGTGGTGATCAGGCACTGGAACAGGTTGTCCAGAAAGGCTGTGGGATCTCTGTCCTTGGAGATCCTTGGCTGGGTATCACCCCCAGCAGCATAATCCAATTCTGAGATACAGCTTTGAAGTTGGTCCTGCTCCGAGCAGAGAGCAGGACCAGATGATCTTCAGAGGTCTCTTCCAACCTGAATTATTCTATTATTTTATAAAATATTGCATGTGACCTGAAGGGTGTACATGCTGCATGCCCCAGTCTCTCCACCCAGACCAGCCTGAAGGCGCTGGCGGGAGGCGACAAACTGACAATTCCAGAATTCCCCTAGCAGCATGAGCAGTACTCGTGCATTAGCCATGGTACTTACCTTTGACAGGTCTTAACTGATGTTTATGGCCACTTCCATTTTACCCACATTGATATAACAGTAACAGAGGAACAAAATCAAATATTACAATAGCTTTGCTCACTAGTTCAGGAAAGCCGACAAACTTGTAGTTAACAGGGCCTGGGTGAATCCCTCTCCCTATGTCAGCTTCATCCTTAAGGAGTTTACACTGTAAAATTGTCTTTTTTACAATTTCCATTAGGCAGAGGAAAAACTGCCTGTCAGAGCAAACCAAAGATACAGTGTTATGTATGTAATAATAATGATCCTTCAGTACCTGACTAACAAAGTAATTCATCTGCTATGGGCATGTAAAATAGAAGGCAAACTTCTACTGGTAAACCAGAAAAACCATTGCTCAGCACCTTTTCTCCTAATAGGTGAGGAGAAATGATGTTCAGCTCGGAGCTAAAGGCCAACTTCCTTCCTCTTGAGCTCCAGTTCTTGTAATTAAACAGAAATAGAAGCGTAGATTTTATGCCAGCTGCAAGGATGCTGGAGTACATGGAAACTCCAGTCCTGGAACTGTGAAAGAATCGCACTTTCACTGGATTTCAAGGTAGACTTCAAGTACAGAATGAAAATTGGTCACCTGGGATGGAGATTTCGGTAATGGCTTTCTCTTTCTGCAGATACATAGGATACATTTGTGATCTAATAGCAGACAAGCCCGTCATTCCTCACTGCAAACCACTTACTATCAAGTCAGTCACCCTCAGTCCAGTCCCCTGTTTCAACAAGCAACGAAATGGGTGCCGGCCCTTCTGTGACATTCTCAGCGGAGAAACCAGAATCCTTACCACTTCCCAGGAGTATGAAAGAATGAAGTGAGTTGCTGTGATCTCCTACCATCCTTAGGAGCTTAATGCAAGGAGGCTTTCGTTTTGCTGTAGTGTGTCTAATATCTGTGCTGCGGTCATTGCCAGACTGCCTGATCAATGAGGGAGCGCATACATTATTTGAAAGTTGGTGCCTAGTGTTGAAATAAACTGCCAGAGTGAGTCTGAAGTTGCCATGCGGTGGGATACCTTCATGGAGATAGTTCAGCGCTGTGTTGGTTTCCCTTGTGAAATGTTTCTGTTTCAACTAAGCCTAACATTAAGCAGAGCGCTGAATGCACCTTCTGTTTGCTTGGCCTGAACGAGATGATAGCTTTTACGTTGACATTGTTGATGGGTGCTAATGGCGTTGTGGAAGGGAGCTTAATTGTGGATTTCCTTCTCTTCCCCTCAAAGAGAATACCGTGTGCAAGAAGGGAAAGTCCTAATTCCACTGGGAGCCACTGTCCATGGAGATGTTGTTGTTTCTGTCTACCATATGAGATCAACCATTGGGGGACGCCTTCAAGCAAAAGTAGGGGTTTGTTTAACTTCTCTTGCATGATAGAGGCAATGTAGCTAACTAAGAGGTGGCTAAATATGGGGTCTAAGAATGCACATGGCACTTGTGATGAAAGTTTCCTTACTTGACAGTAGACATAACACAAATTTGAGCAGTGCCAAGTGAAAACAGCTGCATATGGGGAAGTCCATGATGCCTCTGGTATCTCTTTATGGAGATGGTGTCTACTGATAGGGTGTAGGATCCTTCCAGCTGATGTAGAAGACAGAAACCATCCATCAGTAACCAGCTCAGGGCAAATCACAACCAAAGCTTCTACCTACGCACTCTAAGAAGATGGAAGAAGATTTTCTTCTGCTCAAATTAGAATGACTTACTGAGCCATCGCTCCTGCATGGTGTCTGTTTTGCTTGCTCTAGAGCAGCCTTCACCTTTTTTGGTCACTAGGGCAAAAAGGCAATTGGTGTGGATTGGTCAGTCATGGGGATAGGAAAGACCGTTTAAGCCAGACAGCCACCCTCTTCATAGCCAAAAAGCTTCTTAATACTAGCAAATCAAAGAAGTGGGAGACAGTGGAAGCTAGGGATAGAGAATAGAGAGGTGCTGGAGTGAGCACAGCCTGATGTCTCCTTCCCATAACAGAGGAGCAGTGCTGAAAGTGAAAATATGTATTGGTCTGAGCTGTTCTAGGCTTTGAGACAGGCTTTAAAATGCTGTTCTCTGGCTCTTGTAATTGCAGAAGAGGAATTTGGAAATGCAGTCTGTTCAGACTAGAGAACTTGGATCTGCAAAAACTGAATCAGCAGTTGTCATACACTAAGTTGCTCCATTAACCTTTGTAGTGATGAGGGTTGATTGGCTCACTCTGTGAGATAACCTGTTTAAATTGCAGTGACTTAAAGCACAAAAAGTGAGGGAAGAACCAAGTTTTGTCCCACCTGCTTTGAGTACCACCTCATTTGCTCCCTGCAGACGAGCGCTGCATGGCTGGTCAGGCAGAACAGCTCCCAGACTCCCACAACTCGCTGGGGGTGGTGGCTGCATTCTCGAACGGTCACTTTATCCACTGATACTTTAATCTTGATAATTTTCCTGATGATATGTTTGAAACCTTAGTATTCAAGTTGCAGAGTGACCAATGAATGTTTTTCTCTCCTTAATTGGTGCTCTTTGCTGTATAGATGACACTTTACTGAAGCTTCTACTGCAAGTGAAATGGTCTTATATTTTCCTGGGGTCCAAACCTGTTGCTCCAGTGTATTCAGTGGAAATAGATACTGGTTTCATTTAAGAGCTAAAATGTCAAGTAGATCCCAGAACTGAAGACAAGCAGGGGATGAAGACATATTCCTGAACGCTGTGAAGGCACTCTGCTGTGTGGAGGCAGCAGCAGCAGAATTCAAGGCAGATGGAAATATTTGGGTTTGAGAAGGAAAAGCTCTGCTTTCTGTAGCACAAGTGGAATGAATTAGCTTATACAGCAGTTATAATTAGTCTATATAGTAGCTGGTAGTAAGGTAGACTTAACTAACTGTCTGCATGTGCTATAAACAAATATTTTAATTTAACGAATTTAAGCACTTGTTCAGTCTGGTGCTCTGTGTTTTTTCAGATGACCAACACACAAATATTCCAAATTCAGTTTCATACTGGATTCATAGCCCTGGGAACGACCACACTAAAATTCACCAAGTGAGTATTTTAAGCTGAACATTAATCAAACCTGAAGCATAAAAGCCGTGTGAAGGCTGAAGGAGAATATTCACAGATGAAATGTGAAAAGTCTGTGTGCATGCATATATTGAAAGACTTTATATAGCTTGGCAGAAATATCCTTTCCTTTTTAACTGAACAACTCTTGTCCCCACTTAGGCCTGAACTGGATGCCTGTGACTCTCCAGACAAGTATCCTCAGCTCTTTCATGTTATACTGGAGATTGAAATACAATCTACTGACAGACAAACCGAATTAACTCCCCCATGGGAGAACTTCACGACAAAAGACATCAATCCAACCATTCTCTTCTCCTCTCATCAGGAGCATCAGGACACTCTTGCTTTGGCAGGTAAGAGCTGCATAGGTTTGCTCACTTAATTTACATGCTTACCTGCATGCTGAACTTTGTTTTGCTTGATTTTATTTATTTATTTGGTGCTCTGTGCTGCAGGTAGAGGTCCCACAGATTCACCCCAGGATAACATAAGAAATGTTGGACAGAGTGCATTCTTCTCATCTCTCAGCTGGCAAGGTATGCAGACTTGGTCTTCAAAGTAAAATCTGCTTCAAACAAGATAAACAACTTCCCCCCCCGCCCCGCTCCCTGGAGCACAGACTCAGGCTGAAGGATCTGATTGTAACGTGGCTTTCCCATGAGATCACAGTGTATTGCTGGTCACACCCTGATGTTGCAATTGAGTGGGAATGAATTTCCTGCAACGTCCTCTTCAAACATTGCCTGCTTGTGCCGTATATGACAATTATTGACATCGTTCTAGTGTAAAACTTCACCCTAGGCCTCCTCAATGCTAAAACCAAATTTAAGCTGTTTTTTCCTAATGTTGCACTTCATATGTAGTGCTATGAGAACGTAGCACCGAGAGTGTTTGTCTGAGAGGCCATTTAATAGTGCTGAACACCTTGAAAATCTCATGGTGCTGCCGAATACGCAGTGTTCCTCCTCCGGCATCAGCAGCGTGCTAGGTAGGAGCCCAGCGTAAGAGATCCTTGTGGGCACAACTAGGAGGGTGGTTTACATTCCTACTCCTTTTCAATGAGCCTTGTTTTGCCTGAATTTTGAGGCATGGCTGGAGATCATCCAGGATGCTTGGTCCTGACCCAGAAACGTGTTCAGTTTGCATCTGTAGGCCTTACACTTGCTGGCTCTTCAGGCTTGAGGAGAGTCAATTAACCTCTGTCTGTGTTTCCTGATCAATGAAGCAAATCAAAGCTCCTTACAATACAGACCAGCAAAGACTTTAGGTTAATCTTTGCAAAGGACTCTTATTTTAAAATCCAGCAAAACGCTGCTGTGGTTTTCTCAGTAGCCTTTTGTTCTGCATGTAAGCTGATTTTTATGGGACCTTTGTGATGACAAAACTAACAGCTACCTAATTTTATTTTTAATCATCATTTAGATCAGAAATCTGACAAAAGTAGCTCTCACCCCACCTCAGAGGATCGAGCAGCGTTGGTGCATGAGGAAAGCGAACAGTCAGATGACGAACTCTTGTCCCTTTCCAGTCAGCACAGTAATGCCAGCGGTGACAAGCCTCACGGGACACCAAAACACAGCAAAAAGCAGCAAGAGCCTCCGGCACCACCTCCGCCTGAAGACGTGGACCTGCTGGGCCTGGATGGTAGCCCCATGAGCAAGAGTTTTCCCTCGCAGCCCACTGCTGCCCCCTCTAACTCAGACTTGCTGAATGATTTGTTTGGGGTTGGTGGGCCAAGTTCCCAGAGTCAAAGTGGACAGCCCGCTGCTGAGGAGGTCTTCCATGTGGGGGGACCTGGATCTGTGCAGTCAACTCCTCGGCGTTCTGCAGCTTCAGCATCCCCATCCCCATCCCCAAGGGTAGGAGAAGGTAATAGTGGCTATGCCTAGTGCGTGACTTGGTGGGGCACGTGCTTTGAGAATCCCACCTGGGTGATCTGCTCTGGGCTGTTGGATTCCTCTTGGGTTCACTCATTTCATGAAAATTAAGAGCTGCGAGGGATCCCGAGAGGCCAGCCAGCTCCTCTACTCTGAGACAGGAGTTGGTGCATCTTCACAGTCAAGAACACAAACCATATTATCTAGTTTGTTCCCTAAAGCCTCTACTGGAGCTCACTCAAGTGTTTGGCTGGCTCCTTACACTGACAGCCGCTGGAGATCATCAGTTTTGCTCTTACTATGTGTCCAATAATGCATATGAGGAGAATAAGTATTTATTTAAAAAAAAAAAAAAAAAAGCCTCTTAGGTTTTTGGGTAGACTCATAGCAGTTTGAATTTAACTTCTTTTTTTAACTTTAGGGGGTTTGGAGCTATGATGCTGGTCCTGGACTATGAAATACGGCTACACAGTTCTGCTGTTTCTGGCCTTTCTGCAGACTAAGATAGGCAATACGAGAAGATCTTTTGTTTCTTCAAAGACAGACTGAGATCAGGCTGGCAGAAGGAGTGGCTGAATAGATATTAGAAAGAGGGATCTTTTGGAGGGTTAAGTGAACGGAGGAGAGCAAGTGAAAATCACTTGTAAGTGAACAGGTGAAGAGCCCAATCCAAGTTGCTCAGATTCACTGACGGCCTCTGGAATAGATGCTCAGTTTTGCCAAAGGCAAAATGCGAACACGCGGCCCGATCTGACAGCATGTCTCTGTGTGCCGCACTGAGCTGCACAGCCTCCCCGTGTTTGGTTTGGCCTAATTCTTTATGTTACGGTTTAAGAGCTGACATTGTCAACATGTACCTGATTCAAAGAGGACAGTATGCTCACTTAACTTTTTCTCAGCAACTCATAACTTAAAGCATTTGCAACACCTGCCAGCTTTCTTGTACAGAAATGGTATTTTTTCATTTTGTTAAGGAGGTGCAGGCGTGGGTGATGCTGGGGCTGACACCAGTAGCACCTACCACAGGACGGCCATGCAGCCAATTTCTGAAGACTCTTCTTGAGTCCTCCTTTCTCAGCTAGAATGAAAAAACCTGCGGGCTTGGGGAGGTTTGTCTGCTAGTACACTTAAACACCAGATTTGCCTATGGTGTTTTTTGAAGCGAAAAGGACAGGAGCAGTTATAATCTCCTTGTACCGAGACTTGTGAAGAGAGGGAAGAGGAGACTGAGGATTGGAAGCAGGAGAGGGGAGAAGAATACAAGTTTCAGGCCACTTATATATGGAGAAGGTTCATCTTGCTGTGGCTGTTGTATGCTCAGTCTGAGAGCTCTCGCCTGGGGGTGGGAAGGTTGTACAGACATGCACCTCACAAGGCAGAGGTGCAGCAGCAGTATCAGGAAAAGATTTCTGGATATTGTTGTCGAGCAGCATAACAACAGGAATTGTACGATGCTGCTTTGCAGAGGCCACACTGGTGCTTGAAAGAGAGAGGAAAGGTATCACACAGCTGAGTTGTCCCAGGCCAGGAAAACAAGAATAAGAGCTTGGGAGATAAGCGAAAACTAGTAATTTATTAAGTATCCTAAGCAATGCGTAACATAAATAATGAGTAGCATCATTAACACAATGCATAGTGTCTCAGGATTGTATCTTTCTTACAGTAGTATATATTGCATCTCTGTTCTGGATGCTCTTTACCTTAAAATTGTTGGCAAGTAAGAATTTGAGTGACTTCATAGGAGTTTCTTTTGTTGGTTGGGTTTGTTGGTTTTTTCACATGAAAGACAGTAAGCTAAACAAATTGATCAAAAATGGAGTTGGAGAATGAACTGGATTTTTGTAACAAGTGATGCTTCGTAGGAAAGATACCAGTTATTTTCTAAAGCTATTTCTAAAAGACGCTTCTTTTACCCTCGACATGTATAACTTTTGACAGCCTAAAATCATCTTGGACTGCGTTCAGCTCTTGAGAGGAAGCAGGAATTGTGCCAGGGCGCTAACTCCAAGCTGTCCCTCAAYCATCCATTTATGTATTGGCAGTACGTGCAAGTAGAAACTTCATCTGAAGTGTCTAAATGTCTAAATACTCGCTTCGACTGCCCCTAAATTCAGTCCCTCTCTTTCAAAAAGACAGATGGGATCAACAAATGTGTAGCCATGACCAAGTCGTGTGGCTCTCTATGTCCCCTAGCATTTGGCTAGGGTACTGATATTTTCCAGTTGCTCTCTCGCAGTCGCATGCTGTCTCCTATTTGGTATCTGCAGGTATTAGGTTTTCTTCTCCACACACCAGTGTCTTTTCCCTGAAGCATGTTCGTTGTACAAGTTAATGATTTAGTTTTCTCAAATATGTTTTTACAGCAGCTGCCTTTGATCCATTTGGAAGTAGCCCTAAGCAAACTGGTCCAGACCTCCTGGGTTCCTTTCTTGGTTCATCAACTGTCCCTGGTGATCCTTTCCTTCAAGCAACAAGAAGTCCTTCACCAACTGTGCACAGCGATCCCTTTCACATGGGTAAGAAAGTGAGGCTCCTCTAGCGTATTTAAGTAAACATGAAATGCTGCTTTTAAATTGTGATGGAGCTATTAAGTACAAACTGATGCTTACTATAAAATGACTCTAAACCACAGAAACCCCACGAAACAGGAAAGAGCTTTTTGTCTCTAGACTTAAAGCATATTCATAATTTGAAGTGTGGTAGGATGAGACTTGTTTTGCTCAAGTCTTATACTTAATTAATAAGCTATTTGTATACATGAAGAAAGAGACCATGAAGAATGTCTGCCTGCATATTCCTGTGGTTATGAGGTCTCGTTTGAACCAAACTACCATTAATTGAGCTAAATAGAGCATGGCATATTAAGCCTGCTAGAGAAAACACACGTCCTTTGGTGATTTTAGTTACAGGCATCTGCTTTCTTTAGATCTGATAGTAATCCTGGCCAAATTCACAGTTGAATTTGACTCTTATTTGAAGAGAAGGATTTTTTTTTTCTTTATTGGACTTTTTGCTTCTCTTGCTTTGTTTGAAATGTCCCTTAGTTGTCCCCTTCTCGCCCTGTGCCAAAATTTAATGTTGTAACCTTCTCTGAAACACATTCAGATACAAATTCGTTTGTGTCTGATCATCTAACACATGTCCCTTGGGTGCAACAGTCTCGCTGGAAAGCCAAAATGACAAAGGAGGGAACTAGTGTGCTGCTGGCACTGCTCGCATCCTTGCTTTGCCAAACTCGGGTATTGGATATTAACTCTGTGAATAAGACGGTTGGGTCACACTTGGAGCTGGCTGCACTAATGAGAAGAGTTTAAATGGTATCCCAGCATGGTGAGGTATTAAATTACAGTGCTAGTGTCTACGGATAATGAACTGCTGGCAGGGTGAACTCCATAGATGTACAGGCTTTATGTCATACAGGGTTAAAGGAAGGACTGTGTGTGTTCTTTCTGGTTTACATCTGTGTGGGCTGTTTCGCTGTATTTGTTTTCTCCATCCTTGCCCTTTGCACGTAGAATATTTCCTTGGGTTGAGATGTATTCAGAAACACTAAACCCCACATGTTATTCTGGTGGTAAGGCTTTTATAAATAAGTATATAAAGCCTCTGACCAAGGCCACCATAAAATGAACAGTGTAAATCTGCGTCCTTCCCCACTTACCTCTGTATAGTACGAGATCAGAAATAAACGTTAAATTTGTCATGCCCATTGCGGGGGAGAAGTTCACTTCTAATTAGCAAATGGTAGGTGGACACAATACTGTCTCTCCTGCTGCTTGCCCCCTACTCTTCCTAGACGCTGGATTATGTTGGTTTTGCTCTACTAGTCTGAGATATTTATATGTAATCATTCTGCTTAGCTTCTAGCACACCAACAGTTTCCATACAACCAGATGTTTCCGGTGGTTGGGACTGGCCCAACAAACCAGGTATGTATCATAAAAATTCAGGACACTTAACAAAAAACCCTTAAGAAGCCCTGAGAGAGGAGAGGCAGATGGAAGATGCAACCAGTGACTGCAGAGAACAGGTTCCCGCTTTCTGCTGCTTAGCACTTTGACTAATACAACGAAACTTCAATCAGGATTTTAGTTAGTCTCATCTCAATGACAGCAGGTATGCTGCCTGTTGTTCTGGTCTCCCAGTCATCCAAGTGAGGATCTGGCTAGAGACTACCAAACTCTTTCTGTTCAAAAATCTGGGTTTCCTTCCTCAGGAAACCAGGGCCTGAAACAGGACAGGTGCTCGGTAAGGATGTGCATAGTTGTGTTTAATTCCAGTGTAGAGCCAAGAGAAGGACCTGGGAAGTCCTATGCGTTGCTGGGATGCCACTAAATAATAACATGATTCTTTCTAATCTTGGGAGAGTCCTACCAAAAGTTGCTTCCTGAAGGCTCCTAGTTCTTAAAATATATTCATTTGTCATAATGACTCTGTCACTGCAGACAGTCTAGGGAACATTCTTGTTGCTGAGCCTAATTGTAAGTGGGTGTGCAATTAGTCTGGGCCAACACTGAGTTGAGACTGCTTAGGAACCTGACAATAGTACACTTAATTTCAACAGCAGTCTTCTAACATGTGACTGAGCACTGGGTAAGAGCTGCACTCATGTAAAATAGGGATAAAAACTGAGTTCTCGTTTCTTTTTTTTTTTTTCCTTTTCTTTTTTTCTCCCCTTCAAGGTGGCCTAGGTGTGGGAAGTAAGTCAGCTGCCACCAGTCCTACAGGATCCCTCCACAGCACTCCCACTCATCAGCCTAAACCCCAAACACTGGATCCATTTGCTGATCTGGGGACTCTTGGAGCAAGTTTAGCAGGTTTGCATCCCTTATTTAAAAAAAAAAAACAAAAAAAACCAAAACCAACAAACAATTACCAGCTTGCTCTCTTTTAGAGAAATAGGATGAACAGCCTGGTATGTGACAGAGAGCTCTATGGGTCCTCTCAGCCTGCCTGCATGCCAGTGCTTTCAAGTTTTACCTCCTGCCTGATTCTCTGTAAATTCTCACAAATCTGTGCTCTTACTGATCCTCCATCAAGAAAACTGGTAGCAACTTGTTGGGACCTTGGTAGGCTATATGGATTGCAAAGTGTAACCTCTATCTCATAAGTCTAAACAGTCTCTGGCTAAGGATGCTCTGTGTTTAACTCCAACTGGAGAACTGTTGCTACAGACCTTGGAGCAGTGCCTGGGAGGAGACTTTGGCTCTTGAAAGCTACTGGGGTCCTTGAGGAATTGTTTCCTTCTAGACTTGACTCATTTTTGTCCTTTGTGAGGAAACCTGCGGAACCTCACTAATCTGCCTCTAATTTGCAGTACTATCTAAAGGTGGAGTCTGAACGCATTTTCATTTGCACCTGGCTACAAAGGACTGTTTGCTTGACTGCTTAGACAAGCATTTTCTCCTTTTTTTTTATCTCAGAAAACAATCAGCAAACCCTCGATCCCTGTGTTAAAAAGGCAGTTCTGACAAATTATTTAAGTTTTCCTTAAAACCCAGCACGTCTGGCTTCTCTGACTCTGGTAAATAGATTTTTCTTCCCTTTGTCACTGCCCTCAGCTCTTTGCAAGCCATTGTGGTTTTATCTGATATTTGTTTTCTCCTTTGCGTCAGTACCAGCATGGTTCTGGAATTAGGTTTCCCAGTTCCCTCTGCTGGATCACTAGCTGCTCTGCAGGAGCAAAATAAAAAGTATGCCAAACCCCATGTGAGAGCCATCGAGGTGCTTTTAAAACATGTATTCTGTAGCAAAGTTATGGAGTTTAAAAACAAATGACTTGGCATCCACAGGATATTTAACCACATTTTTGTTGTTCATTACTAAGTCAAAAGCACTTGATCCAGTTTCCATGACATGTTTCGGAGCTCAGAGTTGAGTGTGGACGTTAGTCTCAAATAATAAAACATTAACACTGCGTACCTCCCACCACAAACTAAGCCAGAGGAGCATCCTCTAAAGTAATAGGGTGCTGAAACACACAACTCTCTGGGATAGTATTACATCAGCACAGCATAAGGAGATACTATTTCAACATATGTCAACTTGATGTTGCCACCATAACACACAGCAGCTGTGGTTCCCAGTTAGCTGCATGTAGCTTTTCCTGCATTTCCCCAACGAGCCGCTACTCCAATTCCCATGCGATCTTCAAAGGCAGGTGCTGTCTTTTAAGCAGCTTACAGAGCAGTGACAGGGAAGTTGAAGGGCTTTGCCTGACGTTGCAAAAATAAATTTGTGGCAGAGCTGAAAATAGAAGCCAGCTGCCTGGGGGATTTTGGTTAGGTTCCCTTTTCGGAAGGCAAGTCAGTATCCTGTTTGCTAATGCTCACCGTCACTCCTTTCCCCGTACTCCGCAGGTGGCCCTTCATTTGCCAGTAAACCGACCACGCCGACAGGCATGGGTGGAGGATTCCCCCCCTCACCGCAGAAACCCTCTCCCCAGCCCATGGGCGGCAGTGGTTGGCAGCAAGGAGCTGGCTATGGCTGGCAGCAGGCACAACCCAAAGCCCAGCCAAGCATGCCTCATGCCTCTCCCCAGAACAAGCCCAACTACAATGTGAGTTTCTCAGCAATGCCGGGAGCACAAAATGAACGTGGAAAAGGACCAGCTAATGTTGGTAAGCTTTTCAGAGTTCAGCATCCAAAAGGTTGGCTCCTTCTAATATTGCTTTAATACTCAAACACCTTAACAGGTTAGGGTCTAAGCAAGTAAATCATGCTGATCATTTGATGTTCAACACGAGTTGTCCTGTCCTAGACTCTAAAGCGTGCTAGTATTTAGGAAATCCTGGATTCCAAATGGGCTTCAATAATAATAATAATAATAATTCAAAAGTAGCATTAGCCTACACCTCTTTTGTGAGAACCTGCACACTCGTTAGCACTGGGAGATTGTTACAGTGATAAGTGTGGGGGTGGCTTGGGTAGAAAAGCATTGTTAAATAAACCTGTATTGTGATAACAACTTTAAATCTTTTTGTTTTCAAGATTCAAAACCAAAAGTGTCTGCAGATTTCGAAGATCTATTATCTGGTCAAGGTTTTAATGCTCACAAGGACAAGAAGGGCCCCAAAACAATAGCCGAGATGAGAAAAGAAGAAATGGCTAAGGAGATGGACCCCGAAAAACTAAAAGTACGCAATATTCTTGTTTACGCTCTTACAATCATTCAACGTGTCTTTCGTTCTCATCACGCTGGAGGATGCTTGAAACACTGCCCCTGAAAGGTGGAGGGGGCAGTAAGCCACCAGCCTTCCTGCATGTGAGAGGCAGCTGAGCAAATCTTTCAGATCATTTAGTGCCAGAAGCTATCCTCCTGTTTTAGCACTTATTCTAGTGCGCATCCTCCACAGCATTGCTGGATCCCAAGGACCACGTGCTATCTCTCGTGCTTGCTTTCCATAAAGTAGGTGTCTAAACTTGATAGCATCATAAACTGCTGTGCTCCCCATTCGCATCCCAGACAGCAGTGAGCTAGTGTGACCAGAAAGACAAAGTCATAAACTGCAGGTTTTGGGGAGTATCTGGAAGAATCTCCACTATCTCATCAGAATGAGAGCTACTACTTAGAAAAAGTGGCAAGTTTGTAAAAACTCTGTTCTGAAATAGCTTCTTACAAATAAACCAGGTAAAAGAGCAGTGATCGTCTCTGCCAGTCCTTCTGCCAAACCCTGGTTTTGGTGAAATGAGGGATGTTCTCCCCATGATGAGATTGCCTTGGGGCAGAAAGTGAGAACTTCCTGCTCTTTGTTCATATAATAAATTCTCATGCCTTCCCTGGAGATGCGAACATCCTTTGGAATAGATTTAAAACTCCAAGGTTACCTAAACCAGACCGTGGCAAACAGTGGCTTGCTGTTACTGTCAGGGTGCTGGCCTTCCACATCACTCCAGGCCCGATGAGCAGGCACAGCTAATTGAACTAATCCTCTGTCTCATTAATCTTGCCTGCTTTGGAATTCTCTCATCTCTCCTCAATAAATTGCCAAACTACAGATCTATTATGAAGGGAAGGAAATTCAGTCTGTCCCGCTCTACATTTGAAATATGAAACCACGAATTATAATTACAGAAGGATACAGAACTGAGAGGAAAAGCCCAAGTAAAAGTCAAGCAAACTTCTAGAAAACAGAATGAATGAATTTTTAAAATTTTTTTTTTTTTTTTTTTAACCTTGTGGAAAGGTTTTAACCTTTGGAAAGTGTGTGCCAGCAACCATGCTGAACACGAACGTCAGCCACTTGTAACCAAGCTGGACAGCTGTCAGGCCATCAAGCGGGCAGTGGTTTTCCCAATTCATAAGCTATACAACTTCAGTGATTCATGTGGTACTACTTAATGTGTGCAACATTTTCCCCCCAGCAAGCTGCCGAATCACTGAAGCACCCAGCTGATTCTCCCTTCCCAATACAATTCCCTTTGCTCTGATGCGTTTTATTTCATTGAGTCACTTCAGTTCAGCCGGAACTGTTAAATCTATTTACGCTTTGGTTTTCATGTTTACTTCCCTTTCCTCCTCCTCTTCCCCAGCCGTAGGCTAAGATGGCAACCACTACGGAGGACTATATCATCTAGGAAAGTGGACTAGCTTTATTTGACTGCTGGATTGCAGGTAGCAAATAGGCACGTGGAGAGAATTGAGGCTTCTGACTTCAGAGCTTAAAAGGATTTGTATTGAAGCCAACCTTCAACATGAGTCTTTAGAAGACTTAACTCTAGACATGCACAAAAGATACACATCCACAGCAGAGTTCTAGTTGAGCTTACTTTAGGTATGCAATTAAGCTTGCTAAAGAGCCACGCAGTTAAACATTTCATTTATCTTTTGACTATTCCATCTAATGAGTGTTCGTAAGCGTTACCAACTCAGTATTTTTAGCAGGGATGTTGCTCAAGGTGTGTCTTAACTTTCAAGCAGTGATATAAAAATTAATGACAAAGTAGAGACTGACAAATATCTTTCAAAGGTTTTTTAAAGCTTGAAAAGAAATGTGAGATGCTCCTTGGAGCATTGCTATTCAAATGAAGAAACTTTCTCCTACTGGAATATCTAATGTAAGGCATAAATGGAGACTCACATTCTTCTCTGCAGGTCCTGGAATGGATTGAAGGGAAGGAGAGAAATATAAGAGCCCTGCTGTCTACAATGCATACAGTCTTATGGGCAGGGGAGACCAAGTGGAAACCTGTTAGTATGGCAGATCTTGTAACGCCAGAGCAAGTGAAGAAGGTCTACCGGCGGGCAGTGCTTGTCGTTCATCCTGACAAGGTAAGGTTTTACTAGTTTCACGTTGTTCAGAAATTGTCATTGTTCTCTTAAGCAATCACATTCAACACTTTATAATTAATTTATTGGTGCAAACAGCTTTGTAGAAAGTAGTAGTTCAAGATTTTTGCCAGTTTCTGAAAGGTGAGAACTCTAACCGCTCCCAGCCCCAAGGCTGTGCTTGGTACACGTTGCTCCAAGCAACAGAGATTCAGATCTTCAGCTTTCGTCATCCTGACTTTGACTCTAAGCCATACTGGTGGTGAACAACAGTCCAGAATATTGTGCCTGCTAAACAAGACGAGGGTGTGATAAGGGCATATGAAAGGACAAGGGTCTTTAAAATCAAACTTCGAAAATGGAAGAATCAGGTTATCTGATTATCCAGCTTGTGGCTTGTGGTCTTGCTGCTTACACTTGCCAACCAGAGTGCAACGATGCTATCTGGGAAACCCTATGGTGATGAGGCTTCCATTTTTAAGGAAATGGAGGCCCTGAGAGTTTCAGGGCAGTAGACAAGGCTTGAGAAGATGTGGGCTGCCCAGAAGCTTGCAGGAATACTGCTTTTATCAAGGAACTGTGTCAGGTGGCAGCTCTTTCCCTTCAGTGCAGGTAAAATGCCTCTTGCAAAGCCTAGGTTAAAATTTTTTGCCCTTGGGACTGCAGTGCTTTATCACACTTGGGGGTTATCAGCTCTGAGGAGCAGAAGAGCTAAAGAGCCAAGAAATTCTTAAGCTGTAAACAAGGTAAGCACCTCTCAACAGTAGCTTATTCTTGTCAAAGAATAAGGGAAAACCATTCGTGGAAAGTGAATGAAGTTGAGAATCTAGCTGCTCAAATGTCAACTTTTTGTAGTCTGATTTGGTAGATGTGATATCCCTCTTTCTGTTTTTATTCCAGGCTACTGGGCAGCCATATGAACAATATGCAAAGATGATATTTATGGAGCTAAATGATGCCTGGTCAGAATTTGAAAACCAAGGACAAAAACCCTTGTATTAGGTACTTTCTCAGTCTCCACTACAGACCTGTGCTAGTGCTTATATAGTCTCTTGTCACAAATGTCACAGATCAACCAAACTCTGGCTGGAAATTCAGAAGTTTCGGAAAACTAAGAGCCTAATACTTATCATGAAGAACAAGAGAAAGGTTTCCTTATACTTGTATCAAGAATCCTGAACTCAGAGGAACTCTAGCCACCTGGCTTGCCATATGAGAGCCACGGGGTTACAGTTTCTTGTAACTTTTATATTTTTCTTTGGGTTCAAGTGGGGTGAGAGAGAACACATTCTGTGAAAAGGTAGAATTGTTCTGTCTCCGACACAGTGTAGCTGGTGAATTTCCTACTTTTTTTTGTGATATGTGATATGGCAACACTTCAGTTGAGTTCAATAACTGGTGGTAAAGCCCAAACTTCGATGTACTTTCTTCCTAGGGTTGGATCAAACTTTATCAAATTTAAGTGCTCAGATGTGGTTTAGGCACACTTCTAATAGTCACCGTTTGCTGCTTAATTGCTCATATAGTATAGTATGCCTGAATAGAGACAAAGCTGAAGCCTGGGTTAGATCAGTGTGGCAGCTGACTGCTGCTTTATGCATTAATACTGTACTTCACCTCACAGTCCAGCAGTGAAATGTGCAGAAGAAATTCCTCAGCATTATGGAGCAAGTGTTTTTTAAAGCAAACAAGTAATTGATGTTCAACAGCACCTTGTTGGTTTGTTAAACAGCAGTTCTGGGGGAATTGGTGGGAAGGGTGAATCCGCATTTGTAAAAGTGAGGAATGAGCATGTACTGCATTTCCCATGAAGTTCTCAGCAATAGCTTGAAACCATCAAACAAAAGAAATACCAATAAACTAAACCTCTGCTGCAAAGTTTTAGAAACTTCCCAGTCTATAGGTAACAATTCCCCTCCTGGGGATTCAGAAGACTTTTTCCAGCCCACTTGTGTCACCTCTATGCCTTTATCAGCTCCAGAGCACTTGGCAAAGGCTCTTGGCAGAATGCAACCTGTTGCAACTTCATTTTTCAGACCACGGTGTACAAGCTGTCATGTAGACATCTGTGGACAAGGTCTGATTTTTGCAGTAAATACAGTGCAAATTGATTATCTTAAAAGTTTATGTTGGACCAAAGCAATAATATCACAAGGAAATATCTCTGATGCTAAAGCTGAAGCATCTTTCCTAGTTGAACAAATTATGTTCTTCACCCCAAATTCTGGCGTTCTCCTTTTGTAGAATAACTAAAGCTAGCAGTTTATTTACCAACATGTTGTGTCTGTATTTGAGCTTTGAAAGGGCAGGTATATTCAGCAGATGGGCAGGAAATCGTTTGTATTTACTGCTTAAGGAACAGGTTGCCATCCAATGCGAGTCTTTAAAGCTGGTGGTTTTTAAAGACAATCCACTTGTTGTTGCACTTACGTTTTCAAGTGGCAAAACTTTTACTGCAAAGACAGTGTGTCAAAGTACATTGCTTTCTGTATAAAAGTCATCCTTTTGTTGTATTGGTCCATTATTTACTACCATTAATTGAAAATGTGAAACCAACACATAGGTCTCCTTTTATATAAAAGACCTGAAGATAATAGTAACAAACTGGATGTTATTTATTAATGTTTTGATCCAGTATGTGCTTGTCTTATTTAAAGAGATAACTGGAATGTGAATCATGTTCCTGTGATTTGTTGGTTTATTGTTTCTCATTCACATTTGTAGATATTGTGACCTATGCCTATATAATAAAAAGGATCTCATTACTATAATGTACTTTTTTAATAATGAAAACTACATTAGCTTTGTATCAAGTTTGTCATGGCACATAACTCTGGATACTCATACGTTCACAAAATACAAATCCATCACTAAACTTTATCTACCAAAAGAAACCCTACCCCACTTAAGCTTTGATTACTTTCATCCCTGATGTTTTTATGGATGCATGAAAGTATTAGGACGTATGTATATCAAAATAGTTAACTAAAAAGAAAAAAATTTTCTTGTCATATCTGGTAGTGACAGAGGTTATCAATGTTCAGGTTTACTGTTTGACTAAATTATTGTAATTTTTGTAAATACAGTATATACTCAATGAAATTGTGACTGGTCTAAAACATTTGTATATACATTAAAAAGCTCAAATTAACATATTCAGGTATCTTTTGTGCTTGTGGGGGAAAAACGCTACCTTCTTGCTTTAAACACAGTTCAGAGTAATTTCTCTGCAAATGCTGGATAAACAACAACGAATGGAAACTTCTTTTGTCTACAACGTCTTACATGTATGACTAACACCTCTGTTGCTCTAGCGCAGGGCTGGGTGGGACCTGTGTGGTACACATAAAGGTAGCCATAAATTACTTGCTCGAGAGACAAATACTTTTTTTTTTCCTAGAGCTTTTATTTCGTCAGGAGCAAACAAGCTACATGAAGAAGCCAGTTCCCATTACTGCAAGCAGATTATAAGAACAGTAAGGGCTTAATTTAGACAACATTTGCAATGGGAAAAGATGCAGCCTTTCGTGCTTAAGAGAAAACCCCTTCAATCCAGCTGAAACAGAGGATGGTAGCTTAACTTTCTTCTACCTTTTGATTGTTTAGACAAGTTAAGTCAGGTGGGTATATATGTATTTATTGTAGGTACAAAGCCGCTTACATTAGCAGGAGCTAGTGTAAGCTCGTATTAAAACTCCTACAGCTTTTTTGCTTGTTGATGACAGCCAAAGGGTTTACAGTATGGGAGGGTAGAGTGAAAGGGTCTCCATATCATTTGCTGTTTGCATGCCTCAAAATAAGCCCAGAAATGCCGAGCTCGGTTGCTGCTCACAAATTGTGACCAGACCCCAAGGTTAACATCACACACCAGCTCGCACGGTACGGGTGATGTGCCTCGGCCAGCATCAATATTGCCTCTTCAGGTGGGCACTAATGCCATGCGGTAATTCACAGATTGGCATTACAGGTGGTTTTCCCAAATTAAGGCATTTTGGAAACAATTTGTCACTTCCTATTACTTATGCTACTATGCTTCAGAGACCCACAGCTAAGCAAGTCAGAAAACATAGCACCTAACAAAATTTTCACTTGAAGCATTTAGCTACTTAAGCGTGCTGTTTTAACTAGGCAGCCTTCTTGCCTCTAAATTATTTAAAATTAATAATGAAATTGGGRAAAAAAATCTGAAGATATGAAAGGAGAAGAAAAGCTGAGAGGGTCGATGGGCGATATCTAAAGAAAACCTCCCTCGGGAGGTGTATCCAAAGGGCTGTGCAAAATCTCCCTCAAAAAGGCTGTTCTTGGGTCAAAAATAGGGTCCCAAAAATCTAAGGCTTGAAAAACACTGCTCTAAAAGAAAAAGATGTGCCCTTCTTGGTGCGGATTACCAGAAGCGCAGGGCCCTGTCAAGGGTGGGCGATCCTGAGAAGGCACCATATGAAACGAGCAGGCAGCTGGGCCTGTTTTTTGGGGTGAAAAGAGGGGTTTTAAGGAGCAGCCTGCAAAATGGTAGCAACTGATGGGTGGGGGCTCTTTAAAACTGTGTTTATGTATTTAAATCGTGCCTGTGCACACGTATATACATCTATTTACACATATATACACCTTACATATACATATGTATGTATGTTTGTGTGTATATACGTTAAACACCCGCCTCAAGGCCTGACTGCAGGCAGCGAGACACCGCCCCGTCACCATGGCGACGGGTGGCAGCGGGCAGCCCGCGAATCGCCTGATAGGTGACGCCGGCCCTTTAAGGCGGCCGCTCACGTGGTACGAGAGGGGGCGGGGTAAAGTGGCCGGTAGGCGGAAGTCGCCCGCCGCCACCTCAGCTCGGCGTCGTTCAGAGCCCCGAACATGGCGGGTATCAAAGGTACCGAGTGCTCCCGGCCCGCGGGCGGGCAGCGGCTCGGAGCTGCCCTTCGGCAGCTCCGAGCCGCTGCCCGCCCGCGGGCCGGGGTCCTCCCTCTGAGGGAGCAGAGCGACCGGGTTGCGCTTCCACTTCTCAGGCATCGCCTCAGCGAGGGGGCGGGCGGGGAGGGGTAACCGGTAACCGGTGAGGCGGCTCCCGCCTCACCGCCAGCCTTGTGCCGTTGCAGCTCTCGTAGCGCTGTCCTTCAGCGGAGCCATCGGGCTGACGTTCCTCATGCTGGGTTGCGCCCTGGAGTACTACGGGTGAGCGGGCCGGCTTTGTTTCTAAAACTTCCCCCTCTTTATATCTGTTAATTGAGGTGTTAATCTCATCTAATTGAGCTGTTTGGCTCAAGTTATCTTCTAGCAGTCACCTGCTTTCTGGCTCGACGCATGGCAGTTTGTTGTGATTAAATACTACCTCCTTAGCCAGTACTTGCATTTCCATTAAAAAATGACTGAAAACAGCTCTATACTTTCTCAGGAAAAGCGGTGCCATCTTGCTAAACAGTCATTTTTAACCTCGAACAATTCTTTTCCCTTACTTCCCTGTTTCTTTAAAAAACCCTCCTACCACAAGATTCCAACTGGGATGTCTATTACCCTTAAAAAATCCAGCTGAAGCTAATGAGAGTGCTCACAGGGAGATGAGTGTGCAAGGGTGTGCCTTCAYGGTCGGCTTGTTTATACTCCAGCATCCCTCTAATTTGGGAAAGCTCTTGGTTCCCATCCCGCTTGTGTGCATTTCCTGTTCCCTGTCTGGTGACTGTCATTTTTGTGAGGCGGTGGTGTGAGTTGAATCAGCAAGGTGATGCAAATTTAAATAAATTTAAGGCTTGGTCGTGCGAGAGAGTGGATCCTGCTCTAGACGAGGCTGTATGAGTGCTTGTGCCAGTATGCAGGGAAAATGAGGTGGGATTGCCTTTTTGGGTGAAAGCTTGTGATTAAATCGCGTAATCCACTTTTCAAACCGTAAAGTAGGATTACAGCTATTGCAATTACTTTTTCTAAACAGAAGATAACTTTTTATTGAAGCATCCATCTAAACTGATTGTGTATTTCCTTTTTTCCCCCTCCCCAGTGTGTACTGGCCTCTGTTTGTCTTAATATTTTACTTCATCTGCCCCATTCCCCACTTCATTGCAAAAAGAGTAAGTGATGACAGTGATGCAGCCAGCAGTGCCTGCAGGGAATTGGCATATTTCTTCACAACTGGAATTGTTGTTTCTGCCTTTGGATTTCCTATAATCCTTGCACGGGTTGAAGCGGTAAGTTCTGCTTGCTAATTTTTTATTGTAAGACACCAGTTACTGAGTATAATCTTCAAGTGCACTGTTGCTACTTGTAAATCCTGTCTTTAATTTCATTATTGTGATGTTTCTAGATTCTGATGAAAATAATCACTCTGCTGAAATTTTGTGTGTCAATGCTGCTTTTTGACCTGAACAAAGGACTTGCATGACTGAAAAGTTTTTAGCTGGGTTTTTTTCCCAGCTTTGTTTTGGTCCAGTATAAGATATTATTTCCTCCTACATCTCATGCCTCTCTGACTCATCAACTTTTGCACTGCTTCTTGCGCCACCTTCCTTATTTTTATCTCAGAATGTCTGCTTTCTCCATTTAGGATGCTGAAAACTTGGTGACTGGAGTGCATTATCAGTTAAAAGATAAAAGGCCAAACTTCCAGAGCTGCCCTTCTGGTTTTCAAAGCGTTTCCCAAGCTCATGCTTTGTCCCCTCAAAGTCTGAGGAAATTCTGCTAGCTTCTTTTCTCTTTGCTTTCTGAACTGCTCTTCAGTGGTGAGATTTTGTCGCATTTGTTTTGCAAGGCAAAGAACTCTTTCGTCCTGTTTCCCAAACTACCCAATAATGTTTTTATGTGTTGCATTGTTTTTCCCCTTCAGTCTTTCAGTTCTGCTTAAAACTTGTGTGCTTAGTTTTAATTTATTTGTAATGCACAATTTCCCTGACACTGCATTTTTGTTTTTAAGTTGTGGACCTGACAGTAGGCAGAACCAGAAGTGACCACGAGGGGGAACTCTAATTCATAGCTGTATCTTTTAAGAGTAAATGTCACTTACTTGAGTAAACTTAGTTAAGGAAAGCTGTTTGCCTTTAAGACCATGTACTGTTTTCCATGCTTGTTACTGGCATTTGTTTGAAAGGCGATCTTTTATTTTGTTGCATAGCAATTAAAGGAGAGCACTAGTTTCACCAGATTTTTCTATGACTTAGGTATGTTTTAGTGATTTGTATGGCAAGGTAATTATTTTGTTCTAAAAGATAGCATTATTAGCCTGGCTGTTGAAGTGTTGTATTAGTAATATGAGTGGTTGCTAATTGAATAATTAGTCACATAAACTGAATTATTTATTGTTTGTCTTTTTTCGTTATGCTTTTAGCACCTTTCTGTAGTATTTTTTTAGTTTTCTAATGCATATGTATGTAACTGGCCTGAACCTGTCTTATAAGAACTGCTTTGATTGTTTCATTTCCTTGCATTTCAGATCAAATGGGGAGCCTGTGGTCTGGTGCTGGCTGGCAATGCAGTCATTTTCCTTACTATTTTAGGCTTTTTTCTTGTGTTTGGTAGAGGAGATGACTTTAGCTGGGAACAGTGGTAGGACATCGCTCCAATGCTGGTAATATTTCACAGCATGTATCACCATATGTATACTCTGTGTGTGTATATGTGTATATATTATAACATACGTGTGTGTGCACGCTGAGATGTATGTATGTGCATATGCATGTAGTTTTACATTATCAGATCATAACATGCTTTTTTAAAGTGCATTTCAGCCAAAGGGAAAAGGCCCTTGTGACAGCTGTCTTAATGTATTCGGTAAAAGCTGGAATCACTGTTGCAAATTTGTCCCCAAATAAGTTGACAAAACGTAAGCTGTTTTACTCATTTTTTTCACTATATATGCATTAACTTTTGTTTTAATCACAGTAGTATCATTGATACATGTGATATTGGTCAACACGCCTGTTGRTTTTTTTAACCATGTAATCAAAATAGGCCAATATAAAGATTATCCTACTTGGTATTGTTCAACTTGATTGAGATCTCTGCTTTGATTAGGGATGAATGAGTACTGCCTTTCATTTGAGTAATTGTAATTTTAGTGTTTTTTCTTGATAATATAAAAACAAACATAGGTTATGCCAACTCCTTTACTACCTAATGAAAGAAAAAGAAAATAACCCTGGTTAAAAATCCTTCCTTCCACTTATGGTGTTCATTTAAAAAATAATTCTGCCCCCCCAAGATACTCAGGCTTTGTCCCTATTCAACTTAACAACTGTGGATGTGTTTTGGGAATAATATACTTGTAATGCCTCTTTAATGCTTAGAGCTGACATTACTTCTCTTATGAAGGTTCACAAAAGAAGAAACTATGCTCAGGACACTTGCAATCACAATGTAGTATACAACTCTGTATTCTTATGTGTGAAATGCCTGAATTGCAAAGAAGTGAGTGTTCTGCTGCGTAGGACTTGTTACCTCCTCAGTGCTCATTGCTTTTAAAACATACTTATTCAACTACTATTTTTTTGTCTGTAAGAAGAGATTGTTATATTAAAACACTATATTTTTAAATGGCATTATCCTAGTAAACATTCACATAATCACACTTATAAAAGTAAACTTTATTACTCTTTTGACTTGCTGAATCCTGCAAATCGTGGAGGCATGTAGTTTTGTAAAAATGCATTCTGATATAACCCTAACTCTAGAAGACATTTCAGTAATCTGAAAAGGGGTAAAGGAAGACACACCTTAGTTTATTCTTTCGTAGAAAAATGGACATAAAGAGGTTTCTGCTCTGTGAAGCTGAATTCCTGCATAGGGTATGTTTTACTATTGCAAGTTCTTTACACTAGCAGATTGCAAATGAGTGTTTTATAGTTGTGTGAGTGAGTTCACAGCTGACTGCTGTCACCCTGTATAGCTATGAGGGACATTGTATAAGGAGGTAATAGAATCCATCCTACAAGACGTGGCAGCTTCACCAACGCAGTGCTTTTTGTGCCCTAAGTTGTATGGAACTACTTACACTGCTCTCGAAACTCTCTCAATACTTGTGTACTGCAAAATGGTGTCCTGTGGATTGCTGTGCAGAGCAAAGGTTCAAAAATTAATGAATGTTACATGAGCACTCTGATACTGGGTCTTTTGTTCATGCTCAGTGCCCTAGAAGAAGGGTACAGAAATCATTCTGTGGTCCAAGTAATGTAATATCACTTAAGTAGGAATGGAATATCATGTTTCAGGAAGGTTAGTTACATGTTTTAAGTTTAAACTTCAGATGAACAGTTCAGTGCTGAGGAATGCTGAGTGGCTGTATTTTATACTGAAGTGTGTCTAGGCTGTCATTCTTGTAAAAGAAAAATTAACATTAAGTGACAGTTTTTTCTGGATGTTAATGCTTCATCAAAGACATAGCAGAAATATACTTGTAAAGATGCTGTGCATAAACAAGTTCTCTTACAGCATCTTCTTCCTGACTTAGGTGAAATCTGTTGGACCTTACGGATTTGTAAAGTACTACTGGGGAAATTATTTGTTCTAGTTATGAGCCAGGTTATTTAGAGTAATCATAGTTTCCATGTATAAGTCCTGCTTTGATTTTTGAAGAAGTTGCTTTTTTTTTCCTATACCAAGGCTTTTTTCATTGAAATTGGTGAAGTAAAACAGCAACAATAATACACAATTTAAGTGCCTGATCCTGTAAATGCCTAAAGTCATTGCTAACAATTCTATTTAACTCCTGTTAAAGTACTCRTGTGCTTGCAGGGTTAGGTTCTTGAGTATTTTTACTCTTTAGAATTTATGTACCGAAGACTGCAATAGAAGTCTACAAAACTACTCAATTACTGATGAAATTTTGCTTTCAAGGCAGTAGCATGAAAAACATTGGAGATTAATTTTTCTTTAAATTAGAGAATCATTATTTGTAGAATCTGTTCTAGATTTATTGGTAAGTAGTGTGCTTGTGACAGATTGGGGTACAGGCAGTAAACGTGACAATCTAAAATGAAAAGGAGGACTAGAAAGAGAGGTTGCTTCTTTGACAAATTATTCTGTTGTACTGTATTTCCTTTGATATTACTGTGGCTGGTGGGTACCTCATGAAATGGCAGGCAAATGTTGAATGGAGAAAGTCAATGCTTTTTTTTTTTTTTTTTTTTCTTCTTTAGAAGCAGCTACATGCACTAATCCTTAATGTGAACTTCTTGCAGTTTTCACCATGGACTTTTATTTTAAAATGTTTAACTTCAAAAATTGTGTTTAACAGTGTTTAAATCATGGAAATCTTCCTTGACCTCTTTAAAAGTAAATTTGCTTGAATGAGTCTTCGATATCAAATAGATAAAAAAAAAAACTTCAGTGCTTTTACCAAGAGCTTCACTCATTCACACAAACCTGGTGCTTTGATGGCCAGTACAGGGCATACTGTCACTATCTACCAGTAGCAATTCACTGTGGTTTCTCTGAAATTGTTTTCCTATATGGAAGTGAATACTATGTATCCAAAGTGCCTTAATTTCGATACTATGCTGATTTTGTGAATGCATATACGTGGCAATATCACTATGTCTCATAATCAGGTGAAAAACCTGTTACTGCATTTTTATAAAGCTTGCTTGTCAACTAATCATGTTTTCTGTAATTCAGAATGCAGTGCAGCTTTTGTAACTTTTGTAAACACTATTTTTATTTTCTGTGATTGCCAGGTTCTTGAGAGGATGAAGTATTAAAACATGGAAATTAAAACATATTCTACTTTTCTTTTTGAATTGTCTAATAAAACTGACTTTTTGAATTGTCTAATAAATGTATCTGATGCTTAACTATTTGTCTGTCTTAAATTTCAAGAGGTGACAACAGACTCTTGTGTGAGAGGAAAGATAAGAGAAACAAGGTATCCAGTGGTGCTTTCATAATGGTATTGTAGCTGTCAGGCATGGCCACAGTAGGAGGTTAATGAATGGTTCAAGTGTCTCTTGTACTAGTGTTGATATTTCTTAATTGCGTTGTAGTGAAATGGGGTCTTCAAGTGGATTCTCACTGTTGGCGCCCTTGGGGACTATTTTGCCAGGTGTTCTTTCTCCTAGAGCTCCTTCACATCTTTTTCTGGAGATATATAGTAAGTGCTTGTGATTCTTGGCTCTGCAGAGGCTTTGGTACTTGGCTTCTTGGTCATCAGGAAGGTCAGTCAGTGCTGATGAGATCAAAACACAGGGGAACGAATTTCAGAAGCCATGATCTAATTGCAATAGGTGGAATTACTGTTATGTCATGCATTATTGTAGAGGTCGTTTTAAAATATGCAGGTAAACTATTATCACTTATCTCTTACATACATTGTAAATCTGTGAGCTTTTTAAAGGCATTCAAAAAAAGATTGTATGTAAGATAATACTTGACCTCTTCCACCTTCCTTGCTTCAAAAGAGTCTAGAGGAAGACACACCTGCTCTGTCAGCGCTGATGGAACCAGGGATGCAGAAGGCATCAAAGCTCTCTTTCTTTTCTAGGTCGGTACTAGTTAAGTTGGTGAATATACTAAGTGGGTGATTCTGATCCCACTGGTGCTTGTGAAAATGATGCCTGCTCAGTTATTTTAATCAATTTGTGAAAGCACCCACCATCAGGAGAAGAAGATTATAGCGTCTGTGTTCTGAATAGCTGATGCTTTCTGTTTACAGCAATGATTTGAGCAACTAAGCTTTGGAGAGGATGAGTATATTTGTGCTTTGAATCAGCTGCTGGCTTTGCCCTGTTCTGCAAAATGAATGTCTGGGATTGCTGTYCTGTACTGCTGAGCCCAACTCATGCTTTGCATGTAGAGTAACTTYAGGCTCTAGGCTTGGTTCCTGAGCTCCTTTATTTAACCTGGTTCTGGCTTTGCTAGTATTATCTGTATGGTATAACTTTTGTTTCCTATCCCCCTCAACCTTGTTCTTGTAGCTGCTTGTTTTTGTAGTTAACAGAGCCGTTCCCTGTCAACTTACACTTAGCTGGAGGAAAAAAATAAAATATGCGTAAGGGGTCAGGAGCAGGGGGTACTGGTCACAGTCTTGCACTGGTTTTGTAGTCTGTTCAGTCCTTTAAGAAAGCTGGTAACCTTCCTAACTAGTTATGACCTTGGGTAACTTTCTAAAAACTTTAAACAGACTTTAATCCCATAAAATGAATGTAAGCTCATTAATACCCGGGAGTTAACCAAACAAACTTGTCCTAGTAAGCCACATGTAGATTTTTATTGTTAAACTGAAAATTATGTAAAGCTCTAAAATGATCTCTATAACCCTGATCTCAATTGTTAACACAGCATGACTTTTAAGGTACTGCATCATTTACTCCGCAGGGATTGTTTCTGATCTATGATAATGGATGAAAAGACTATTTCATTAAGCTGGATGCACACCAGGTACTAATGACTAATTGATTTGTTTAAGTGGCCCCTGCAAATACATGACCAGTATATACTAGAGGGCTTTACAGGGAAGTGTCTCTTGATAAAACATGTAAGGAAGCATTGACTGGTGAATTGTGATTAAATTTTAAAGATCAGCTGGATGCTCTTAAAGAAACATTTTCTCCAATGTCCTGTTCCTATATTTATCTCTTGTTTTATGGTTTTGCTTTTGCTCTTTATGTTGAGGTTTATTTCAGCTATGTCTCTGGGTTATTTTCAAAAATTGGTTACAGTTGTTTATGCCCCATGACTAGCACTTCAGCTGGAGGTACTTCACTTATTTTTTTGGAATTACTACTTCCCATAGACTAGTTCTAGATTTTAACAAGTATTCTGGATACTGCTTCTTTCTAATGGCTCATTTTAAATGGACTGGTTGATTGTTCCCTGCTTCCTAGGTCCCATGAGGGTGATCATCCCATGTCTGCATCTGCCTGCACAGATGGATTTCTTCCTGCTGGCCCTCAATACTTGGAGGTCCTTATGGCCATCTATGAGGCAGATACTGCTGGGGAGAGCACAGGGATTATAAAAACATACTATTTCCCCCCAGAAAATCGTTAACTGATAGGAGGAAGATTGTTTTCAAAGAGAGACTAAACCTATGGCTTTGTTTAATAAAGTAATTTATGTATAATGAACATAATTGTGCAAAATTGCACGTAATATAGTCTTGATTTGGAGTCTTTGCATACAGGGAAGACTTCTTCCTGTGAAACATGCTTATAACATTGCTGTCTATTAAAATGAAGTATTTCAAGTATGTAGTTACAGCAGTCCCCCCAGGTGTTGTGATCTGAAACCCTGATATTTTCATTGTTAGCTGTTTGCTTGCTAGCAGCTGAACTGGCATTCAGTGGTGGAAGTTGCCTGTGTTATATTGTATTTTTAATTGCATGTTTTCCTGGGGAATGCTTATAAAATTAACTGCTCACTTTTGTGGAGTTTAAAAAAACAATACACACACACACACACACACACACACACAAAAAAACCCCAGAACCATATTCAAGTTCAAGTTGTATATAGTTCATGTGAAACGTGGAGAATAGAGTGCTGAGGCTCAAATAGAGTTCGAGGCAAAAAGGGATGTTGATGTCTCCTGGTAGGTTGAGGAGGTCAGCTGAGGCTATTGATGTCTGTGAATTTTGGTTTTTTCACGTGCTTTGAGCTTCATTTTCCAGTATACTGGCTAAGGGTCTTTCATTTTCTTGGTCAATATGAATAAATGACAGATGCTGCTTGGATGTTTTTGTTTGCTTGAGGATTTGGGGAGAAGTTAAATGGTATTTATTGTGCTTTACAAAGCATATGCTTGGAATAAGAGGATTGATCGTGACATTAATATGTTTTGCTTACCCTTTGTTGTGACTGTTTGATATGGGCTTGTGATTTTGTTATTCATTTAATTCCTGCCTAAGACTGGTATTTCACAATATAATAGGAGCCTTTGTTACCAGTCTTCCATCTTAAAAAAAAAAAAAAAAAAAAAAAAAAAAAAGCCTTTACACAACACAGAAACAAAAGCTGCAATAGTTGTAACTTACTGGCTACTGATCAAGTTCTCCCCTTTTGAAGCTGGTGGGAATTTGCTGTTGGGGTCAATGGGGTGGGGAAGGAGAGATGAGAGAGGCCTGATCCCGTTGGATGCTGAAACCCTTCATGTCTGAGGGCAATCTGTGAGCGTGCTTATGAGTCACTTCTATGGAATAGACTGTCCATCTTGTCTGAGTGTCTGTTTCTTCTGGCTGCGCTACACAGGATATGGGGGTGATGTTGGCTACAAAAATCCATATGCCTGTGTTTCAACAGAGGGCACTTTACTCCGGGAGAGGATTTAACAGCTTGTCCTTGTTTCTAGTAACATGGCTCGGTGTCACCCTGCATAGCCAATCTTTCTTTGGTATTCTGGTTTTTTCTAACTAAATAAATGCTAATGATTGCAATGAGACATTAGGATGTTTTAAGTAACTCCATGATGATAAAACAATTTCCCGTGTAATAAGTCTTGAAAGAGAACTCTGCTCTTAGTTTAATTTTAAAATATTAAGAAATGCAGAATATTTCTCATATGCATACGTAAAGTAAATTTTACCTTTTGAATCAGATAATACAAAATAATATACCTTAGGCAGTCCAGAGCATGCTATCTCTTCTATTCATTCCTTCAAAGAAGATGGCATTCTTAACAAATATTTTGCTGTTTAATTAAAATCTACAGCAGAAAATATATTAGTTTACAAGGATCTTTTAATAGCTAGACAGATACTCATTAGACACAATTTCAAAATGCACAGTCTTTATTTGGTAGCCTCATAAGTGAGCAATGTGTAAAGTTAATTAGGATTCAGCAAATATCCTCAGTTAGCATTCAGATTATTCAAATCCCTTTAGACACCTAAAGATTGATGCAGGTGTCTCTCTGTTCCTCTCCGCTTTTACAGTGGTTGTACCCCATCATTAGTCTGTTCTCTTCATCTTTCTTTAGTCCTTTTCCTGCAGGGCCCAGCCCTGCAAGGAAAGCACAGAAGGTCCCAGCTCCAAATAGGTGTTGAGCTGCAGCTCTGTCCCGACTCCAGCCCTCATCCTAACTCTTGGGGTTGCTCAGAAGGCCTCAGATCCCTTACCTAACCCTAGCCTACAGTAGGGCCTAGGGGGTCCCCTCCCTGCTCCACATGTGCCTTTAGCTACAGTTCTATTAAAACCCAAACAAACAAAACCAACCCAACGCAACCCTCCCCCAAAGGCTGGCAGTTCCAGGTTCTCTGGAATAAGAGACTGAATTTTCAAGTCCCACAGTCAGTAATTGCAACCAGTCCTTGCTTCCCTGCCCTGATGGGACTGAGCTGTTGTCAACTCTGGGTGTCACAAGAAGCTGAGCTAAAAGCAAGTCACACATTCAAAATAACTTAACAAACACTGATTTATGGATAGTATTAACAAGATGGAAAGAGGGGCAGGCAAGTGGCAATTTAGAAAGAACTATGTCATAAAATACTAATTGGTTCTGGATGTGAATTGATGGCTCTGACTTCCAATTTCTAATTACTTAAAACTTGTGTTTAACAGAAAGGGGCTAAAAATACTCAGTGCTCTTCTGTAAGGACTGACTGTCTCAGATACACCAAGAAACCATTCTGAGATGACAGTTTCTTTAACCAGAGAGAAACAGCTTGGGCAATTATAGTTCCTCCTTTTGAGTGCTATTGTCTTGATTGTCCTTGCCACATTTTCCCTCATTTGCCTTTTGGTGTCTTTGCTATTAAAGCCAGCATTTGTTGTATAACTTGCTATAGCAACATGCATATAAAAAAAGCAATTTTTTTTTTTTTTTTTTTTTTTTAGCACAACCTGGTTTAAGGAAGAAATTAAGTTTGCATTTTGTAACCACAACACTGGCTAACTTTTAAAACATCTTGTCTATCCGAGAAGGATGCTTAGCCTTGTATTTGAGAGCTGCACAACAGTTTGTGTTGAGGTGCTGAATGTTAACTCCTGTTCTTTTAGTCACTGTTCTGTCAAATTCATCAATGAACCAGAGGGCTTGGGTAGAAGGAGAAAGTTCATTCCCCAGAAGGTCCCTTGGGATGTAATGAGGATTATCCAGAGCCTCTTCTTAGACGTGGTAAGACTAAGCAGAACAGATGTATGGGTAGCCTTGAGATTGACTCCTTATTTTCAGAGAAATTAGCACATGCTCTTAAAGAATGTCCTTTTTGAGCATCATGTATTAATACATGATATAGCGTTACTAGATGAGGCCAGTAATCACTATACCAGGACTCATGTCATTAACCTTACACCAGTACAACTGCCACAGCAGAAGTGTCTAGATTATATCCCTGATTTGCCCGTGTAGAGAAAAATTTTGTTAAAAGTTCACTATTTATTTTCACTTAAAGGCTTAACCCAAAATCCCCTGAAAATCAGCGGAAAGCCTTCTGGTGGTTTCAGTGAGTTCTGTATAAGATCCTGGCAGGAACGGTTTTACATACATATTTCCTACATACATATTTCCAACAACACTTCCACCTCTGGAATTCGAGTACTGAGTTTGGCACAGAATATCTGATAACCAAAGTCCTATAGTAGGTCAGGACTTGTGCTTTTCTAGCAGTGTGTAAAGGTCTATTTGTACAGACACAGCTGGGACATATGGTAATGGGGACAAAGGGTAGCTCTCTGGGACAATTCCTGTTAAATGTATAAGTACATACATATATATATATTCATATACTCCCATGCAGACTTTTGTAGGTATAATTTCTTTCTAAAGCATAGAATATTATGCATAATGACTCCAGGATGAGGAAAGAGTCCACTCTTTCGCTATGACAGAACTCAGATTTGAACAGGGAACAAAATATCTGACTGAAAATAAAATCATAGTGTGTTCATTAAAAAGAAAAATCTGTTTTCCTGCAGCAAGTCACCCGACAGACCAAAAAAAAAAGAAAAAAAAATCTTATGGAAGAATTTTTCTCTTGCAAGTCAGTCAGTTGTCTGGGGGTTGCGTTGGACGATCGATCATTAACTAGTGAGAGGATTCCAGCATGAATAAATAAGTCAATCCTGCTCTTCTCAGAGCTTGATTCAGCTCCTGTTGAAATCACTGGGTTTCAGGTTAGGCCTGAATTTTCCGTTCCCTCAGTGAGCAGTACGTAGTTTGGTACCTCCATAGTCCAATCAATTTCAGTGGAAATCTTCATTAAACTGAAGAGAAAGAGTGCAGCTGAAGTAGATTAGAGTCATGTCTGGTGGCTTTTGAGGAGGCAAAATGCAACGGAGTGCAATGCAAATGAAAAGGTAGTGATTCCTCATGGTGCAGCTCCACATGAGACCATCAGTAGCTGTGATGCTACACTGATAATCTACAGACAGGTTAAAGTTTACAGTTTTTCTTAAGATGCAGTGGTGATATTTCTGATTTAAAAAAAAAAAAAAGTCACAGATCATTGTAATTGGGCTGTAATGTCTTACCTGCCTTTTTAGTGGTGAGATATACAGTAAATTCCTTGTGCTAATTCTTAAAGGCTTTGTTAATAATTTTTAAGAGTTTTAAATGATAAACTTTTTCACTAGCTCTGATTTGGCGTATTTGGATGGTTTTTAATGTTCTGTTTTAAGTATAAACTCCTACTCGTGTGTAAGCTGTGTACAGAATGGGAGAATTTTTATTAAATATAAAAACCTAATGTCTGCTTTATAATTCTTGAAAGTATATGCTCTGGCAGTGTTTATGATTTACTGTGTTTCACTGTGTGAAGTTTGTTCAAAAATGGTTTCTCAAACTTTGTGGGCTCTGAGGTATTCTTAAAATCTATACCTTTTTGATTTGGTATGAAAAATGGCCCAATTAACTTAATTTTAGCTTCATCTTCTGTTTATACAGTGAATGCTTCTGACAAGTGATGGAAGTCATAGTTAATGACAGCACTGATATCTATACATACTCCTTTTTTTTAGTGACAAGAATAATTACACTGATAGAAATAAACATAAAGTCGATTTTTGTGGATCATTTACAAATAGATCCTGAACTTTCTGATTCTTTGTAAAAGGCTTTGTATAAGTAAATCAAAGGGTAAAACCATCATTCTTCCATCTGTTTGTCTGACATTTAAGTGCCCATTTTTATTGTGCACAACTCTTCTCAGTTATGGTGTAAGGTATTATAAGTTACTGAAGCTAATTGTATTCTTGGCACTAAATCTCTTCTGTAATGTGCAGGTAATGAGGAAGTCTGTAGGTAAACTCATTATGAGGATCAGTCAATACATGTTTTCCTGTAGCGCTTTTAGTAATCACGTTAACTTGATAGCATTTCCCCGGCCTTCTGAAAACTTTTAAATTGCAGTAATAGGCCATTCGTTATTACTGTATTTTTATTTGGAGACTGAGTGTGGGAACAGGATTTAGGCTATTTTGTTCCCATTTGAACATCAAAACTTCCTACCCAAAATGAAACCTTTTGAAGTTAGTTTTATTACTCATGTTCAATAGGCAATTTTATCTCTCTTTAACCCACGTACAAAGAAACTGAAGTGGTGGAAATGAAAAGTGGCAAGGTGGAGGGAAAGGCAACCAGTGCTTAGCTGGGGTTATCCGTGGGTGCCACAGTATTAGCAGCCATTCAGATGTCCTGCAGTCAGACGCATGATGCAATAATGCTGCATTAAATATGACCTTTCTGAAGGGAAAACCTGTCTGAACTGAATAATCAAATTAGATTTGTGTTTGACACACTTCAAGTGGAGACCTTTTGGCTAAAATACCTAATCAATAAGGGTGAATCTTGATGTTTGGAGATGCAGAGTACCTCTAAATATGCACATCAAAGGACTGTGACATTTTAAACAGGATGCAAGGCATGGGATACAAGTGAAAGACTAGAGTATGTTCTGTAGCTGAATCTTCTCTTCTGCTTTAATTGAGTCTTGTAGGGACAGCTTTGGTCTGCATACAGCACAGCATTTTTGTCTGTGTGTGTAAGGACTGAAATTCATGTCTGCTCCTTGTGATCCCGATTTCTAGGTTCACTGGTGATTGCATGGGTCCTTCCCAAGAGAAACCAGCATGAGAGGGCTGACTCCTTCCCTGCCCATTCTTCTTTGTCTCCTCCAGCATCAGCAGTGGCTTAGCCTTTACCTCCTCGTGCAGAAGCAAGAGTACTTGGCAAAGGGAGGTAATACTGTCTGAGGGAATGTTTCCCGTGTGGAGTTCATGTGGAAATGAAACATGCCATACAGATCACCTCCCTCCCCACAAGCCTCCCTCCATGCGTCAGTGTACTCTGAGCCTAGTCCACATGGCACTGAAAACTGGGGTGGCTACAATAGGAAACAGCTGTCCAAGTCAGTGTTTGTTGGCTTGGTGCCCATGCCTTACTGCTCCAGTTTTTGCTGCCAAGTATAGAGGGCAAAATTGTCAAAATCCAGTGTCACAGTCAGAAGTGCTCTCACCAGCCCCAAAGTACAAGGGCGTAGCACCCTTCCTGCTGGCGGTGGGTAGATGGTTCCTGCTGGTAGCATGAGCCCCTTCACAGGGACTTTACCCCCATCTTTTGTTGGGGCTCTGTCTCCCTGTTGACCCTTTCCTTCATATCAGAATCCCATGATCTTCCCTTTGGTCATACCTCCTCTGTGCCAGGGCTATATGTACACATCATTTCTGCCCCGGCGGGGTCCATCTGCTTGTTGTTCTTGCTTCTTCCCCTATCTGGCCCTTCATAGTCCATTTTTCCCTGTCTTCCCACCACATGCTCTTTCTCTACCCTTGTATTTTTTTTCTCATGCTGTTTTCCCATGCTGTGCCTTCCTTCTCACCCATTATTATTTGTCTAGAAAACAAGTCATGCAGAATGTCAACATCTCAGCATAGAAAGCGGTCCATTCATTCCCCACTTTTTTTTTTTCCATTCCATTTTTCTGATTTCCTTCCAAAACTATTGGCCACTTATATGGAATATTCCCTGATGTTTTGAAATTGTCAGATCTGGCTCTGAAAAGTTACTGAGACAGAAATGTCTTCACTGCTGCACATAATGTCTCAGCAACCCAGTACATCTGTGTTTGGGATGCATGTAAGATATATGCTTTCTAATAGGTCTTGATCACAGTGCATCTTAATATGGATGAAATACTGCCAGGTTTTGGAGACTGAGACCCAGATCCTCAAGGGTAGATGCCGAATTCCTCCTAAAATTAGTGCCTAATGATGTGGTTTGGAGCAACATTGAAAAACTAGTAGCTGAAAACTGGACACAGTATGCTAGGACTTCACTGGATATTTAGGTAAAATAATCTGATTTTTAGATTTTTCATTGTTGCAGCTACTTTGGAATGAATTACACAATTTTCTAGAAGTTGGGAGAAAAAAGCATGTTCTCAGTCGACACTCGATTATGAAACAGACCCAAACATGATACACTGAAGAAGATTCTAAGGCTGAGAACTCAGCAAAAGGTCTGTGAAATTAATTAATAGTTGCTTGACAAACCACTCAAAATAGCAATTGTTGCTAAACTGGCAACATGGCAAACATGGGATGGTGCTTTTAAGATACCTGGTATCTTCAGTGAGTTGAATTCCTGTGCAAACAGGAGTCGTGTGTAACAACAGGAACGCGGTATGTTGGTCTGCTACAGCGTATCGTGCTGGCTGGTGCCTTGAAGGTGAGTTCTGCCTGCCCTGAAAATACAGTGTATTCGTCTTGGCATTAAAAAATGCTCTGTGGCTATTCCTAGGATTTTTAACCATATTCTAGAGGCGATTATGATCAGAAGTAGGTATTACTGTTATGTCATGAATGCATGCAGTGTTCGTACCAGCGGTTCATATATTGCAATGATCTCCATTTACTTTTGACCCTGACGCTCGGAAACAATGCAACCACTTCAGATACATAGCTATGAAATCTTTTCCATGTATAGTGTATTCTAGTCATGTAGGTATGCTAGCTTACAGTTTAATCACTGCGTTTACATGCCGTTGACTCAACATTGTACAAGTCGCGTAAACCAGATGGATTTCACGTGGAGGAATTTACAGTCTCGGAGACTCCGCAGTGCAACAGTCCATCTGAACACTCAAAATTCTAGTTAATCTCTTCCTCCTCCTTTGTTTTAAAATACTTGTGTCTAAATATCAATTTAGACAGAGGTGTTCTTCCTTCATACTCTGGYGTTACATGAGAGGTAGAAATTGATTTTGGAGAAAACAAATTTTGAGGCAGTCTTTGACTAAGCAGTTGGGGGTCACAGCTAGCGGGCTAGAGAAGATCTATACACAGCACAGCTTGGGAGAAGGTAACATGCAGGGAGTGGGAGAAGAGGCAGAATTAAGGCTGACCTCGTGGGCAGAGGCACTGTGGCCTTGCAGGCACTTAAGGGACAGAAGATGAGTGATAGGACTCGCTGGAGTCATATGAGTCTAATGACATTAAATATGTCTTGATGGATTAGGAATTGGTTTGGTTAGGAATTGCCAGTGTAGTTGTGTGGCTTCTGTTTTGCAGGATAAAGTCTGATAAGTGGTTTATGAAAGCACTGGCTACTCTTAAAGTATAGGAAATATTAACGAAGGGATTCTAACTACAAATAGAATGTGAAAATGGAATGATGGTCAGATCCTTTCAGTCTTCACATGCATTGATGTGAAGGTGGTTTCAGTCTCTGGAGGTCATGGCACTCTGGATAGTGGCATGTCCAGAGTCTCTGCTGCAGTTACATTTGTCAAAGAACACTGTTGGCTTTGCTTCTTTTCTGGACTGCCTTTTTTGTCCTCCTGTAAAAAGGCCTCTTAAACTATAGTGCATGGACATATGATCCTTTCCTTTTTTAGAGAAGAATAACGCGTCTGAAAAGAGCTATGAAAGACATGTGTGGCGTTCTCTCTTATTTAGGAATTTTTTTCCCTTTTGGGGTGGTGGGACAAGGTGGGTGAGGATCCTTGTATCCATTCTCTAACTTCCCCTTCTTTCATGAAAAAATGGTGGCATTTTCATTTATTGTGGGCATGAAGTAGATGGGGTTTCTGTTTGTGTTGGATGAAGCTCATCACTGATACATAAACATTTGAAGTAAAATCCTGTTTCCATAGCCAAAAACACAAAAGTGGCCTCAGTTTGGATTAGACCACTGTTTCATTTGGTATTTTTTTCTCTGTAGTATTGAGTGCATGAATGTCACACTGGGCAACAGGCTAAACTTTTGCCAGGTTTAGAAATGTCTAAGTTGCTAAAAGGCCTAGATTTTTTTCATGAAAATACCTTCTCATTTTCTCCACCATTTATCTCTCTTGCCAGTTATATTCTGTGAATTCATATCCTCTGTGCTAGATGACACACTTGAGAAACTCAGATTGGTGCCAGGTTTTATAAAGTGCTTCTGGAGATTGATTTCCACCACCACCCCCTTAGGGAAAAAGTAGTGGTGTTTACTTTCTTCTCACTGAAATGTAGTTGAGTAGTGCTCTCATCCTGGCAGGGATTATGGGGATAATAGACTAAACAATGCTCCTCTTCTGAACCAAAAGCAAGTCATGTTTTTTTCCATGCTTATAGCATCAGCAAGGAGTAATCTTACATGACCAGCAGTGTTTTGGCTGTGCTACAGTCCCATTCATGCACATTTTCACTAAAGTCTGAATTGAATGAATACACATCAGGAAGAAAAACGGAAGGAAAAAGCAAGTCAACCCATTGGAGAAGTGTCTGATAGCTCTATGTAAGTTACCTTCTCTCTTTCCATTATCCTCTGCTCTCTATATTTTCTAGCTGCTAATTCCTGTTAGGCAAATGTATTATCAAGAAGTGTTTTTACTGGAATCAAGAACCCTGGCTAAAGCGGCAATGATCTTTTACTCTGTAGAGCTGCATTTTTTTCATTCCCTTTTTTTGATGCGCTCCCCTCTCCCCAACACATTTCCCTAGTAAGTGTTTAAGCACATCTTTGCAGAGGGGAGAAATCATGGAGGATCTCATTCTGCTGCTGTAAGTTGGAAACATATTAAATTGCACACAGTCCATAAACTGACCTCTAGGTAAATGCTGTAAGATGAAGAGTTCAGGGAGGGAAATCAACACATAAGAACATGTGGAGAGCTTGTTTCTCTTTCCCCACCATAGGGACACATGAGAGGAGGCTTTCAATACTTGCTTTTATTGTAACTTCATCAGTCTTTATTCCTGCCCGTAATGATATGAACTATGGAAAGGTGCAGCTATAGGCACCTGTTCTCTAGTATTGTATGTCCTTGGTTCATTTCCTCCTCATCTGCCAAAGAGGGTCACATTTTGCTATCTAAATACCTTGCTTCTGTAGAGTTAGAACAGAGTTTAACCATGCCAGCTTGCAGCAGTAAGACCTCATGGAGAGCATAATACGTCTTCCTAAGCTGGCTGAGCAAGGTTGTCTATGTTCTGTCTTGTGATTACTAACTGTAACTTTAATAAAGTAAACTGATAGGTGTGCAGGCGTGCAAATATAGCAGACATACAAAAGCACTTGAAAATGATAACAAATCAACTGATAAGAGGCTGGGAAAATAGTGGAAAGGACAGTAGAGGCAGAGCTCAGAATGGGCCATGCCGCTTTGCTATTCTAACAGGCTAAAAGAAAAGCTACAGAGGAGAAGACTCCAAAGAAATTATAATCTGTCATTTTACCATGATTCTTACAAGAGGAAACTAAATTACAGAAGGACTAGAAAAGCAAACTTTGTCTTATTTCCCCATGCTGCAGTTTTCTTTCTATGTACATTCTCCTTGTTCTCCCTGGAACCAGGTTTCATGTTCCCACACATGGGGCTTAGTCATTTAAAAGAAAATTAGATCAAATGTATTTTAATTTATAATCTGAGAAGTAAAGTAATTAGAGAAAAAGGCAATTTATTAGACAGGTTTGTCGTTTAAAATATTGCAGAAGTGAAGTACAAAGGTTCACATAGCAGATTGGTTTTCTGTATCTCAGAGGCAGCATAAGTACAACCTATGATGTAAATGTTACTATAGTAACTAGTGTTTTTATTTAAAAGCCCAGTAAATAGACATATCATACCCATATAACTTGTCAAAATGTAAGTTAAACTGCAGAGCCTGCTAGTTGAAGGAACACTTTTTTTGCCAAACTTGTATTTTTGCTGCAATTTCCCCCGAATGCACTCGGTGTTTTCTTCTGGACAAATTACCATTTGGCACTCAGGCTTCACTAATGGTGACAGCACTAATTACCTGGGACCTTTCATGCAGCCATGTGAAGGCTTAAAAAGGGATGAAGATTCCTTCTAGTGAATTTTCTGTAGAGCATTCCCTTCTGCCTCCCCCGAAAGCTTATTCCTAACAGCTAGAGCTACCTAACTATAAAAAGAATTAAGAATATGTTATGAAATATTATATATTCCTCCCTCCTATTCCACTGATTCAGCTGAACAGGAGAGAAGTGTCCCTTGAGAAGCCAAGTGTGTTTAGTGCTGCTCTGTTTTCCTCCCTTCCTTCCTCCTGCTCCGTCTGAGCAGCTGGTGCGACTCTGTGCCCCTCCTGACCCTGTGCTGGCCACAGCCAGGGCTGCCGTCAGAGCTGACTGTCCCCTGAGGTGTCAGCTCTGCGCTCTCAAATTTGCATTGTTTGCTTTGATTATAAAGTAATTACAGATTTGCATAAATGAAGAATCATGTCTTATGAATATCGAGGATATATTCTGATTTCTGTGCTAATCTTTTCCATTTTGAAAACTTCCCRGTGCTTGCTAGCATAAACTTATGTTAGTTGTTTGCCTGAAAGATGAGTAAGAGTGGGTCCTTGCTGTTTAACCTGTTGGTATTACATATTTTGTGTTGGACAGTGAGGCTTTTGTGACTAGACCATTGATGCATTTAAGGTTGATTGCCAGGAGGAAACCCATCTTGTGCTGTATTTGACATAGGTTGTTTTCTAAAAGATCATGTCYGGAAGCATTTGGGAACATCACAAGCTTAGCAGGTTCTTGCAAAGAGGTTGGGATACAACCTTTGCATCTGCCAGCTCTAAGTTCTCAGAGGGGTTTTGGTACCATTCAGGCTTTAAACATGTGGGGTATGTCCTACAGGGTTCCTCTCTGCTGGGAAGAATGGGATTTGGGGAAGGAGATGTGAAAGGAACAAGCCTCCTAGATAAGCTTTTAGAATGGCTCCCAACAGGATCTGAGCCCCCAGGCAGGCTGAAGGAAAAGTCCCAACAAAGGACTGGAAAGATTGAGAGCCAAGAGGGAGGAGCAAATGGGTGTGAAACCTGTTTATAAATGGAAGGAACTAGCTTGAAGCTAGGGAAGGGGGCTCAAATATATTGTAAGACTGTCACCCGGGGAGAGAGGGCAGTAGCAAACAGAAAACCGGAGAATCTGGATGCAACTCACCAGGCCAGGACAGAGAGGGAAAGGCTCTTACACAGCTTGCAACGGGATGGAGGGAGACTGAGGTGCTTCTCCACATGGCAATGGAGCAAGGTACAGTGCACTGTGCTGCCTGGTTAGATTCCTGGCTATGGCAAGGAGAAAAATTGTATGCACAGTATCTGTAATCTGACCTAGCCCACAGAAAAATCAATGTCACTGTGCAACAGTGCATCTGGGGTTATGACGTAGACGCAGCTTAAGTCTCGCTTGCTGTCAATGGTGATCTTTCTCAAGCTGTTAGTTAAAACTCTGTTTTGATATTGCTGGTTAGCTGAGACCAGGACTCACTGTGATGGGCAATGAATGAGTGTTTCCAAGGGAAATCACTTGCCCTGAGGAGATTATACTTTAACAGGCAAGACGAGAAGTATTGCCAGTATTAACAATGAATACCTGATGGGCTGAGACCAGTTCCAGTGACTCGCTTATGATCAAACTAATCAAATCTACWCAAACATGGTGCAAGTAGTGGAGGCCTCGGCTGACAAGTCCATGCAGCCAACGTGACACCATGCAAATTTACAGTGTAGTTCCAGGATCACCACAGACCTGTTCTCCTGGGGCTGCGCTTGAGGCAGTAGGCTCAGCTTGCAGAGCCACAGTGACTTGCTCCACAGYGCTTACAAGACCAGTTAGCATGGCCAGAGCTGGCCTTTCGGGCTGTGCTCGGGCTGTGCTCAGGCTGTCCTGCCAGTGAGCAATCACAGCTACAAACTCGGCTTAAACCTTGTAAGCTTGGCTGCCTTAGAAAAGAGAAAAACTTTCTTCAGGATAACACAGAATATCAAATGCATCTCTCCTTGTGTACAGATACAGGAATGCATTCATAAGGGAGAACTTAAATATTTAGTTTTCTGTTTTTAATCTCTTTCCCAGTTATTTTTTTAAAAGCATATATTGACTAAGTTATCATTAATTTCTCTTGATGATGAGATACAACTCCCACAGGATGATGGGATCACTGGGTATTTAAGGTTAGAAGGGACTTCAGGATCTCTCTAAAACAACCTTCTGCTCAAGCAGAGCCAGCTGAGCAGGCCTGAGGTGAGGCCAGGTGGCTCACGCTTTTATCCATCCTGGTCCTGAAAACCTCCAAGGATGGAGACTGCTCTTCCTGTTCCACTGCTTGACTGTCCTCCTGGGGAAAAAGTTTTTATTTCTATCATTTCTGAACCCTCTCATTTCAATTTATGCCTGTTGTCTTTTGTCTTCTGACCATGCACGACGTTGAAGAGCCTGGTTCTGTCGTCTTGATAACCTCCCCGTAGGAATTTGTGCACTACTTGCCAATTTGTGAACAAGTTTGACACTGATGCATCCAGAAGATGACATGTTTTTCTTGCAAAAATGCCTGCCATTCATAAGTGTTTTTAGTATTGTTTGTATAGATGCTTCAGACAGACTTACTTGGTAAACTCTGAGATGGTTAACAGAAGTAACACAGAAGCTTAAAAGCACAAGGAAACATAAAAATCTAGAAACCTGATGTGTCTATCGACTTGAATTATTAATGTGTGGGGAAAAAAGCATGATGCAAAAGTGGGCAATTTGTCTCATATGAATCAAACTTTTTACACTTCTCTCATGAATAATTTTCAAAGTCTCTATTATTCTCAGAGGCTTATCAGCTTTGTGTAATTTCTGTCTATCTGACTCACTGAATTACTTCCTCCTCTGCAACTATTTTCTTGCCTCAAAAACTTCCATTTAAGATGGCAATAGTAGTTTATCTCACAATCTACATATATTTAGGTCTCTCTCAATTTTTTTTCTCTATATATTAGGAATGGAGTATTTGCATGTACGCCTTTCTGAGCATCCAGAATATGGAGCTGAGCATAAATATCCTGAGGACAACACTTCTTACGTTAGCCTGGCAGTGACTTCTTCCCTTTGCTTCTGTGTGTTTCCATCAGGTGTTTAGCAACATGCCACTAGATTCAATATGGACTGCCACATCCATCTTGGGACACTGACTTCCTTCAGCCAGGGCGGCAATACTTATGCTAGGGGAACTATAGTGAAAAGCCAAGCAGTTCTAAATCAAAGTTTTGTTGAATATTAGCCTATTATTTTATACGGTTTTCATCTGTCTCTTGGTATCCTGTTTTTTCCTGCATGCCTTTTGGGACGGGGAGCATCCTCTCATAGTGCATTGGTAGAGTATCTGAAACATGAAATTCCTTTGAGAAAGGGTTTAAGGTTAATACAATTCTGCAGAGTGAGGCAGGTTTTTCATTAATATTAAATTTAACCCCAAAGACAGAACTTGTTAACTATTTGTCAATAATTTCACCTGGATTTGTTTCTCCCAGGAGAAGGATCTACTTGCTTTTAGGTGCTTGTCCAGTGTGTCAGAGGTAGAGACAAATTTTATTCTTTCCTATAAAGATACGGATTTGGAATCCCACTTCTCTTTTTCCCAGGGGGCATCTTAATAGCATGTTACCAGGGCACTCTGTGATAACTGCTCTGCAGACAGGATGGTTCAGCTGTTCCACTATTCACAGACAAACTGGTCTTATTCTGCCATCGTGTGAGACAAAGACACGAGTTTTACAGATCTTTAAAAAAGAGAAGATCTATTCATACTACAACTTGTTCAAAAGTTTCTCTTGGTGATGGCATAAAATGTCTGAGAGTGAGTCAACGTCTTAAGATCCCTATTTTGCTGCTAGCATCTCTGCTGTTAACAGATGTGATTCATTCCTGTATGCCTCCAAGGTGAATCACTGTCAATGAGGTTTAGACAGCTAACGACGAATGATTCTGTCCTGGAAGGTAAATGTGTGTGCTCCCAGAGCTGCAATTGTTTCTCCAGTCCAAAGCAACACTTTAACTTTTTGTCCTATAACAAAATGAATCAACAGGGGACTTGTGAGTAACAGGGAGGAATTATCCTGCTCTAAATTAGAAAGGTGTGTCTCTTGGTTTATCTTTTTTAAAGGAATGTATTTACACTTGCATCAATCTGGAGAGGAAATTTGAGCATGCAGCTGCTAGGGGTTTCCAGCAAAGGAGGAACATACATGTAATTACCTGGTTGTATTTGATAATGGTATGTCCAATAAGTTTTAATGTCTATTCAATTGTTCTTTCTTCTGGTTATAAGACAACTCTATTTTTTTGGTTCTGCAACTAAAAGTTTTGTTTGTTAGTGTATTTGATGCCAATTTATTTTATCAGTCAAAGTACAGGACTGTACTATGTGTACACCTGTGGGAAACATGAATCTTTCGGGGGAAAGAACATATTTTTTGCACAACGTGTTTAATCACCACCTCTGCTATTTTTAATTTGCAATGTGGATTGCAGAGAGCATTTCTGTGGGTACACAAAAAGTAAAGTTTAATTTTGTTGGTGGTCTTAATACAGTAGCAAGCTTTTGGTTGGCTGATTGAGCTTGGATGCTGGTGAAGAGGTGCAGAGAGATTAAGTGTGAAACATTCTTGCAGCACCAAAAATGAATTACTGAAAACATCCCCTTGTGGAGGCAGAGCCCATCTTTGCATTAGCTTCATAATGAAAACAGACTTTTCACTTCTGGTGGTCATTAAATGATTTAGAAAAACTTCTCATACATACATACTTGTGATTTATTTTTATATAGAATAACAGTATTTGATGTTTCTGTAGCAGTTCTGTAGTTAGTCTCTTTCACCTGTTTAAATGCCTGGAGAAGAGGAGGCTCCGGGGAGACCTTACAGCAGCCTTCCAGTACCTGAAGGGGGCCTACAAGAAAGCTGGAGAGGGACTTTTTACGAGGGCCTGTAGTGATAGGACAAGGGGTAATGGCTTTGAACTGAAAGAGGGTAGATAGAGATTAAACATAAGGAAGAAATTCTTCACGATGAGGGTGGTGAGGCACTGGAACAGGTTGCCCAGAGAAGCTGTGGATGCCCCATCCCTGGAGGTGTTCAAGGCCAGGTTGGATGGGGCTTTGAGCAACGTGGTCTACTGGAAGGTGTCCCTGCCCATGGCAGGGGAGTTGGAACGAGGTGATCTTTAAGGTCCCTTCCAAACCAAACCATTCTATGATTTTATGATAAACCAGTTAACGTGGCGTGAACCGAATTGGATGGATTAGAAGGGAAAAACCCAAGAAAAAAGTTTAAACCCATGCTAAAAACCCAGAAGGAGCTCAGCTGTTCTCAGAAATGACAAATTTAACCTGGTGGAAGTGAAGCTGAATTTCTAACACTTTTTCTAGCTCTTTCAGATGCATAATCATTCGGTTTGCACCAAGTACCTAAGGTTAGTATGCTTCAGATTTCTGCATCTTTATTCAAAACTGGAAACCTCAGAAAAGTACTTCTGTTTAGACTTGTTATGTTGTCACTAACCTGTCACTGTTGGGGCAGATGGCTGTAGTATTTTTCCTCACTACAGGAGGAAAATAACTTGTGGTTTTTTTTTTTTTTTTTTTTTTTCTTGAGCAGGAAGTTTGCAGGTCTTTCTATAAGCCTAGAAGAGACTTGGTTGCAGTACTACCTGGCATCAAGATTAGCATGTCAATAGATATCTATATGGATGTAAAGCTGTGCAGGAGATTATAGACGTTTTTATTTGTAAAAGGTCAGGGTACTAATCATTATCTGCCAACACAGAGGCTATATGGCAGTATCCAGCATGATTGGTGGAAGGGAAGGAATTGTTTTAATGTTGCATGTTTAAAATAAATAAATAAACCTTCAAGGCTAAATAACATTGAATACTGTTGTTCTGTCAGTGAAACTTCATCTACAGTTACATGTTTCTTGCTCACAGTCAATTGCAAAGCATGCACGTAGGTCACTGAAGTCTTCTCACATGCTTTGGAAAAACACTTGGGACTTGGTATTTTATGGTATTTTGTTGTTCTTCAGTGTGTAACTCTTTGAAAGGCTTCTGGACCTTTTATAATGCTTCAAGGGAGAAAGTCTGAGGTGAAATGTGGAGGCTGAGAGAAAATAAATTTCCTTGTTGTTTGTATTTATAAAAAGACACTCTCCAAAAAAATGTTCCACTTCCACAAAGGGTGAGGCCCTAAGAAGAGGGGATGCTGTGCTGAGGCTGGAGAACATCGTCTTTGGTCACAGGCCTGCTAAACTGGAGTGGATTCCTTTGAATTCAGACTGGCAGGGGCCAATGTCATAGGCCCAATGGTTAAGTATAAATTTTGATAACACGGAAAAGGTGCAAAAGCTAGGGAGCTCGCTCAAGATACAGTTACTGGAGCAAAAGAAGGAAAATCATGGGTCAGTTTCCTTAACATCCTGGATGTCTGTATACTAATGAATAAAGTATGGAGAAACTGAAAATCTTTGTATTGAGTCAAAATGATAACTGCACTGGCAAAATAGAAACTTTGTGAGATAATTCAGACATGAAAGGAAAGACTTGTTCAGAGAGGTCTGAAGGCATGGGAGGAATGAAGTCTTTATCACAAGGATGCATGTGATTTTTGCTGAGATCCAGCATATATAGGAGGTGAAGTAACTGAAAGTCTTTGGGCAAAGATACGAAGAAAAGATCAAGGTGTTTATTGTATATTGCCAAAGAAGTCAGGTGGATGAGGACCTTTTTAACCAGAGCTGGTTAACATCTTGAGAGAAGAGTCTTTTAGATTTTTTTTTTTTTCTTTCTTCTTCCCCTCCCCCTGGACTGAGAAAGAGGAACCATTTGAGAATGTGAAGATGTAAGGAAACAGCAGAACAGAGACAAAAGTATTTGAGAAAGAAAACTTCAATAAACTCAATTACAGTGAGTATCAAATGGAAAGTAAGTCTAAAGAGAAGAGTTGTCCAGAAGAGTTGGCATTGGAAAAAATATACATGAAAAGCAGGAAAGCACCTGCTCCAATGTGAATTAAAGGTAGGAAAGTTAGTAGAGGAGCAAATAATATTTTCCTCAGTAATGTGAAATTTTAGTTGGAATTGAAAGCTAGGTTAAGTTATTGAAGAGGACTTGTAAAAGAATAACACAAGCATGTAGGGGTAAATCTGAAAGGCAAAGGACAGAACAGATGGAACCAAAAGAGTCCCTCAGGGTGACCAAGAAAATGTTTTTGGTAGTGAGGGGAATTCCTACATGCGGAAAACGTTAACATCACAGTATATTATCTTTAGTGATGTTTTTGATGCTGTCTCATGGGACTTTCTCCTAAGCAATCTAGGGAACTCTAGTCTACATTAAATGACTGTAAAGTGTTCAGTTGGACAGAAAGGAACTTTCAAAAAAAAAAAAAAAAAAAAGCAGTCAACAAGTCACAGATTGGAAGACTGTATGTGGGGTGGTTGTTCAGGGGTACACCTGAAGTCTAAAACTATTTGACATTTTCAGTAAGTCCTTGAATAGTTGAAAAGTGCATGTTATATTAAATCTTTGGATAACAAAATGGTAGCAACTGTTGCAAACACTTTAGAGAACAAGATTAGAATTCAAAGGGATCTTGACAAACTGCTGAAGTGGTCTGAAATAAATAGGCTGTAATTCAATAAAGACAAGTGCAAGGCACTTAACTGAGAAATAATCAACTGCACAAACAAAAGTTCTGCAGGAAGCATCTGAGGGTTAGGGAGATGCGCGAGCCGAGCCTGAGTCAACACAGGCGCGCTGTTGGGAGGAAAAAAGCAAACAGCCATATGGGATGTGTAAACAGGGTTGTCTCATGTAAAAAGTGAGATATTTCTTCCCCCTAAATAGCACTACCAAGACTTTGGTTGGAGTACTTTGGGCATTGCTCTTCAGAAAAGAGAGAGTGCAACAGGAATAAGTCCAAAGGAGATCAGTTAGCCTTAGCAGAACGGTCTCCAGAAAAGATGATCTATAAGGAAAGACTGAAAGAACTGGAACTTTAGTTTACACAAAGGATGATCAGTATGAGACAACAACGTAACATACATCAAAGGACTTCTGAAAGGAGGAATTACCTGTCTTCTGTCTTTCTCAAGTATGTGAAAAAGTAAGAGGATTAAACTTCAGGAAGACTTAGTTTAGATATTAAGGGAGGGGAAAAAAAACCTTTAAAAATAAATAAATAAATATGCACTAGTGTAGATTACGCAGGGGATTTTTTTTCTGGTTCACTGAACACCAGTGCTACATGGGGAAGTGAAAAAAATCTTACTCTGTCAAATGTTTGTCTCGAGATGTTCTAACCTAAATAGAAAATTATTTTCTAGTGGTCCCTCTTTTGATYTCGCCTAGCAGAGACATGGCACACTAGACAGCTTGTGACAGCTTTTGCTTACGCTATGAAAGTCTGGGATACAAAAACTTCAACGGCTTCCTAACCTCAGACACAATTGTATGTAGTCAGATTTCCCAAAATGTTGTATTGGAATACAGAAATATTTTAAAAATAGAATTTATCAATTGGAGATGGTGGTTATTTTAATAAGGAGCGAAATTGGCTGATGCTACTTTGAGGAAATGGATCATGAATTACGGAAAGTCAATGAATAAATTAAAGCCAATCAGTAGGTTTGTTTATACAGCCATGGTAGAACTATTTACACAATACAAAAGATAGTATGATATCATGTTCAAGTCTGTTTACTGAGAAGAGCTTGCAGTAGGTAAATAAAAATATTTTTCTTCTTACCTTATGAAGCAGAGATACTGGTTTTGCATTTATTTTAAAATAATATTGCTGAAAGAAAAAAACATTGTAGAAAACCTCAGTTGTACATATCTGGGACTTACCAGTCTCTGGTACGCTGGTTCTAAACTCTTGCTGCCTTTTCCAAGAAAAAGGATGAGCACAAGCAAGATTAAAGGTGCATCTTTTCTAGCAGGGCTCAGTCCTTATTTTAAGTTCCTTGACATAATTTCTGGGTTCTGTTTTTTAAGTTCCTGTTAAATATGTGGTATTGCTTTACATACGCGTTAGCTCTTTTCTCAAAGAGCTCTTTATTCACAAGGACAAACACTGAAGTGCAAAAGGGTCAAAACGTGATTTACTCCACTACTTGTGGAGTAAAATGTGATTGTTATCCACTACTCTTAAAAAAGAGAGCCAGCAGGTAATGGATACATGCATTATAGCAGAACCAGGCCTTTGAGAGATTTGAATGAATTAACCTCATTTAGAGAAAATAACCCATACGAGGGGATACTGTGCAAGCCTTGAAAACAACTGTGGAAGTGAGGAAGTGGGAGATAAAGCGTAGCTTCATTTCAAGCAGCAGCGTGGTGAAAGGTATATTCAAACAGAGAGAGGGAGAGATAATTGACTGTCAGGTAGTATAAGAATTTAAATCRGCGTGTGTGGAAGGGAGAGTGGTACTGAGTGGTCTGAAATGTGAGTGAAATGGGTAGTCACTCAAGGAACTCTCATTGGTAGCAAAGAAACATGAGGCTAGAACAGTCTGTCTAGATTATTTTATTGAGTTTTCTTTTTATTAGTGGCACAAACCGGTATAATAATTCTTTTCATAAACTTATTAAACCCTCACTTAGTTTCTTTTTTGTCCTGTTATTCCCATTAGAAGATTGTTCCAGAAATGAGCCTTCTATTGGCCAAGACTCAGATTTTAATAACAGGCCTAAATGTTTCTGTGGCAGGTTTATGACCGTCTGACTTAGTGCCAGTATTGTCCTTTGCTTTAAATAGTTCATAATTCCTTCTCCTTGGGGTTTGCTCCTCAACTGTGCAACCCCCTCACCCCCGATTTGTTCTAAAGTCTTGTATCTTTTAGAAATCAGATATTATCACACCCTGGTTTTTTTTTTTTTTTTTTTTTCTCCCCTTAACTCTTATTGTACTACCACTTAACAGTTTTGGTTAAAATACCGGTGCCTGGGTCTTGCAATTTCATGTGCTAATTTTTCATAACTCTGTTTTCATGTATTAAACTCTTTCAGTGTTCTCCCTACTGTGGCTATAGTAGTTTTAGTTTCCTTGCTCCCTTGTTATCCTTCCTGCTCCTAATGCTACGGTCAACACTGTTATCTTTATGGCAAACTGAGGAGATTCTGTATCTGATGTGGGGTTGTAGCAAATCTGTAATATCTACTTTTGCTGTTTGTTTTAAGGGGGTTATCTCTAATTTGTAACTTAATCTCTGCTTTTGCTGTTTGTTTTAGTATTTTTTCCAAGTCTCCTTTGGTTGGGTTTCTTGCCATATCTTTAGTGACACCTGGCATGGACTACTGTTAGAGACAAAGTGCTCTTGGTGCGTGTTCTGCTGTGGGCCTGATCCAAACTGGAAATTCATGTGCGTAACTGGGCCCATAGCTCTGTGTTAGAAGAAAGAACAAACGTACAAAAAAAGTGGCATCTTTTATCTTCGCTTAGTAACTGGACTGCCAACTTCCATGTGAAGGTAGCTTCTAAGCTACATGTGGTATGGCTTTTTGGAAAAGTACAGATTGCTACAGTGTATTCGTTGTTGACCTGGTCTTCATGAATTTAATACTTGAAGAACTCATTTAACAATTCAAGGTCAGGATTTAAGCTTAGTTCTAGTTACTGATTTTCACTGTCAGTTTCTTCGGTATGGCTCAGGATTTTTAAGTTAAACAAAATTTTTGTGATAACAATCCATATATAGTTGGTATTAAAACATCATTAGCTATAGGAGAGTAGTATAGTAAAGAAGAGATGAAAATAGTCTCTCTGCATCCAGATTGTTCACAGAAATGTGTAATTTTTAAAATAATGGGAAATAATGATCTCTCTCTTTCAATTGAATGGTTCATAACTGAGTTACAAACCTAGTGCTTTTTTTTTAAAACACATTATCTTTGACAATTTTATGATGCAGAAATGAGTTCTGGTTGGAAATCTGGGTGTTTAAGGAAATAGCTCCATTGTTTAATACTGTAATTCTAAAAAAGAAAATAAATTTTCTAGATTTTTTTCTGGAGAGTCAATTCAGATTACATTTCAGAACAAATTTCTTCGGACTAGTGAGTCCTCTGTGGACAGTGAATGTCATACTGAACTGCAGCATATGCCCACAAGGAGTTTCAGTGAGCAGGGTTGCATATAGGGTAAGAAGGAACCTGGAAGGATAAAGATACCAAGGATCATCTCCATAGGAAGGTTTCATCCCAGCGCATGCAAAAGTAACGATCCAAGTTTCGTATTTGCAAATGCAGATGAGTGCTTGGATTGGTAAATCGGTCACAAACCCTTATTTGTGATCTACAGAGATTTTGTGCCTGGCTCAGTTTCATTATGCTATGTAAAAACACGGAGGCTTTCCATAAGGATTGCTATTGTTTAAAAAAAAAAAAAAAAAAAAAAAAAAAAAAAGGAAAAGAAAAAGTATGCAACAGGGTAGCCTTCTAATAAGGATCTGTACGTACCAGATGTTACTTTAGAACTATGTGTGTATCCTTTACTTAGAACTCTATGTATGATTTTGTGTATATAACCAACACAGCTTAAATGAAGATGATAAGAGTAAGCTATCTTGCTTTTCAATATCTTTAGAAAAATCAGAAGACACAGGATAATGAGTTACTTTCAAAATAAAGCTCTGATTTTTGTCCTTAAACAATCTTAGGACAAATTACCATTTAAAAATCAATCAAAATACAAATTCAAATGATACCTAATACTACAGGTGAAATCATCACTCCAGTGAAGATGATGGCAAAACCTTCAGTATTTTGCGCAACATTACATTCTGTCTCGTATAAACAAGGTTTTTTTAAATAAGAGATAGTTTATAAATAACTGATCTTTTAAAACAATCATCTACCCTTGGGTTATTTTGTAGATTTGCTGTATCTGTGTTGTTTGAGATTGTAAAACTGCTTTTCTTGATCAAAATTGTATTCTTACATTACTGGTGAACACTAAGCTGTTCTTCACACTTTTGGATTAAAATAGTTATGTATTACAAATTGTTTATGTTGTATGTTCGCATACTTAATACACCTTGGAAGTCTTTGGCAAGCTACTAATATTAACATTTTCACAACTTTAAAGAATGAGATTTTCAAGACCAAATTCTGACGCTTTTACTCATTTTCTAATATGTAATTCAACAAATTGTCAAAACTGAATTGGATAGCGCTCCTTAATGTGCCATTTAAAAGAAGCGTATCTGAATCAGATTTTTTTTTTTTAAACACTGATCTTTGTCCTACTGACAAGTAGACATGTTTGTGTTATGAATAATAATTCACAATGTTTATGTTTATCGTTTTGTGAAAATTCAGAGATCCTTGGGAAATACAATGAATAGGCTTAATAGCCAGAAAGCATTCCCTATACTTCTGGTTTACGTCACTTTTTACATTAACAATTGGCTATTTTGTACAGCCTCCACTGTTAAAACCACTAGCTGGAATACTTAAAACTGAATGTTAATTAAATTCTTAACAAATGTTTGTGTGGATCCAGACAGCAGTGATTGTTCCCTGAAGGTCCTCTATTTAGGTAAAATAATGCAGAGTGGGACTAAAAAAAAAAAAAAAAAACACCAAACCATAAGAACTGTCATTGAATTTCCTTCTGTAATAATCATAATGCGTTAGGCTATTAGAAGAGGAAAACTTTGAATATTCTCTCTCCATTCTTCCTGAACGGCCCTCCCTTAACACGCGTCCTACCTCGCTGGCTGTGAGCTGTTTGAAGGCTTAAACTTTATTTTCGTCAGCGACGTGCTATTTGTAAGAAATTAAAGTACACAGGGGGAAAGACCACCCGCTCCCTGCGCTGCGAGGGGGCCCGGGCCGCGCTCTGAAGGGGACCCGCGTTCTGGACCCTCCCCCCGCCCCGGCACCTTGCGGGTGAGGAGAAGCCGGAGCTGGGCCCAGCCCCAGCCCCAGCCCCAGCCCCGGGAGGGTCACGGGCCGTGCGGAGGGAGCCGGCCGCCGGCGAGCCGTGAGGTAGGGCGGGCGCGGGCGGGGCGGGCCGCGCCGCCCTGGCGATCGTTAGGACGAGGCGGGGCCGCGGCCAGCACTGTCCGGCGGCGGCGCGGGCGCTGCCGGGGCTGCTGAGGGGAGCGGGCGCGGGCGCTGCCGGGGCTGCTGAGGGGAGCGGGCGGCGACGGGGCCCCTCCTGCTCCCCGGCTGGGGCTTCGCAGCGAGACATGACCACCGCGGCGTAACTTCGGCTGTCGGTTAAGACTCCGGGAATGAAGCGAGGTAGGTCGGTGAATTTACTTTTTTTTTTTTTTTTCCCGTAGACAGCCTTGGGGCTGGGGGCCCCTGCCCGCTTCCCTCCCTCCCTGCCGGCCGCCTTGGCGGGACGCTTCCTTCCACCCGTGGGGCGGCCGGCGGGGCCGTGGTCTGTCCGCCGGAGGTGAAGCTCTCCTCCGCCCGGCGGGCCGGCTCCTTCCCGCGTGGTGGTGGGGAAAGCGGGGCAGCTGGAGGGTGCCAGACGCTAAAAACCAGCTGGGTTTTGCCGAAATACGCCTCGAGAACGGAACACAGCCGGTGGGTAAGTGTGGTCTTTTCCCTCGCAGATCAGCTCTGGAAAGGACCAGGCGGCTTTGGGGGTTGGCATGGTGTACCCAAATCAGACCTTTTTCTTTTTTTTTTTTTTTTTTTTTTTTTTTTTTTGAGGCTTAGTGTCTGAAGCAGAAGCGAAGAGAAATCTCCGTGAATGTGGGTTGTGAGTCACTGATGCTGCAGAAGCCATTATAGTCCGTTCTGATAGAAGAGCACTTTGGAAATTTAATGTTAATTATTGACACAGCACTTACAAATAGAGTTTATAATGAAAACACTGAGAACCCTTAACTACCGAGCGTGGCTGTAATATGAAGGAGCTTTAAATGCCAGGTAATTACAGGAGCTCTGCTTACAGCTGCATGTAAGGAAAAACCAATGTATGTTCATCAGTGAAAAACAGTGAGAGAGTGTGTTTATTAAAAATGCTTTTCTCTATTGCTGACTTAAAATCAGGAATATTTATGAAACTTAAGTCTCTCAAATTGTGCGTCATGAGCGTGCACAAACTTCAGTACTGCGTTCAATGCTGTGGTCATGGAGGTGCAGGAACAAATGCGACTGCTGTGCTGCCGGATCCCCTGCCTCCCGTCTCTGCGGTGGGCTGGTGACAGGAACCTGTCTTTGAGCAGCGTGGATGTTTGTGAAATGAGGGGGTAGTTTCAGCACAGTCAAGAGAAATTGTACAATCTGGAGAAACTCTCTAGAGTTTGGGACGTTTTGCTGTTGAGTTTCAGAAGAGAGGCTCCGTCAGCAGACTCGGAGCCTGTTTTTGGAGCTGCGCTTTTGCCCAAGCAGTCGCGCACGGGTGAGACTCTGCTGCTAGTTCTGCTGTACTTAGTGCGTGGGGAGACACGCAACTTGGGTTGCCTTGGTTAAAGCTTTAGTATTAGAAAGCAAACTTATTCAATGCAAGTCATATTCATTGCTATTTTGTATGTTCCATTTACTCTGAACTCTTCATTAATGTTTACTAACATACTGAATGACAAACAAATGCAATGAAATTCCATGCCCAGGAGGGCTGACCGAGAACCACTGGTCTTGCCAAAACCAACAGGACTAGAAAGCCCTCAGCACCCTTAAAGAGCAGGCCAGAAGACGCTGTGCGTAGGCATTATTACTAAAATATTTTTATGCTTTATAGAGATCTTTTAAATATTTAAAAACAGCTGTAGCAGAGTGCTTGCAAAAGTCAGGGACAGTTTGTATGCTTGCAGTATTGTGTTCCTGTTTCCCATTAACTAGCAGCTGTTGTTGTTTTTTTGGGAGGGTGGGAATAAGAAAAAGAAAAAAAGAACTCCAGACCCTGTATGTGTGTGTGGTACGTTACTTGAGGAAAAATAGGAGATCCTGACAACTGAGTTTCTGTAAATTTCTGTAGGCTTTGAAATTGCTCATTGGAAACCACTAATATGTAAGGCTCTGATCTTGCAACATTTGCTCATCTGGTCCCTTTGTCCGTGTAAAAGTCGGTGAGAATCTTACGGTTGAGTTTAGTGGTGTCAGGGTTGTGCTTCTCCGCTGCGTCCAGGACGGGTTGTAGAGACTTGGCATTCTTAGTCACCAGTGCCACCCTCTGTTCACTGATGTTCAAACTGGACAGTTAGACCTGCCTCATACTGCAGTCCTCTTTTCACGTCAACCCTTTCTTTGTAGTTCAGAAAGGAGACATGCAGAAATGTAAGTTGTCAAGACAAGAAGCTGAAAAAAAACCCCAAAAGGCAGCTCCAGAAGGAAAAGGAAAACTTTCAGTACGTTTTCCGTGCCCAGTGAGCAGGTGTTTGTGGATCACCAGCCGTGCTTGTTTCAGGCTGTGCTGAAAATGTTTCCCATGCTGATATGCCCGTGGATTGTATGACTTCTCAGCCAGCCTGTAAAAAAAAAAAAAAAAAAAAAAAAAATCTTACTTTCATTGTTGTCCTCCTTGCTTGTCATATCTGCTGTGTTCTGTTTTAAATCGGATGTTTTTGTAATGAGAGGGACTCTCCTTACTGAAGTTTTTTGTACAGTGGTTAGCATGGAGAGGAACATACTATTTACATATGAAATTGGAAAATTTCTTGTATGCAGCAGCAGCAAAGTGTGGTTTCAGAATGCCCTATCTTAAGATAGACGCATTAAAGTGGGCCCTGATTCCTTCCATTTGTATGGATACTTCCCCAGCCACATATAAAACCATTTGTCCTTGCTGTGTTAACTTACTCTCTCAGGGATAGAACTATAGTTACAAGTTTTAATAATTCTCCTTTATTTAACTTCCTGTTCCCCGTAACTGTTCTTGTAAAACTTGTATTCTTTTTTACAATGAAGTTAGGAATTCTGCTAAGTTCAATATTCTCACTAGAAAAGATATTGGGTAGTCCTGTCTGGTCCAGTAGTACATTCATCTTGTCCTGGGAGTTATCTGTAGATATCTCTTTTTACCCAATTCCTGTGTAAAGTTTACACAAGCAATACTGAACTTTGAACAGAAAAGGAGCTAATGCTGGTGACGTGTAGCTTACATTGCTTTTTGATCATGTACAGCACCATTTTTTGTTCATGAATATTGTTGGAACCAGGACTGAAAAATAACACCTTTGTAAAAATCAGCCTAGATCGATGCAATAGAAGTAGCAAAAGAAGATGTCTTGAGCTGCTCTGACCTGTATTTTTGCCTTCTGGTCCAAATATTGTTAAATATGGTTAAATTAGTGCTGATATCAGAATCTCTTTGATTGCTCTATCTGGACATTTATATGGCAGCAGGAAGTGAAAATGCCTTTATCTTCAGTAGATTACATAATTATAACTTTCCTTCTCTGAGGTGTATGTGGTTCTGGGGATCAGTGGTTGCTTTCTTTTCAGTCTATGGTAGGTATTGCAGGGGTGAAACTAACACAGCAGCTGCTGTTAACACAATTAACTATTTGTCATCTTACTTCCAGGAACAAATGAGAGTCGGTGTTTCACATTCTGCTTTGAAATAGTACGATGAAATACATATAGTTACCAAAATAGTGGTTCTTTCCTTCAAACACCTAGGAGCAATAGGGCTAAGATATCTGAGTGACAGCTTTTACTTCTTGCAGCAAAAGCAAGTGATGGACCATAACTTTATGGATTATTTAGAGCTCTTGGTGGTGGACATTTTTTACTTGTTTTGAAAATGAGAGCTGTAAAGCATTTGCAATAACATCCATGACATATTGATGACTTTATAAGCCTTTGAAATATATGTCTGATTTTCTTGTACAACATATGGAAGTGATCTCTGCCAGTTTTCTACTGAGAAGTGGTTGAGCTATGAACAGCAAATTTTTGTTGCACCTTTAAAAGAAGAACATGGACTGTTTTTCATTAAACCATATGTTTAATAGTATGAATAGTGTATGCTTATGTCAAGTAAATAATTTTAAAAGTTTTTTTTTTTTTCCCTTTCAATCAGAAACTTGGAAAAAGACCTAGATAACTTCAATCATAGGCTTTTGGAAATAATGCTGGCCTGTATCTTTGTGAAATGACACACTTAATAGGAGGTTGTAGCTAGATAATTCCTCTGGCCTTCATGGCTCGCCTATTAGGAAGTAGACTAATGGAAGAGGTACAGGTAAGTTTGGCCTCCTAACAGCTGTGCTGAGAGGCAAATTTTCCTCTGAAGTAGGGGTTGTGAAGCACTGCCTTTGAAATTTTGAGCTTTCCTCTTTAATTGCTCAAAATGTAGCTTAAAATGTACTGTGATTATAACCTGGGTGAATGGGGAGAAAAGTGGATCTTGCAGACCAAAATGAAGATGGTCTGTGCTGAAGAAATGGCTTGGCTCCAGCTCCAGACCCAGCTAAATTTGCAAGGGCTTTCCTTGTGGGAGAGCTTGCAGGGAGACAAGAAATACTGAAATACTGTTAACTTCACTGGCCAGTTGTCTGCTGCTTCAGGTCGACAGCTATGCCTATTGAATCACCTCTGCTTTAAGCCATGGTCAAGGGTCACTGGATGATCATATCAAAGTCCCTGGTGAGGGCAGAAGGGAGAGGAGGGATAGCTGTGAGCAGAGGGTGGCTTTCTTTATTGTAACCAAATTCTTTGCTTTTATTAGTAGCCACTGGTTCCTCTATGGGGCTGACCCTCCACTCTGCGCTGGCTTGTTGAGGCACTGCCCTGGGTGAGACAGCAGGGATGTACTCGCACTGTGCACTGACAGGAGTGGTAAAACCAAGAAGGAATTACTCTGTTTCTCTCCTTCTGGTCTCCTATGTCCACATTCGCTTTCCTTCCAGGCTGCAGAGCCAACAGCTGTGTAGCCGGTATGGAGACTCTCCCACCGCAGTAGTCTATATGTTTTCATACAGTGTGTATGTATATCTAGTACAGTACATGCACCCCCAAACTGAAAGCCCAGTGGATTACGTAGCATTGGCACCAGTTCTTTTGGCAACATAGATGTTCTCAAGGAAATTGTTGGCAGAAATATTTAAGGAATGAGAATACTTTGAAGGGACTCCCCAAATCTTATTTCTTGCCCCAGCATTCTTTTTCTGACTTAATATGTAAATTTTACTAATCATCCAGTTCTGGTTAACTACAAAGGCAACCGCACTCTGTGTTTTCCTCTGATATCCTCTGTTGAGCTTTCTTTAAAGTACAAAAATGCTTATATTTGTGTTTTAACAGAATTTATGTGACTATAGGATGAAAATCAAAAAGAACAAAGTACCTCAAATGAAAGGACAGTATTGAAATATTGCTGTAAAGTGTAGTGAAGTCTTCGCTGCTGAAATGGGTGCCCGAGTGCTTTTGTGTGTGCTGCGCTTTGAAAATTGAGTATCTCTTGGGCATTTTGATTGTTTGGATTTGTAGTGCCTTTCGGATGACCAAACCCAGAAGTGAACAATGATCAGGAAAAGCCTGGAGAAATGAGGTACGATATAGTTCTAATGATGAAAGAAGAGCTGTATTGATATTTAGTTGATACTCTAAGCAATGTTCATTTTCTCAAATGACATTCTGATTTTGTTCTTCCTTTGTGCTTACAAAGGTGTGAGTATCAAATTAACTGAAGTGCACCGAAATGAAACCCTAATGAAATAATAGACTGATAATTATCAGCTCTCAGTTAATTTTTCTATATGTTTTTCAGATCAGCTCTACAGAACAAGATGTATTGGCAAATCATTCTGACCATGTTTGTGCTATTGGGTAAGTTACTAAAAAAAAAAAAGTCTCTTAGAAATTATGTAGAATGAAGAGTAATCACCATTTCTGTTTTACAGTGGTGTTTCAAGTCATGCTATGGGATTAGTATCTTATCACAACATGCAACTAGAATATACAAAGGACCTGATGTTATCATTGTGTGGAATTGAAATGTTGACACTCTCAGGGTTGTGCCTCTGTGTCTTATCCCAAAAAGCAGTGCAACTGACTTTTAAGATCAGGAAACATCAGTAGAAAGTATGTGGTGAGTCAAGACGCATTCAAATAAATGCCCCAGTCAAAATTTGATAAGCTAGAAGTTCATGGGCAGTTTGTTTTGTTACCCTAATAGGTCCAAAAGCGGAAGGGAAAATCCCAGTTCCATCAGAACTGTAAAGTTTCTGTTTAGTTCAGTGTAGCCAGGGCGTCACTTCGAGTTTGAGCTCTGTTTTTTCAGGTAGCTGACATTCCTGCTTTCATGTGCGCAGTGCTGTTAAAGGATGCTCAATTAACTGTAAAGGTTGAGGATAATAAACTGGTTTTCTAATTGGGAAGTGTCTGTAACAATATTGGTGTATGCTGTTCAGGGACAGCTGGTATTTGCCTTTCTTTTTTTGATTAAGAAAAGAACTATTTAAAGACTTTTGGTGATGATGCTTAGGGAGAAAGCAGATGCTGTAATCCAATGAAGTTAGTTTCAAAATTTGTGTCATCTTCACAAAAGATGAATAAATCATTAGATTTCTGTATCTTTTCTATATACATACACAGACATCTTTCTGATTCTTTCTATATACATACCTTTATCCACTCAGTATCGAATATTGTGTTGTTGACAAATTCTTCTTTTAAATACCTTATGTAATCTAAACATATTGTGTATCTTTTAATTAGAAAACCTGGATGCCTCAGGGAGTTTTTGTTAGGCTTCAGAGCTGTTTGTCACTATCTGATGGCCTGCAATGTCTGAAAGTCAGTGTATCTATCCAGTGGCCATCTTGGTCTGTTTCCAAACAAACTAACAGCCATGGCTGGCATCTTTGTAGCCCTGTTCACCCAGACATGAAATAGGCTGCTATTTGAGGGACAGAACTGTAAGTGATGGCCTCCTGTCTGTCTGTGTCACGGACAAACTGTTACACCTGTAGCAGGAAAACATTCTTAATGCGTGCTGCAGTTTATTAATGGACATTTAAGAGCTATAGCGATCCTATGCCAGATGTTCTGTATTGTAATGCATTATCATTTTTTTTACCACTTCTGCAGAAGTGGTAAGTAGCTGCACACGTTTTGACTTGATAGGATTTAATTAATCCTGTGAGATTGCCTGGTGTGATATGCGAGGGGGGGAGTCTGTTTTTTAGAAAAACAGATGACTGGCAGGAATCTCTTCCCACCCTGCAGTTGCCTCTGTGAATTGGGTAGTATGTCAGTTATCTGTCCTGCTTCATAGGCAGTCATGTCACTTACTCATTTGTCCTTTTTGAATCATGTATTATGGACTAATAGTCTGTTCAGTCAACTGAATCCTCTGCGTGGAGCCAGGAGGTCTAATGAAGCTGGTATTTACAGAGGCACAAGCTCTGTTAAATGAGAGAGGAGGAAAGAGCAGAACCCTTCAGGAGTCTGGCAATACAAAATCTGTGTAAAGGGAAAACGAAACACTTTAACACGCTGAGTACTAACACAGTGTCTGCTTTTAAGGTAGCATGCATCTACTTTTTTTAAAAGCTTTCATTTTGTGTTCTTATATTATTTAGCTTATGCTTATGTGCTATTAATCAAACGGTGCTAGAGAAATTCTGTTTTTCTTATTTTGGCTATTGCAAGGCATAGAGCATGAATTAATTTCTATCTAATGAACTGCTTAAAATATTTATGCCGTGAGCGAAAAGCTAAATGCAAAGTGCACAAATGACCCACATCCCTTTCTGTAACTAGAGCTTTAATGTTTGAAATCCATGCAGTGTTTTACAGTAAGCTGTTTCCAAAACCGACATGCTTATCATTCTCAAAAATCATTGTTAGCGTAATTCAAGCTATGACTTACCAACAAGAGCTACAAATGTGGTCAGAGTGATTTTATTTTGAAGAATCTAAGTCTGATGGAAAAGATTATTCTTTTCCTACATCTCATTTCCCAGATAATGCCCTGGGGTTGTGTAGTTACATACAGTCATGTATTCTTGTAATACTATTCTTTGGTATTTAACAGTTACAATATGACTATGTGTTATATTTACAATGAGATTATTTTTTCTACAGTAAAGGAGCCATGTTATAAGAGCTGGATTGCGAGTGTCCCAGCACTGCGGGGGGAGATGAGACTCATACCTGTATAGTGTGTGAACTTAGGTTTAGGATTCACTGTATTTTGAATTAATATAAGCCAATTTACCCCAAAGAGATGCTTCCCCTACAGTCTTGGTCTTGACCTATTTCAAGAGGTTGAGAAAACAAAACGTTGGGTGTAGTGACTTTGGGGGAGAAGGCTGGAATCTGTCAGATGTGACACCAGTTCAGAGGGGTGTTTTTAGTAATTTTGTCTCCAACTCAGAGGAGAACAGCCCCTGGAAATAGTCTGTTTTTTATATAATGAATGTGTTTCTGTATAACATCGGCCACTCCCTTTTCATTGTCAAGTAATATGAACTTTTTCTTCTATTTCCGATATCTTTGCCTTTATGTTTGCAGACCTTCTTCAGATGGCAGTTGCCCACTGTATGGTCCATCAGATTCCTCCCAGGAACTTTACATTACCCTGTATGCTGCTGAATGAGACATTTTTGAGTCCTTTCTCTGCTGGAGTTGTAGAGAGCTGGTCTGGTTTGAGGAGAGCATCTGAAACCAAGCCTTCCTTGCTAATGAATGAAGAAAGTTTTCTGTGTTGCCTTTGGAGTGATAACAACATTGATTGTTCTTTGTACAGAGCAAGCATGCAAGCAAGGAAGTTTATTCCTTCAGAAATAATTATCTCTGCTTCTCAGGAAATAGGTAAGTTTTCCATTCAAGGGCATAAGAAGTTACTACTACTTCAGAAAAAAGGTTGGGGTTTTTTGTTGTTTGGGGGGCAAGGGGATGGGTGCTATTAATGGATATTCATTTTTATCCAGAGCAGACAACATAGTGTGGTAAAATCCTTCCTCGCAGAATTCTGTAGTAGAAGATGAAGGAAATTGTATAGCACAGATTCAAAGGGGAAAAAAATAGTTGGCTGTCTTTCTAGGGGAATGCTGAATAAAATATGCAGCACTGCATATGAGGACGTAAGCCCAGATCTTCAAAGGTGTTTAGATGCTATGAGAAATATTTTAAATATTTTTGTGGATGTGGGCTTCAAACTCCTTCAGGAGGCAGGGGAGATAGAGAGCAAGTGCCATCTTTTCTGCCTGGATTGTGATGCCTTAGGAAATATCTGTACATGGATTAGATTGAATTATTTTTTCCTAGACTGTTTTTCTCCTCCTGTAAACCACAGTCTCTGAGCAGCATACTGGCCAGTTGGCCTGCTGCTATCAGTGGCAGGAATCTCATTGACCTCAGTAGAGTAGAATTTCATTTTACAAGAACTGTCCCATGCATGGAACAAATAAATCTCTGTTAAAGACTGCCACACTAAATTTGTTGCTGTTGTGTATGCAGTACAGCTGCATATTTGTGCACAAAGTGTACGCAGTACAGCCACATAGAGGCTGTACCAGTTAACAGTAGCAAAACCTTCAACCAGCAGCAGCAGCTTAATTTCTTTCTTCCCCTTGTGGCCTTGTCCATAAAGCCAGGTAAAATATATTCCTTCTCTAATAATTAGAATGCAGCAGTATCATAGAATCATAGAATGGTTTGGTTTGTAAGGGACCTTAAAGATCACCTCGTTCCAACCCCCCTGCCATGGGCAGGGACACCTTCCAGTAGACCAGGTTGCTCARTGCCCCATCCAACCTGGCCTTGAACACCTCCAGGGATGGGGCATCCACAGCTTCTCTGGGCAACCTGTTCCAGTGCCTCACCACCCTCATCGCAAAGAATTTCTTCCTTATATCTAATCTCAATCTACCCTCTTTCAGTTCAAAGCCATTACCCTTTGTCCTATCACTACAGGCCCTTGTAAAAAGAAAAGTCCCTCTCCAGCTTTCTTGTAGGCCCCCTTCAGGTACTGGAAGGCTGCTCTAAGGTCTCCCCAGAGTCTCCTCTTCTCCAGGCTGAACAACCCCAACTCTCTCAGCCTGTCTTCATAGGAGAGGTGCTCCAGCCCTCTGATCATCTTCATGGCCCTCCTCTGGACTCGCTCCAACAGGTCCATGTCCTTATGTTGGGGGCCCCAGAGCTGAATGCAGTATTCCAGGTGGGATCTCACAAGAGTGGAGTAGAGGGGGAGAATCACCTCCCTTGACCTGCTGGTCACACTTCTTTGGATGCAGCCCAGGATATGGTTGGCTTTCTGGGCTGCAAGTGCACATTGCCGGGTCATGTTGAGCTTGAGCATCACGTAGGTTGTTAGCCTTTTAAGTGTTGAAGGGCATATACTGGTGCCCAATTCAGCAAGGATTATTCATAAACATTTGCACACTTGGGGTCCAGCCTCACCTTCATGAATATCTGTAACTTGTCCTCTCTTTGTGAGTGAATTTTATCCTGGCTCTTCAGTTGTTTTTTTTGTTTGTTTGTTTGTTTTAATATAGTTCAGAAATGTTTAATGCCTTTCTTTTGTTTAGATTCAAATTGGAACATTGAATGTTGGATTAAAGGCAAGCTGGACCTGTTAGTTTGTAGCCTGCGGTTTTTGAAGTTGTACTTGAGAGCCAACTTGAAGGTTAATCTTTTATATGCTGTGTAAGTACAGACTCTGTTAAATTTGTCACTGTTAGCATTAGAAATCTGAAAGCATTTTCTAAAACATCAGCATTGGCCTCTCAAGCTTGCAACACAGTGGTAGCATTAGCTTTGCAAGCAGATGATACATTATGTACCTTTGTCTTATCTGAAAGTAATCTTGGACAATATGGAAAGTTTATGTTTCTGTGTTTGAATGAGAAATGGTTGGAATGGAGAGTCCCCCTTCTCTGTCCTTTCCATGCTTCTTAAAATGCTTTAATGAAATCAGTGTTAACTTGCTAAAATATCTTTGCTTTTACAGTTGCTTAATTTCAAAGCTGCAATCTTGGTTCCGCCTTTTTTATGCTTTTGACCATCATGTTCTCTCTCTTGAAGTAATGATGTTGCTTAACGTTTAATACAATGCCAAATGCTACTCTGATCACAATGTTGCCTCTGAGAGGCACCCACCTGTGCAGTTGCCACTGTGGTAAATAGTCTCTGGAATGGTAATAGATGGTAATCTTACTGACTGTGGGCTGAGTAGGTGTTGTATACATGGCCTGCCTGATTTCATCATAAAAAGATGTATTTGATTCCACTTCTGAAACCACACTGTTTTTTCTGTATTACTGACAGATTGGAAGGAATGGCATGAACACACAGACTTAATTTCCTTAGGAAACAGGCTAAACATAAATAGTTGAATTAGCTGAATTTACAGGTGATGACTTCTACTTAAAAAGCCAGAACTGGATGACAGATACCACTTGCCACAAATTATCCCTGTAGTCAGGGTAGAAAGCAAGTGTATTAACTGGTAGTAAATATGGTTGTTTAGCTGATGTAATACTTTAAAGCTGAAATCAGATTTTGAGTGGGTTCCCATTTCCAGTGTTCCTCATGACTTTGATTTCTGAAATACCATTACATGTGTGTTTGTGGGAGAAGTAGATCTGAATTTGCCTCTGTTCCATCCAGTCTCAACTGCAATAGAAAAATCTTTGCCAGTAATCCTAGTGCAGTCATCTCTATATTGAATTTTTTTGGTATGCCTAACATCCGTGGAACAACAGATTCAAGTCCCAGCTGGGATGAAGAAGTTCTTTGTATTATGAAGGGAATTCAGTAAGTGTCATGCAATTTATGAGAGCAGGCCCTATAGACTCATTAGAGTCCTTGTGGCACTTCTATATTTGATTACTTCTTGCTGTAAAGGCGAGATGCAGTGCAGTCCCTGACACTGGAGAACTTGTTTCACACCCCAGATTTCATATTAATATTTTTCTTTTAGGGTCCCTATGTTCTGGGGGAACAGCTAGCAAAGCATTTCAGATTTTGGTAATGTGACAGCTTTCCCTGTTGGCTTGCTGGTACCTTAACATTTTATTCACATGAGCCAAAATACCTTGAAAACTTTCCCAGTTTTAAAAATATGCATTCCTGGCATGTGTTACTCCCTGGGAGTCTGGAGATCAAGCCAGAATTCTCACATATAGGACAAACAACATACAAAAATAATGACCTAGAAGAATCTACAACAAAAAAGCTTGGGTCCTCAACAGCTTTTAATTTTTTCAGCATTAAAGAAGTATCCTCTTATTTTACACATCCACCGTTTGCCTGCTTGTAAATGATACCAGGTTGCTTTGAATAGAAAATGTTTTGTTCTGTCCAAAACGGTGCTATGACAGTATTCTGCAAGAGGCTCAAGCAAGGGTAGTGATAGGGCTTTTACCTTCCTTAGCAGCATGTCTTTGGGAGGGGAAAGATTATTCTGAAGCTTAATTAGACAAATTAGGTTAATTGTCTACCGAAAGTGAATGATCTTTCCAGTTGTATGTATTCTAGGAATGCTGTAAACCCTGATGGTTAATTACATTAACTGAAATCACTTAGCCTTAGGGATCCTTTCATAGTGACACAGATGAATGCTCCCAGTTTAATTTTGAGCACTGATTATAATTTACCCTTTCAGCAGATGGTGATGTATAGGGTATACTCATATTTCTGACCTATTTGAAGTACCTGTGAGGTACTCCTTTAGTTCTGGGCCTAGTCTCACCTGTTTTAAGGATAAATCATGCCATTTACCTCCAGACTGGTGGCTTAGTTGAGTGCATCAGTTATACATTGAGCCTTCTTCAGCTGGAGAACATTAACCTTTCATTAGAGATTTACCCTCTCATGAGCTAGGCAGCCATCAGATGTTCTGCAGTTTAACAGGGCAGCTTGTTCAAATAAGCGTTGTCCTAGAGCTACTATATATCAAATACATTGAGATATAATTATTGAGAATCCTTAGAACCCCAGGCAGCTTTCCTCYGTCAATTCCTAATAAAGGTAGCGCTTGCACAAACACAGTATATAGAAATATTGAAAGCAGAGTTACAGTGGTGACCTGATTTCTGATATGCCTCAACATAGCGACCTAAATGTGATGTTGTACCTTTCCTGAAATTAGAGGAATTGTAGAAGTTCATGTATTTCTTCCTAAAACAATTTTGACCTTTTGTTTTCGGTTAGGTGTTCCAGTTGCAAGTTGTTGATTGAAATTCAGTAAAGACATTCTGCAGCTTCTAAGTTAAAGTCTAAAAGTTCACCACAGGGCCACAGATTAATTTAGCATAAGTAACATCATCTTCTGAAGTACGGTTGAATTGTGCACCAAAATACAAAACATTTAGGAGGTGTTAACTTAAGGTGTTGACTAAAAGAACTATCTGTGCACAACTGAAAAGTGCAGTGCTTGGAGTAGAAAAGAAAAGCAAGCCTTGGACACATGCCCTTGTTGCAATGTTAATTACTTCTGTGGTTCACGGCATGCGTTTTTTTTTTTTCCCTCTTCTGCAGTGTCTTATGCTTTAGTCCCATGTTTCCAGCTTAAAGTCACATTGCCTTTGCACATTCTCCCTCCCTTCTCTGCCAGCCATTAAAACTTAAGTCCAGTTCACTAGTTTTCTGTTGAATCTCAGAGGTGGGCTCTGGTAATCCATTCACAGAAGTTCATATGCTTAGTACCTCTCTGGTTTTTGCTTACCTCTCTGTGCCAAGACAAATCTCTCCAATTCCAGCAGCCAGCACTATAAAACTGAATGGGGACATAGTATATACTCATATATTTTGTAAGCCCTCTGTCTTTCCTTCCCTCCACCACAATTTGGATCTGGCTTAGATCTGATCACTGTTGTGTGATGTAAAGTGCTTGTTGAACCAGGATTTATAGCTTCTCTCAATGTGCTGCAAGTCTCATGGAAAACTCCAGTTTTTAATAGCCCGTTGCTTTGTTTTACATTTACCCAAAATTTCTCCTCTCATTCTACTGAATGAAGGCACTGACCTCTCCTGAACTTGTGAGGGCTTTATAAGCATAATCTCCTCTAAAGTTAGTATCTACAGTTTAGGAACAATGGTTATTCTGTGACTGGATCTATTTGCAGCCAAACTGAAGATGACAGGCTGCTCGTGCAATCCCAGGCTGCCGCAGTTCTCCAAAATACTTTGGCTTTCTGTTGTTTTTGCTTGTAATCAGGTCTCATACATTTATGGCAATTTTGGAGTAAGTTGATGTGGGGGCCCCTCATGCTCATGTCATCCACTGATGTATTCTCTTATCCCAAACTCAATTTTGTGAGATAGTCCCTGTATCTTGCCACTTCGTGGAAATGCAAAGATCGTCACCCTGTTTCTTAGTATCTGCGTTCCTTCCTCTGGGAGCAGACCTGGCATCTGATAACATAGCTTGGTCTTTCCCCTTGCTTTGCGCTGGTTGCCTGCAGAGGTAGTGAGCTGTAAGAGAAGTCCACAGCATAGAAGCGAGATACTGGTAGTTCTCCGTCACAAGGGGTGGAAGACCTGCCTGGCATGGAGCCACAGGGTTTTCCTCCAGTTACCCTTGCATTCCTACACACAGCATTTTATACAGTAAACAAATGAAAAGGTTTGTGCGGTGGGAGCAGGGAGAAATAACAACCCATGCCTGTTTACTCCCAAATAAGTGGCCTTTGAAACACAATACTGGCACAACACAACACGGGGAGGAGCTCTCTAGCATTTTTTTTTCCCCTGTACATGGGTGGTCTTCTGGGTGCAAATAAGCTCAGTTTGACGGTTAAAAATTGAAATAATTATTAGGAATGATTAGGAGAAAGATGGGGGGGGCGTGGTGTGGTGGTAACTGCTTTCCAGATAGATCAGATTAAAGACACAGTTTGATGAAAAGACTACATTCTTATGGATTGGTTGTGGGTTTTTTGAGACTAATAAAATCTGTGAGCAACAATAGAAGGCAGGGAAACTTAAAAGAAAATTCTGCGAAGTCTTTGAAAGGAAATTCAGGAGAAAGACGTGGAGCCACAGCTATAAAAACAAAAATATTCCAAGTAATTTAAAAGCTGTATGTCTGCCAGATACCATCAGCATAAGGTTCCATAATTCTCGTGTCCTAAAGTCTATGAGTCCTGGTAAAAATTATTTTAGGAATGTCAGTATTGACTGACGGTAGCAGTAATAAATGTAAACTACATATTCATATGAATCTGCATAGCTTATGGGGTCATTACTGCAGAGTACAGGTGCTATAAGGGCATAGTGTTATTGAAAATCCTTGTGTTACCGGCTTCAAAGAGTATCCTGAAAACAAGGTGGATGCATGTGTGTGTGTGTGTGTTGATCAGTGACTGATGAGGGGAGTGGGGCCCTGATTCAAGGAGATCCATGCGTGTACATTGTGGGTTCCCTTGCAGTCCCAGTCAGCATGATTTGCACGCGCTCTTCCCCATCATTCATCAGCCCTTTGTTCGCTTCCAACCTCTCCTCAGTTTTTGACCTTTTTTAAGTAGGGCAGATTATGGTAACGGGATCAGTGAATCACACCCATTTCCCCTGTGCTCTACAGTCGATTAAATGTACTAGATACCAAATTGACTAAACCAAAAAAAGCAGAAAATCTTGTCCTTTTTTCTCCTCCCATGTAGAGTTCTCTGCCCTCCCTGAATTCAAGTGTTACAATGAGTCATACCAACTATAAAACTATTTAAAACTTTTACAGAAAGGTTCTTATTCTATTAACTTCAATTTCTTTCTCTGAATTAGTAAAACAAAACCCTTACTATACAGAAATAATTCCAAAATTACTTCAGAACAATTCAAAACATAAGCTTTTTTTTGTAAGGATGAAATGTCAAAAGCAGGAAAGAATCCAGGATGGTTTAACTGTCAGGATTTGTCTTGGCTTTGCTGTAGTGAGAAGTTTGGCCACAAAGTATTCACACTATTAAATTCACTACCTTAAGGAGGCCTGTGTCACTGAATACCTGCAGTACACCATAAACGTGTATTTGTGTTTGAAAGAGCCTAAAGAATATCTGTGGAATAGAAATGAGAATGAAGAATACTTTGGGAACTGCTGGTTGCTCTCAGAATAGAAGCAGCTTTGTGCCCACTTGTGTGGTATTTATTTCATAAATTGAGAATAGTTTGACCAAAGTCAATGGAGATTGAAAACATCTATAAAAGAGTAATCATACACGAGGATTGCTCTAAAAATGCCTGTAAAACACACTTGAAAAGCATCTGCGTACTAATGTGTACGTGGGAAGTAGTATGGGTCTTCTTCGTGCTGCTTCTTGAAGCTGACCCAAGGAATATTGTATGTGTTTTAGAGACACAAACTAAATGTGATGGCCTGTATTTCAATATGAATGCGTATGTTCTTTTTGTATCCTATACAATATATGCTAGCATCAAGAGACATAATGCGTGACTGCTTGTGTCAGTATATGCTACTTTGTAATTTATTTCATTTAAAATGTACTGAAATCATATTATTAGAAAATCTGATTAAACTGTTTATGAAACATGTATTATGCCCGTGCAGCTATTAGTTGTTTAAAACTTCAAAAGTTTATCTTGGACCATACAATTTTTGCGGTGGATTATGTAATCAAAAACTGTGTATGTTAAACTCTCAAGGAAGGAGTGTTAATAGAAAGAAAAAAAAAAAAGGGGGGCAAACCCCCCCCCCTTGAAACTAAATCTGAACATTCAGTCAAAAATAGTCCCGTGAGCTTTACTCTGAGAAGCAATAAAAGCAAAATGCAGTAAGCACTAAATATTTTCCGTGAGCCTGTCCAAGACAATAGTAGTAATGCGTGTGAGTAAAGAATTTGCTTTCCTAGGAAACATCAGACTATCTAATAGACAAACGTGCTGTGCATAAAAATAATTAGAGCCTTATCCTGGAATTAACTGCACAATGATAAGACTTTTGGAGGACACAGGTGTCTATTTTTTTTTTCCCAAATACTGTAAGTTGTTGAAAATGGGTACTAAAATGTGTTCTGAATGGTGGAGTTCTTTAGTCTTTTGTTATTCCAAAACTTGTTTTTCACTTGAATAATTGTTTTTGATTATTATATTACTTGTAATGCTTAATTGTAGCAGAAGCTAGAAGGAATGTTAAATTATTTAGATTTTATTTCAGTGCCTCATGAATAGGAATTAGAACATAATCTCTATGGGGGTGGCAGAGAGCTGCCAATTCGTCCACTGTAAGGTAAACTAACTTTGTGTGCCGAAGAAGTATCTAGTAATAGTTACCATCAGGAATCAGAAACTAGTCTGACTAAACTACAGGTATCACCTAGTATTGTAACACATTTGTTTTAAAGTCAAACCTTAGGAATACTTTTCATGAAATCATCTTAACTACTTTACTTGGAAACCATTTAAAAACGGAGAAGCAAAGTAAAAGCAATTGGTTACAATTACTGCCTTTTTTACTTTTTTCATTAGTTTTTTTTTTGGGGGGGGTGTGAATAAACCTTATCCAGATGGACAAACCTCCTCTATTGAGATAGAATATAGAAAGAAATACTGGTTTGTTTTGTTTTATGGCTTGTTTTTTTTTCCTTGCAGATCAGAGCTTTCACTGGGAGATGTATCTACGAGCTCTCTAAAGGGGACTGTCATGGTTGCTCAGTGTGACTGTAGTGAGTATGACAAGTGTGAGTGCTGCGTGCCTTCTCTGAGACCCAACTACACTTACATCATGTGGCTGAAGATGATGACTGGTGTAACACCTCTGTGGTCACCTTTGATGTCAGTCAAGCCCATAGACATAGGTAAGCCTGACCGATATTTTAAACCTTTTTTAATGGAGAACAGCAGCAGGATGTCTCTTCTGGAGAAGGAGGGCACAGGCAGAACAGGAAAAAGCTTCCTGGTGCTGTCTCGCCTGCTCAGGGTGGTGCTGTATATGTTTCTTAGCTGCCTAATGCCTGTCTGGGCTCTAGTACAAAACCATACTGAGCAAAGGCCAGGCTGTCGACATACTTGATCCTTCATTTCTAATCAGGACCGCTCTGTGCCTGAGTCTGGGGCAGTGGTGAAGCTTATTTGTCTATGTTACTGAGGACTTAAATTAAAAAGTGAGGGGAAAAAAAGCTGTTCCTGAAGTTAGGAAATAAAACTACCTTTTCTTTCAAGCAGCTCTGTTGTCCTGACGCTTTCTTCCTTACACATACAGTTCCAGCGTTTTCCAAGTTGGAAAACATTCCTCTGTATTTAATCAAGTTAAAACCATACTGACATTATGGATTTGATATGTGTTGCTATCCAATATGCACAGTTATTGCAGATCTTGGCAAATTTCAAAAAGGCAGGGACTCTGTCAGCTGTGGGGGAAAAAATAGAAGTTTTATAAACTGCTTCCTAACTGATGTGCTTTGCAGACAGAATAAGTTAAAAGTCTCTGGGTGGGCTAGTTTTGAAGATGAGAGGTTGCATTTATCATCATGCTGCTTTTAAATTATGCTACAGGAAAAAAATTAAAAATTCAGAGTTGCATCTGCCAGTGTTTAAAATGACATAATTGGTTTGTTCTGCTTGGTGAAGTATATTTTAAAAATACATAATATTAGTATCTGCCAAGATTTAGCTCAATTAAAAATTATTTTGAAAGTAAAGCTATGAATACTTGTGTAATGTAGAGTTGTACTTGCTTATAGATGATACCAGTAGAACAGACATCATTTGTATTGTAAGAGTCATGAAAGTGTGAGGTAGAAGTTACTGACTTTTGTTTTAAAAGCTATGCCTTTTTCCAAGGAAGAGTGAGTGTAATCCTAATCATCATTCTAAATTGCCCATCCATTTCCCTCTCCAGAGAGTTCTCTTCATCCTTGTGGGAAATTTCTGAAACCCTCCATTTTTACTTTGCTGTAATGTAGCTCTCCTGGAGACCTTCTTTCATAGCATAATCACTATAGAAGGGATGGGAATATTTAGAAATTCTTTGTGTACAGTATGAGGACATTACCTCCTAGCTTTTAAGGAGCTGAGCTAATTGCTTTGCTCAGCACGCCCACCCTTCTCAGTCCTCTTTTCAGCAAAACAGCTAAGTTAGTGCTTGGTTACCGGGGAGAATCATGGCCCAAGGCAAGAAGTTCATGTAGTTTTAAGGCAAACGTTAGGTCAAACAGAATGTCCTGATAACTAACTACATAACAGTGCCAGGGTGCACTTTTCCAATGATATTACACAGCATTAGTCTGTCATACACTAGCTGTAGAGCAGCTCTTGAAAGCTGAGTTTTAAGAAAAGGCATGAAAGAGACTTCAGAATCAGTAAAAACCCATTACTGCCAGGAGTCACAGGCAATAAGGTTAGTGGTAAACTTGTCAATTAATTTGTCGGCAGTAAAGCCTGAACCTCCTTTGAACCTGCATCTGGAAATGACAGAGAAAGGTCAAGTGAGAATCTGCTGGTCTGACCCTGTGGTGATGCCATACCCACTTCAGTATGAAGTGAAGATCTCTGCAAATTCAGGTCAAAACGGCTGGCAGGTGAGTCRGCTCTGCTTGGTTGGTTTTACGATGGAGCGGTGCAGGTCGGTGAGTCTCTTCCAGAGCTCAGGGTTTCTTACCACCCTCCTTGTCCTTGGGCAGTGGCTCTGGTGGGCTGAGCAACATGGCTGGTCTGGTGGAGCTGGGCATGGTCCACCGGTTTCTCCTGAGCTGGTGTGTCCAGCAGACCCTGGTAAACATCAACAGAGTGTGGGGGAGCTGGCAAGCTGGACTTTACCTTTGTTATGCGAGGAGAGCCACTACACAATGATGAAAGACCCATCTCCTGTTGGGTCTTACAAACAAACTCCCATCTTTCTTTTTGGATGAAATGCTAGATTCTGTGAAGTCTAAAGGCTCTCTCCTTTCAGCAAACCCCAAATTCCATGAGACATGCATATATGTTTAATATTTATAGCTTTTATTAGCAAATTGCTTTTTCTGTTGCTACCATGTAACTGGCTCTGGAATAAAAAGCAGCTGTTAAGTAGCAGTCCATAATGAAATAACATGTTTTCCACAGAGGTCTGCAACCTCTATCATATTCAAATTTACAGTAAATTTAAAGAAGGAAGCTTTTTTTACCCAACTTGCTACCTAAAAACTACTCTCTAGACTATTTGTTTTGGTTCCCTTTGTCTCTTTCTTTTTCCTGTTTCATTATACAACAATAATGGCTTCTGATAATCCAACAGATGGTTCAAGTTGCTCTAGAAACCTCACTGGCCATAGACAATACACTACTTGATTCTTCATACTTAGTTCAAGTGCGGTGCAGGAATCAGCATGGTCCAGGGTTCTGGAGTGACTGGAGCACACCGTACAATCTCAACTTGGGAGGTAGGTCACGTGCAGTCACTTACGTGCAGTAAGTAGTCTTTTGGAATAGAACAGATTTCCTAGTTTGTTTTGTTTTGTGGAATGAGTATTTGAGAGCATGTGTTATCCAGGGAGGTACAGTATGCATGAGTTGGGCTGAAAAATCCTGTGGAAGTTCTTTCCCCTTCTGCTTCTCTTTCTGCATGGCTTTGCCTGAGATTCTGCTCTTTTCTTTGTACAAGACTTGCATTAAAAGAGTTCTGGACTAATGCATGTAGGCTGCACAGTCAGCTCCATGACACCACCTTGTCTGGCCCTGTTGCTTGCTCACCAAGCACCTGTTCGGACCCAGAAAAAGCTCTTTTTCGAAGAGTTTTTCCATTTCAAAAGACAGTTGGCAGCATTTAACCTCTACTTAATACGAGATTTTTCTCCTAATGCTTTCTCTAACTTTTAGTTTAGTATGAGGCTTTGTAGCTGAACTAAAAGCGCAGAACACAGTTTTGGGTTTGTAGATTTAACATAATCCATCTTGGTTTGTAATGCTGAGCCCTATTCATAAACTGCATAATAGCCCCAGTCAGTCAGTTTCAATGTATGTGGCTTTAGTGTTAAGCATATAATCTTATATACTGTAATCAATTTACTACCCAAATAGGGGTAGTAAATCCAAATCCAGTTATCAGGATTGCTGATTCACTTTGCAGATTGAGCTGTTTTGGGTCAGCCTAAAGATTTCAGGATTTTTTGCGTTTTATTTTTCCATGCTCTGCTTATGATTAACTGGAAATGTTTTGGTCTGTGTTGTCACAGGTATCCTCTGAACTGTTACATGACAATACTAGTGCTTTACTGAGGCGCTTACATGTACGCCTGCTTACTGTATGCTAAATAGTGTAATGTATGTGCTTAAATCAAGTACCAAGGAAATAACCAAACTTTGCAGAAGGAGCTCTCTTCCAAGAAAGCTGAAAATACACAGACCTCCATGGCAATTGAGCATGAAACACAGRATGCCTGATTATATGACTAGAGGCTTAACTGGCCCCTAGTCTTTTGGATTTATATCTCTCTATATATAAATTTAAAAAAAAAAAAAAAAGTGTGTGTGTCTGCATATATATAAAAAACTATATAGCTTTGAGAATTTTTTGGCGGTAAATACACATGTTCTCTCTCACATACGCATATACTGATATTTTCAGAAAGGGTTTATGAGTATATTGAGAAATATGGACGTAAAAGAGGTGCAGTAGATACTGTTAGATTATTTTTTATTAATCCTGTTATGGGATATGTAATTCTATTAAACATACATCTCATCAGCAAAATAATCCCGTTGTGACAAACCTGATGGCAGCATAGAGGGATTAGTTTCTTCACTGCAGGAAGCTCAAATTGGCATATGGCCTCCAACGGCCGATGATGGGATGGGCCGATGGAGGGACAGCAGAGCGTGCAGCACAGCTGGGAGCAGCGAAGCAGCTGGTAACAGGAACACTGCTTTGCATTCATGGAGGCACGTTAACACCAGAAGAGTAAATACTGAAATCAGGCAGTTATATTTTTGTACATTCATGTTCTGATTTATATTTAATATGAAAGCCTTTGACAGTGACAATATTGTAGGTCTGCTCTACTATCTGAGAAGGCCTGTATTTTGGAAAAATCCTAAAAATATCTGATGTGGTTCCTGAACTATGGAAAGCAAACCTGACCTTTTAAGGATTTTCATGCTGGCTTTGTGTTGATCTCTGGTAAACTGTTCCTTTTCAGCAGGTGTATAACACCTGTAGCTTCCCTGAGTACCTGACTGATTGAGGCTGAGCTTATGCATGTTTACATGCTTTGCAAATTCAGTGTCTTTATGCCTACGTGAATCACTTACTGTATCACTGCTACCATTTGGAATTAACTACACTACTGAGATTGTAAACAAGTTTTTGAGACATTAATCTCCTGCTGACTTCAGTAGGAGCAGGATTAGTAACTACTGGAAAGCTTGATTTTTTTGTTTGTTTGTTTTTTTTTTTAAATGATTTTTTTTAATTTTTTTTTTTTCAACCCTCCCTCCCCCAGTTCTGAATAGCAATTCTCTCAAAATACATGTTCCCGTATTACAGTAGTGCTTCAGCTAGCATATGATTTCAACATCCTTGCAGGGTTCAAAGGGTTAGATTTTTTTTTTTCCCCAAACCCAAACATCGCTCTTCTCTTATTTGGATCTTCTCTCACTTTTACCTGAGGACAATTTTACAATTTTAAAATCTGTGGTGTACGTCTTTGTGAGATGAGTTACAGAAGCTAAGCCTTTCTAGGTTGCAAGTACTTGTTGCAGTATTTAAATAAGCTGACCTGATGCCTTAAAACAGTGGGCTGAGTAAAAAGCAGTGTTAATCTAGTTTCCCAAGATTTAATTTACAGGAGTCCATATGATTCCCTGTTTCCCTTGTGCTGCTGTGTATTGCTTTCACTGTACCCTCCAGTGATTTTTCTGCTCATTTCATTCGTGATTGCCTGGGGATATTAAAGATTATTTTTATCAGAGTTTACAAACACAAGTTATGGGGGGGAGACAGTCAAGGGCTCGTTTCTGCCTCTCTCCCCTATAGTCATTAATAGTAATTAAGAAGTAGGAAATTTAGAAATATAACTGGATGATAATAATATTCTATTGACATATGCTTTTTTTTTTTTTTTTGTTCAGATTCTAATCTCAGTGGATTTTTTTTTCCTTTTTTTCCCCTTCTGTGTAGCTGAAGTCCTGTACTTCCCTCCTAAGATACTGACCAGTGTTGGTTCTAACGTTTCCTTTCATTGCATCTATAAAAACAAAACCAAGATTGTAGTGTCCAAGAAGATTGTTTGGTGGCTGAATTTAGCAGAAGAAATCCCAGAAAGTCAGTATACGCTTGTGAATGATCGCGTAAGCAAAGTTACTCTTTTCAACTTGAAAGCAACAAAACCTAGAGGAAATTTCTTCTATAACGCGTTGTACTGTTGTCATCAAAATAGGGAATGTCATCATAGATACGCTGAATTATATGTAGTAGGTAAGACTCCAGATGATTTTAAATTACAATTTTGGTGCATTTTAATAGTAAGGTCAGAATATTTCCTTTTTAAAGTCCAGTTAGCTTTTACCGAGCAGTTATGACTTGTAATGCATGTTTTTTGTATAAACAATTATATCTTTATTAATAAACATTCAATGTGTTTTAATTAGATGTGAATATCAATATCACATGTGAAACGGATGGGTACTTAACTAAAATGACTTGCAGATGGTCTGCAAACCCAAACACATTGCTCCTGGGGAGTTCCTTGCAGTTAAGATACTACAGGTACGTATAGCTTTTAATGCACTCTTTATGTTTGGAGAGCGTTGCTCTGGAAATACTATTACAGCAAAGAATTCTGAATGGATGTAATTACAAAATGTGCTCAGTTTCTGTAAGCTGGACTTTTTCCCGACTGGAACTCTAGAGGTATTAACTACGTCTGCAGAAAGGGGACCATAGACAGAATCATAGATTCATTTAGGTTGGAAAAGACCTTTAAGATCATCGAGTCCAACCACTAACCTAACACTGCCAAGTCCACCACTAAACCATGTCCCTAATACCCCAGTATGTAACATGGGTTCTATTTACAACGTTCTTCAGCATTTGTAAAACCTGTAGATGCAGTTTGGAAGCCAGTTCTCTTAAAGTAGATGTGTTTGCTTGTATCAGTTATAAAAATTATTCTTCTAGTTGCTCGTATCTACAAATTGTAAAGAAATAAGGAAAAAAACCATTCACAGTGAGAGTGACTGAGCACTGGAGCAGTGGCCCAGAGAGGCTGTAGAATCTCTGTCCTTGGAGACTTTCAGATCTCGACTGGACAGGACCCTGGGCAATTTCATTTGACTTTGAATTTAACCCTGCTTTGGGTTGGAGGTAGGACTTGAGACCTCTTGAGGTCTCCATTCATTCTTTGATTTTTCTATAATTCTGTATCTTTTTTTCTATATACAGGCAGTAGATAAAAATACAGGGATGGAATTTAATTCATTCCAGATGGAAAAAATCTTGCTTATAAAGAGAGAATCAAATCTTAGTTCATAAAGGGAATATTGCTTTATGAAGGTAGCATCTGTGGTGGCTAGAGCAATTCTTAGTTTTCATGGGTTTGGTCAGGTGTTTTGGCCTAGCTTGTTTTCAGATGGTTGGTTTAATTTTGTCTGTCTTTTGGACAGAGCAGGAGAACTGGGGTGTGGTATGGAGCAAACACATTATGGTTTGCAAAATACAAAACTGATTATTAAATCAGCGGTATGATCATCCTTATCTTCATTCATGTGCACAAATAGTGCCTGTGATAATATTGTTTTACCATGAAACTAAAAAATCCCTTTGAGTTACTAATATATTGAGCTTGAGAGTTTCCTAGAACTGTGTTAGTCTTTATATAAAGAAGATAGACAGACAACCCTTCCTGAGAAAAAAACTTTGGTTTTACTGCTCTGCTGGACTGGATATGCAAAAGTTTTGGCAAACAAGCTTAAACCAGCCCTGAGGGCCTAATCCTTTGGAAAACTGGACTGTCTTCTCTGTTGGAGGTGGATTGAAATTTTGAACTATCATAGTACCAAGGTGAATATTTCTGAGGATTTTGTGGACTAAAGTAATAAGTGAAATGCTTGAGATTTCAAGTGGAGGCTTTTAGGGCAGGACTAGTGACTAGCTGACTGCTAAGGTAGGTTTTGTTTCGACTGTCTTCACAAATATGAATATGAGTGTCCTGCTGAGCAGGGATCTTGAAATAAAAGCCATGCTGCTCTTGCCATGTTTTTTATTCCCACTTTTTCACTGTTCAGGTTTAGCTAAAAATGTTGTTTTCTAATACAAAGTGATAATCTGTACATTTGTTACAGTGTTCCTGCTAGATCAAACAGTGAACATTAACACAGACTGAAAATGCTTCCCAGATGCTAGTATTTATTGTGATCTTCCTTTTTTTTTTTTTGGTTTGCTAATAGTAAGGTCTGAAAGGTGGGGAGGGAAATCATGGAGGACCATATGAATGTACTGACTACCAAAAAGTTGAAGTATAAGATGTTTAAAAATTTATAGTTATGAAAACACATTTGCATAAGATTCTGTTGCACATTGGGAACAAAAATACAAAATGAACTTGAATGTTTAAAAGCTTGAAACCAAATGAAATGGTCAGGTTTTTTAATTGCCCAAGCTTGTTTGTAAGAGGCACCATAAATATGCTGGAGTTGCTAGTATTTACTTAGACATAGACAAGTCCACAGGATGAAAGTTGGAAGTTAGATGTGTTGCATCGACATCAGGAATGTCAGGTTTTCCAGGAGCACACAGCTATTCTTCTTAGTTACTGATGCAATCACATTTTACAGATGAAATCTAACACTCTACAGTAATGTGGTGTGATAGCTTTGCTGTTGGTGTTTTGTTTTGGTTGGGTTGTTACTACATCTTTCTCTACAGTCAGTGCTGCCAACAGAAATAGCACAGAAATGATCATCCTGTAAAAACAGAAAATGCTGAGCTAAACCTTCAAAGCACAAGGCAACAGTTTAATCAGTGTTAGCTGTGTTGACAGGAAGAGGAGGGATTCAGCTAAATGTAGCTTTTGTGGTTCAGTTGAATAACTAATACCCTATCTGGCCACTCTCGCCACAAGTCTGAGCTGTGCAGAAGCTTAGGAAAAATTCGAACTTTCCTTTCCATCACCAATAAGATGTCCAGTGCCATTTTATCCAGAGTCTAGGTCTCCTCTCTTCCGTTGCCAGATGTGATACTGACTATATGTGGGATTTTAATACCACCCTCCAGAATTGATATTTTTATGCAATTTCCATCTCCTGGAGACTTCGCTGTACATGTCTGATTGGTCCTTGTGGCAGCTTTCCCCTGGACGCCAGTTGGTATTTTGAAAGTCATATTCCCGGCTGGAGTAATTTGTTGGCTGGAGATCTGCCTTGCTATGTTTATTGCTAATACATACCACTCAAGCAACATGATTTATGAGTATTTGGAGATGCCTGCTCTTGTTGTACCTGTTTCTTCCTGTTAGTCTTTTATCAAAAGATTTTGCACTGGGGAGAGCCTTCATGTCCTACTTTTTTTCAGGCTAAGAGCCAAAACTTTAAGGAGTAACACTGCAGTGTTATTTATCCATTTAGTGCAGGCTCAAGTTCAAGATCTGTCCAAATAATCATCAAAAAACCCCAGATGGTTCCAGTGACACCATTTGTTTTAATTGCCTTCAGAGTTCTATTTTACTGATGCCATGAGCAGCCTATAGTTGCAATGTATTAACGGAATGTTTTTTTTTTTTTTTTTTCTCTTTTAAGGAGCAGAATTTATTGTTCTGACTTTCCAAGTACTTCTCCAAAATCAGAGGTGAAAGAATGCCATTTACAGAAGAATCATTCTTATGAGTGCACATTTCAGCCTATTTTTCTTTTATCTGGATATACCATGTGGATAGAGTTTAAGCACTTACTAGGAACGCTTGAATCCTCACCAACTTGTGTCGTTCCAGCAGATGTGGGTAGGTCAAGATTTGTGCACGTCTTTCTTCACTTGTGACCTTGGATTTCATTCCTTATATGGTGTAGGTAAAGTACTTCTTCATAGCATTTTAAATAAATTAGATTGTGGAAAGAACATAAAAACACAAGAACTTTGATATTGTCTTCTAAAAGACATTGGATTAAATGTTATTTCCATACATTTTGCTTGGCACAGGAGCAGATTGTAACTGCAGCTAATACCTATAAAATGAAACATCCAGTTTTGCATGTTTATCCTCTTGGGTGTTTTGCAAAGACATCTACAGAAAATGCAAGTATTATATTTAAAACGGCAGTCTCATTTTTAAGATTCTTGGTTATCGAATTTTTCTGAAGTCTTCAATTAGTTGTTAAGTTTATACTTTGATACAGTGTAGCACTATAGGTATTACTGACACAGTTATATTTGTTTAAAATCATAGGGACTGTTCATGCTCTTGCATGCTTTTGCAAAGTTTCCTTTGTGACACATAGAGCACTTAAATTTGTATAAAAGCAAGAGGCAGGAAGAGCGTTTGAGTGTTTTCAAACACTGCAAAATGCGCAAAGCATGTCTTACCTGGTCTATGACTCAGAGCGTTCATTGGACTGTGTGTATTTTTGGACACAAATGTGAACGTATGTAGAGAGAAAACATGGCAGCTAGACCACCGAAGTGCTACATGAAATAAAGCAGAATAAAATACATCTATTACGTGTGTGGGGAAGCATGCGTACAGAGAACATAAATTAAACCGAACTATCCTTTGCATTTCAAAGTTTAAATAGAGTAAGCAAAAATGAATGTCACAGGAAGGAAAGGCAAAGTTCAGTGCGTTATAGCTAAGTGGGGTATGGGAATTATTAGTACTATTATTACTATTAATTTGGTGGCCTTATGGCTTTCAAGGTTGCTCCTGTCTAGTTCAAAGAGGATTGTTTGTGCCTTTTTGACAAGCAAGTTTGCTGATTATCAGAGAACCATTGGCAGCCGTGGCCATCAGAAAGGAAGGTGGTGTGAGGGATGGCGGGTAGGGATCCTGCACTTCTGCTGCTTAGACAATTTGCCAAGAGAACCTGGCACCTTGTCAGCGTGGCACCTGTAGTGTTAGTCTGTGTCAGGCACGTCTGTGCTCTCAGTTGGCTGTGCTCTTTTGGGGAAAGGTGGTGGCTTTATGCAATGCTGCCCAGTGAGGAATTCTAGCAGAAGTCTGGTTTATTCACATCATCAGTTTAAATAAAAAGCAATGAATAGAATTGACCTAMACTGGATGAAAGGTGCTCTGTATCATAGTAAAATGAAACATACTCATTCTAGCACCACCCAAAATTTAAAGCTTATTTCATTTTTTTTTGTTGTTGTTTTCTCCTCACTCACCATCTGATTAATCAAAACAAGTTGATTCTAACTTTGCTTTGTTAACAAACTAGGGCTTTGTGACATTCGTGTTCAGTGAATGCTGAATGCTGCTGGAGAAGCTCAATTTTGGTGGAATTTCCTGTTAGTAAAATAAAAACTTAATGTAATATTTCCATTAATCATTGCATAATGTCTGTCACCGTCCTTTATATGCCTTTCTGGGCCATGTGTGCTGCTACTTTCCACAGTGGTGCACCCCATTAGTGCGTCTCTTTTGCTGTTTGTACCAGGGGACGTACCAGGCGCTAGCACCAACATAAGCTATTGTGGTTTAAATTAAAATGAAATGTACTGAAACTTGCCCATGGATTTTTTTTTTTTTTTTTTTTTTTTTAAATAAAATGTTTCTTCTGTAAGAAACTTTGATTTTGATATTTCAGCTTAAGATTTTCTTTGGTGATTTTAGTTTGGGTCAAAATTGGAATGAATTTCCCGTTAGACAGCCATTACCTTTCTCAGTCGGCAACGCTTTTGTCTGCAGTGAATGGGCCAGCCAGCCTGGATTGGCGAATTGTTATGTTTGCATTATAGTCCAGCTTTACCTGGAGTAGCAGAGGCCACAGTGTATTACCTGCCACCCTCAGGACAGAAGAAAGTAAACCATTATGATTGGATTTAATGAGAAATGTCAGTGCAGCCATTACAGTTGGGTTGTTTTTTTTTTTTTCTTTTCTTTCAATTTTCTAGTGAAGCCGCTTCCTCCCTCCAATGTTAAAGCAGAAATCACCAGGAATGTTGGGCTGCTGAATGTGAGCTGGACAAACCCAGTATTTACAAACAATGATCTTAAATTTCAGATTCGGTATGCTGTGAACAGGGAAGAAATTACATGGGAGGTACTGTCTTTTTTAATCTAGATTGAAGCATGAATTGTTGCAGTGTTGCCATTTAGTGTGTTAGCTGGTTTTTGTGGAATTTGTGGCATGCAATGAATCACAGTTACAAGCATTTGCGTTATCTAGCAAAGGAATATTACTGATTAGGCCACTTTCTTATTGGATTAATTTTCAGGAATTTTGACTCTAACAGATGCCTAAACAGCCTTTTGTTTTTACTCTAAATATTTTGACTTCTGTTACAGCTTTATGAAGTTTCAAATGCACCGAGATCAGCTGTGATAAAAGTTCAGAAACTGTGTGTTGAGTATGTTGTTCAGGTCCGGTGCAGAGAACTGGATGGATCAGGTTACTGGAGCAACTGGAGCAGATCAGCCTATACGCTTGTAAAAGATATCAAAGGTATATGCGCTTTCAGAGTGCACTCTGATGGTCTGTCCAGTTTCAGACTGAGGTGTGGCACTGTTCTTTCAAAACTGTGTAATCTTGCAGCTCCCTTACAAGGCCCTGAATTTTGGAGAATTATTATTGAAGATCCAGCAAGGAGGCAGAAGAATGTTACGCTCCTGTGGAAGGTGAGAACAATTACATTTTGGTCTTTCGCTTTGATCCAAAAAACATTGGTAGACTTGCCAAAAAGGGAGTATGATAAGCACATACTGCCCTGGGGGGCAAACGTGGGCAGTCACTGTTTATGGGACTTCCTATGCAAGGCACTTGGGATATGACTTTTTTTGTGTTACTGCCTCTTGCTTTTGGCTAATACTAGAGGCAAGTACAGGTTGCTGGTGAATATTGATTGTAATACTGTGATACAAGGTGCGACGGTTCTGCCTTCTTTGCTCAGCCTGTCTTGTACTTTACTCCCTTCTGTTGCTGTTACTTCCCCCCTGGCACACGTCACCCTGATTTTGTACCCTAATCATTACCAAGTTTATAGTAATGTAGTAGGACAAAAACTTTCCTAGTGCTGTGTGATTGCTCTGGATGGTTGAGAGGTAGGTGAGGCTCAGCACAGACCTGCACTGGCAACAGGCATGTTTCCAGACTTAGGAAGCTCACAGGCCAGCCTTCTGAAGTGAGCTGATTGTTGTACAGCGGACCCATCGGAGGTGGCGGTCAAATTGTTCTTGCGCAGTTCCAGTTGCATGCACCACAGCCATGTTGAAATGCATGTGGGGCTGCATCGCAGCCATGTGGAACATCCCATTATTCCTGAAGTCTTACAGTCCTCGCTACTTTAGGAGAGCCCTCAGATCTCTGGGCAGGCTGCAAGCTTCCTTGCCTTTGTGCAGAGACCAGACCTGTTGCCTGAGTTGTACTAATGCAGCTGAAGTGTCAGTGCTGTATGACATGTTCATGTCAGCCTACGCTTTCAGTGTTAGTTATACAAACGCTATGAAACAGAGACTTAAAACGCAATTTGTTCTAGTACTTGGAAAAAAGAATAACACGGAATCAAAGACTGTAAGTTACAATGAGAGATGCAGTCTTCAGTTGCCAAGTTCTGCTGACCAGGATCTCTGAGCAAAATGTGCCACTGACTCCTAGACAGCTGCCTGTATAAACACCACTGCAACTGCACGTAAACTGGGCAAAGCTGGGTGAAAAAGTTAATGCAGGTCGGAGGAAAAAAGTACATTCATGACTGCCCACTCCTGTTTGTCCATGTTTAGTATGCAAACAGTCACCTGTTCTGGTTTTTCAATCCTGAAAAATACTAAGATAAACCAGTGAGTTACTATAGAAGTCTGAAAGTTTTTATTTCCTTGTCCCCCCTTCCCTCCCTTCACTGGAAAGATAGCAAGTAAGTGTGTCAGCTCTCAGAGGGAGAGACAGAAGAAATTAAGTCTTTAAATGGACTACAGTGCCTTTGCTAAAAGGACAGTAGCCAGTCTACAGAATATCTTTATTGGTGATGTTTTCTTAAAATTGGAACGGTGCCTTCTGCCCAAATAACATTTTCTTTTGAATCAAAGACTGGGAAATTAATTAATGCCCATGTTTGCTGCAGCCACTGATGAAGAATCACTCATTGTGCAGTGTGAGCCGATACGTTATAAAGCATCAGACATCAGGAAACACCACGTGGTCAGAATATGTTGATAATGGCACTACCTGTTCATTTCCATGGACTGAACACACACATACCATTACAGTTTTAGCCATGAATTCAATTGGAGTTTCTTCAATTAATTTTAATTTAACTCTATCACAGCAAATGAGCACAGGTAAGAACACCAATTAGTAACCATTTTGAGATGTGGAAAATGTGCAAAAGCTTGTGATGCTTTTGGACAAAGCTTCCTTTGTAATAAAATTCCCTTTCTTAGAATAAAAAATGTTTTATGATGATACGTTCAGCTGTATATGGGAAACAGATTCTGTATGTCACCAACAGAGCTATTTGAAAAATGAAATTTCCATCGCATGAAAATCTTAATGATCTTTGGGTTGGGAAAAGAGTTGTCTTTAACTGGGCTGTCTTCCCTCCGCTAACAGAATATTAAGTAATTAATCAAAGAAAAATAAAACCTTACTGTAGAACTGATCTTTCATCTACTTTGTCTTGGGAACACCCAACATTCCTGCTAGGGAATGTTTTGTTGTGTCCAAAATGAAATATGGTCTCGTTTCTCTGGCTGCTCACCTGACGGGCTGCCAGAGTACATAGTTTTCAGAGGTTTGGCTTTACTTCCTAAGCAGCCTCTTCATTGATTCAGCTGCACTCTGCTTTATTAATAAAATAAGGGCTATTGCTTTTGAATACTTCAATTGTGTAACGTCCATATGCAAATATATGTTGTGGAAACATTACTGCTGTCTATTCTTGGAACTTTACTGCTGTCATGCAATTTTTAAAGCATTTTTATGGATAAAATTCTTTCTGATACTGTGTGTAAGCGTATTCTGGAAACCCTGTGGTTGGTAGCAGATGTAATGGGAAGCGTTTGTCCGATGGGATTGTTATCTTGGTGTATTGCTTAGAGAAATTCAATAGAATTTAGCTTACAAGGCTCTCAATGCGTGCTTTACTAGCTGAATGTTGACAGTTCAGTTGTTGGTAATTTTTTGGTTAAGGAGTGATAATTAAGGAGGTACACATGAGAATCAGGATGTTTGTTTGATGTCTGGTAAGAAACTTGATCTATTTAGTGTTCGGGACTAGTTGGTGTAAACCAAGCTTTGCTGGCTTAAAGAGAAATATGTTTGCTTACGTGAACTAAAGATCAGGCTTTACTATATAGAAGATAATTAAACAAGTAAATTATAAAGTGCTGAAACCGTAGCAGTCATTCGTGTGCATGTAGTTTATAGTATACACCTCTCCTGCTAACCCAGCTCTCATCTCACCTCTGTCTGAGCTCATGTAATTCACGGCTGTTTTCTCCTTGTTCTGTCAGTGAATGTTGTGCAGTCGCTTAGCGCTTACCCAGTGAACAGCACTTGTGTGATTTTGATTTGGACGCTTTCACCTCAAATATATGTGATAACGTCTTTTATTATTGAATGGAAGAACCTTAACAAAGAAGAGGAGATGAAATGGGTGCGAGTTCCTCCAAATATTAGTAAATATTATATTTATGGTGAGTGTGCCCTTGAAAATATAATACATTATGTTAATTGTTAGGGGACAGAAAAATGTAGCATTACTGAGCTCTCGGATTCCTTTCCCACCCCCCCCCCTCTGTTTCTGATGGTTTTTATGGTAAGGACCAGTAGAGCAATTCTTGATTATCATTAGAGGACTGACTGTAAAGGATTGACTGTTGCACTAACAATCAGGTTAACAAAGAATGACGCTCAAGAGTGTGTTCATTTTTTGCCAATACAATAAAATAGTTCTGGAATATTGAGTACACCAGCTAATTATCTAAGTTAATATGTGCATTCCATTTGCGTTTTGGCTTTAATCTTAGAAATTTTTACAATAGCTCCATAAAGGTGTTAATTCTATGACAGAATAATGCTAGATTATCCGGTATAGATTAATCTTCTGATATTAAAGTATGTATCTATAAAAGATGACTTTCATTATTCCCCTCTCTGGGCTGATCTGAACTCTGATATGTGACCACAGCCTCTGTGGAGATAATTGTTTAAAAGTAGGATAATAGTTTTGATTCAAAAGGCTGATTTCCTGTTTCCAGATCACTTTATTCTGATTGAGAAGTACCAGTTCAGCCTGTACCCTGTGTTTGCTGGAGGAGTTGGCAAATCCAGAGCAACGGATCAGTTTACCAAAGGTGACTTAGGATCTTTCTCCATGTTGTTTATGAAATAGGAGCTTGCAAAAGTAATCTTTAAATGCAGGAGAAGTCTGTATCTTATCAGAAAAAAATCTCAGTAATAAAGTAATTGTAATATAACTATAAACGGTGATCTAGACTTCGGTTGCTTTAATTTGAAAACTCTTTGTGGGATTAGTTGAGTGAGGGACCTGAATTCCCACGCATCTAACTTAATAGCTGAGATCCCAGGTCCCTGTGATTCTTCATTCTCCAATTGTGGACTATTCTCTTATTTCATATGCTCTGACTTCATTTCTTAATAGCGAGGGAGCAGCGGGCACCTCCCACAGGGATGGAGAAGTCACCTCAGTATTTAAAATAATTCCTTCCTTTTTTGTCTGTCTGTTCTCAAGGCAAAGGTTTGTTGATGTGCAATCAAACTGTTTATCAGGTTTCTTTGTGTTAAGCTGTTGTTTGTACTGTTTGTTATTTCCCTATTGCAAACTATTTGTTCACAGACAAATTATTTTACTGCATTATTATCTGAATTCCTTTTATTTCCAGGTGGATATGAAAATGAGAATAATGCCAGCATCTATGTGGTTCTGCCAATAGTTATTTCAACCTCAGTTCTGTTGCTTGGAGCATTGCTGGTTTTGCACCAAAGGTGAGTTGTTCCTTGTCGTATAAAAGTCCCAAAAGGCCTTTAGAAGAAGGAGATGCAGCTTAGATGATGCCTGTCTGCTGAACTGGTGGGCAGGGTCTTTCTGGGGAAAGCTAGGAGTTATTTTTATCGTATATTTGATGTACTGTACTGAAAGGCAGTGGACTCTGTGGAATACAGCACCAAGAATTAAAGTGTCTTGAGTGCACAGGCTTGTTACCTTGTGAACGTCAGACCATTGCCCTTTTGGGTCTGGTGTCCTTGCAGTAAGATGATGATCAGTGCTGTTCGTTTTCACCAGGAAGTATCACTTCAGCCTGTACTACATACTTCGTACTTCTGCAGGGTGATTTGTGGGCAAGTTAGCGAGTGTTACGTGCTTTGAATTTGTAAAGCACACTGAGTTCCATGTTTAATTATCATCACCAACTAAGGTCTGAAGTAAAAGCCAATTGAAAAAAAATCCCTCTGAGTTTTGTGGAAGGTGGGTTGGGGTCATATTCAGCAAAGACTGCCTGTACCTTTTATATTTTGCAAAACTACCACCTGGTATGTCACTGCTTTATGTCTTTATTTTTTTCTATTATATTTTGGCCATCTATAATATCTAAAATGATTGTTTCATTGTCATAGTGTTCTGGATAAATAAAATTGCACAGCTTCTTTTTCTGACATAGCAAAGGTGAATGACAGCAGTACCGAATATATGAGAATAGTACCAACTCCAGAATTTACCTCATATTTCAGAATGAAGAAACTGTTTTGGGAAGATGTTCCAAACCCCAAGAATTGCTCCTGGGCGCAAGGAGTTAATTTTCAGAAGGTGTGTATTTCCCTGGTGATGCCTCTTCCCCCACCCCATGGGTCTGACTGCTCTTTGCTCAGTACTGAACTCTACCTATTGGTTAGACTAGACCCTACCTGAATTACTGAACGAAGCAACGCGGAGCCTCTGAAGTTAGCAATACAGCGGTTCTCTCGGCTGTAGAAAGCTAATATCTGGAAATGGGCCAGGACCGGAGACCAACACCTCTTTTGAATGTAGGGGGTGTTTAAGTTTCAGGGCAATTAGTAAATCAGTTGTAGAGTCCCATAGGTACAATGCTTATGCACCTCAGTGAGTGCCACAGGTATGTATCAAAGGCCGAATTCTTTGCTGGGGTAAACTGCTTCTCCGTTTGGCATGTGAATCGGGAGCTGTGACAAGTAAGAGCCTTTACATGGACTGAGCCAGTTTGTACCAGCAGACAAAGTTTCTCATGGTCCCAGAGTTTGAGAGTGTAATCATTGAGACAAGAATCTAAATTCAGGCCTGTTATTTCTAAAAGAAAGAGCATCTAATGGCAGAAGATTTTTCAGGTATTTAATTTGCGTTCCCAGTGAAGGTTTCTTTTCTCATCTTTTATTTTATTTCATTTCATTTAAACAGAGAATGGACATTCTTTGAAGTCTAATCATGGTCACTGCCTGCTGAACCATTGGGCCAGCTCCCAGGCTTCCTATACAGAATTGTTAGAAGATTTTTCTATTTATATTCAGAAGACAGGAAGCACAGATACAATACAATGCTGATTTGTTTTAAAAATAACGAATCCTGGAAGTAGCTCTGTCAAAAATCTAAAATGCCCTCGCAAAAATTAGGAGCAAGTGCCACATTACAGACCAAAACACGGTTTGTCACTTGCGCAGGCAGAAGCACTTACTTTAGATTTGGCATTTTTAACTTTTGCTTACTGCCCTGCCCTACTGACTAAGGCTGTGACTGGCAAAGGGCTGAATACTTTCAAGCCCTGGCTTTCAAAAGGCGTTGAAAGAGCCCAGCCCTTCCCAGGATGCAGCCGTGGAAGCAGAGACATCAGACTGGTTTGGGACTTACCCAGCTTGAGAGCAAGACCTGCCCAGTTACTGACTTCACTTGAAAGTGGTTTTTTATTCTCATTCAGTATTGGTTCTAATTGAGAGCTAGCTTGGGAGTTTCCACTGACTCCAGGCACATCAAAGTGATCAAATCTCTTATTTGCACAAGTACTTGGTTGTCCCATTATGGTCTTTTGAACTTTTTACGTGCATTTGGGTGCAGCAGCAACTCGGAGAATGCAGACATTGGATGTGTGTTGTGCCTTACTGTTTTTTTTTGTTYGCTTGCTTGCTTTTTCCTGAAAATACCAATGTGCATGTTGTTTATATCGCTTCTTCGGTTGTTATCATTTAAACATGCAGCCACATCAATGCAGATGCCTGAATAATCTCTAACATTAGATCTGTGTTTGAAAAAACAAGCCAGAAATCATCAAGGAAAATCTGATTTCGGTGGTATTAGGGCAGTTCCTGCTTATTTTTTTACGTATAATTTTTTTGTGGCTTTCTGATGTGCTGAAGTACTTACTTCCCTGATGCACCATGCTGTATGTTTTAATGTTAAATGACGCTCCTGGAAATCCTTCTGTTGGGGAAGATGCAGTCGTGGTCGGATGGAGTGAAGAGTGGGCGTTCTCCAGCCTTGTGGTAGCAGTCACGTTGGCTGGCGTTAGCAGAGCCTGCGCCTCTGGCTCGGTCTGGAAAGCTAAGGGTGTTTTACTTGCGCAGTTTGTTAAATCCCAGACCAGTCTGACATGTCTGCTTCCATGGCTGCGTCCTGGGAAGGGCTGGGCTCTTTGAATAGCTGTTAATTGCAGGAGTGTAAGTTGCACCGGTGCACCTGTATTTGTCTGTTTAATCTTTTCATCTCTAGCAAAAGGAGCTCGTGACAATCCTCACTGTCCCCCATTGCAAAGGTGCATGAAATTTGCATGTTGGATTTAGCACGTTGGAAATGATTCTCCTCGCCGACTGGTAGAGCTGGAATAAGTGTATTAAAGTTGATGAAGTTTTAACTAGGAAAGGAGGGTAAAGCTGACACCCTGGTGATAACTTCTCCATATTCATATGCCTTGTTCCATAATTAATGGCAAAGAAATGATGCATGCAAGTATGAAAGAAATTGAAGTTTGACATGATTTTTGACAGCTTGTTATGCAGTAGAAAGCATGCCTCTTCCGTACGTTGTACTAATCTTACTGGAAAATGTTGCTTAATGTTAATTGCACTGAAGGCACAGTGCCTGTCCTCAGATTAGCGTGACCATCTCTCACTCACCTCGTGAGTGTCCAAGGCCAGGACACATTCTTTGAAATCGTGTGTTTCGGGCCAAATCCTGCTTTTGTATGCGTACGTGGAATTTCCAGTAGAAAAAGCAGTGTACAGTACTTGTATGGTATTTTTCCTTAGTTGTAATAAGCACTGATTACATAAATAGCCTATATACCACTACTGGAAAGTTCTGATGTCTTTCTGAAGGCATTTGATGTAGAACTCCTGTCTTGTCCTGGTGCATATCAATGTTAAATCCTTGAGTCAACATCTGATCATTACTTTGTATATTCAATATAGCACATTTGGTATTTGGTAATCGGAACTGCATTTATAGAGTATTATTTTATCCTGATGGTATTGCTCACAGCAGCAAGAGGTTAAAATCATAATCTAAAACAGGCAAGTCTTGCATCTAGACTCTGTCTTGCAAGCCTTTACATGTATGCATCATATCAAAATCATAAAAATTCCTCTTATTTGCTCAACAAAATAGTAAATAAAAATAAAAAAGCTTTAGGACCTAAGGTTGGAGAAATTACTTAAACACAACTACAAATACTTTACAGGGAAATTAATATCCATCTTGCAAAGACTCACGCATATCTAAACTACCCTACTATGTCCATGGGCTGATTTGCAATGTGTAAAGTTAAATATATGTGAAAGTCAAAATCTGGTCGTGGCAGAATTAGGCCAATAGCATATTTTGATATATCTGTGTTTAGCAACTAGAGTGCGAAGTAATTTTGACTTGAACCTGTTTGGGGCGTGGTAACTGGYTTACAGCTCAGAGGTAGTCTGTTGCTTAGGAGACAAGTAGAACTTAAGAACTTCAGAACCTAGACTGAACAGGAGAGCAAAATACAACGTTGCTTGAAATTCCTTGTTTGTTTGGATCTCATTTCATCTGGTCAGCGGAGTTTGGGAACTGGTGACCTGAGACTATGACTTTTCTCCTGAGTTTTATGGAACTGCTTTGCCTGTTGTTTAACACAGTTTGTGCCCAGATGATACCCTACATGCATATACTGTGGAAATACAGCACTATTCACCCAGCTTACTCTGTAATTGCTGATATGCTATAGTCTTACATTTTCTCAGGACATTGGATTATACATTGTATGTGATTAAATATCTGACATGTTTTAATAAGTGATGTGTCTGAGTGGACAGATGGTGGCCTTTGCCAAACAACTTTCCTGTCTTTGAATGTGATGTCTTTAATCTTTGCAGGCAATAATATCTGTATGTTTTCTGTGGTACCCGTATGCATTTATAAGAGCAAATACTGGGGGCTGGGGTGAGGGAGCGAGCAGATTTTAGAAGGAATATAAACCATCTCTGTTCAGGATGAACCAGCTGCCGGTAGGAGGGCAGGTGTATCAGGAGGAAACATGGTTTTTTGGTTGTTCAAAAGCATCCCGATAATACATGTCTCCCGTTTGAAATGCCCCTGTGGGCAACATACACTGAATGGCCTGTTAGTCTGCGTTGGCACAGCAGTGCCTGTGTTCCCGTGTCGATTCACAGCAAACCTATGAGAGGGAAGATAGCTTTCATCGGGCAATATAAGTTACGATTATTATGGCTTGATGTATACAGTATAGTAGCAGCCTACAGCTCATTTCAGTAGCTGGTTAATTTTATATGTGGTTATCGACATTATTTTGAAGAGTAGGAGAGATTCCAGCGTGCAGGTTGGTTTCAGTGTGGGAAGGTGATGGACTTGTGTGGGGCAAGTACCAAAGCAGATAGAAACCTGCTCGCCAGCTTTGCCACGTGAGGGCATAGGCGTTACTGATAGCTAGTCTAGACTAAAGTAGTAGCCTAAGATATGCAAGTTAGTGTATTCTTTTCTGTAATTGCATACTAGTCTAAGTATTTTGACATGTTCCTAGTTGTTTTGGCAGCTTTCCTGCTGTAAAATATGGTTTGCTAATATACACAAAATCTGTTTTTATCTATTTGTTTTGTCTTGAATTCATTAGGAAATACATGTTTTTCAAGTGAATTTTCCTTTGTAGCTAGGAGTTCCAGTTTTGCTGTCAGTTCATGCTGTTGTATATTTTACATGCATATATATTAGGTAGTAGTAAAGCATACACTTCTCCAAAATAAATGTGTGTTTCTCTTCATGCAGTTCAACCACACAGCTGCTCTTCAGACGGGAATGCTCTAAAAATACTATGGAAAGGCTGAATTTGACCCTAAACAATATAATCCTAGCAGGGAAAGTTACTTTAGTTGACATGTAAATGATTAAGACTATTGTTTATACAATATAAATAAAAAGCCACGGACATCTAAGGGTATAAGACCTTTGTCTTGCAAAGCACTTGGCGTGTGTTTTTAACAGGAGGTGCATGTTTATTAATGTTGAGATGAATGGGACCATTCAGCTGCTTCTCTTTCAGCTTAAATGATACGCTGTCTTGGCTGGAGTACTGAGCACTTCACAGAACGCTTGCTTTGCAGCACTTGACACACAAACAGGTTCTCGCTTTTTTGCCTTGTCCCTCGATCTTCGCCTGCACACAGACATAAAGAAAAGAGGAAATGTGTTTTAGAGGATTTTCAACTATATGCTCTAACTAAAACTGTGGGGTTTTTGTCTGTGAGTCTTAAAATCAGTAGCTTCATACTGAAATAAAGCTATTAAATAATAGATGAGCATTAAAATATATCTTTTCTTCTAGCCTGAAACTTTTGAACATCTTTTTATCAAGCACCCCGAAGCAATGTCATTTGAGCCTCTTCTTCTGGAACCAGAAATAGTGCTGGAAGACATCAGTGTTACTAAAGCGTTGAAAAAAGAAGATGCACACGATTTTTTAGTAATTGATTCAATGTTTACAAAAATTCAAGACTCTGAACATGACTCTGCTTGCTCTAGCAGCCATTTCAATAGTAGCAGCTTCTCTGAGAGCTCCCATGATGACCACATCAGTGGAGAAATTACAAGGCAGTCTGATATTAAATATGCTACTATTATCAGTAACTCCAGATCAAGTGGGCTGTACGAACAGAAAATGAATCTAGGAAGTTGTTTTGATAGATGCTTCTTAGCTGAAGAGCCCTTCGTTACAGGCGCCTTCTCAAGTAGCTCTTGGGAGGTGGGAAATGGGGCATTCCTCATCTTACCTGATCCGCCTGGCAGGCAGCCCAGCAAGACTCTTTCCCTTTCCCTTATTTCTTCAGAGGGATTTTCAGAGCCTTCAGATCAGGATGACGCTTTCACAGATGGAGACAGTCCTGAGCGGAGCCTGTATTACCTAGGGATCACATCATTGGAAAAAAGAGAACATGACATTTTTTTAACAGAAAGTTCTGGGGTGATGTGTCAGTTCCATACAACCAATCTACTCAAAGATGTGGGGTTTCTTCAGCATACACCTCCTAATTTAAATGCATTTATCCAAAGTAACCTTAGGTATAAAGCCATTGTGCCATACGTGCCACAGTTTCAGATGACTGCTGCCAAGGTGCAAGAGACCACAGAGAAAAACTCTTAAGTCATCACACCGTAATTTGGTACTCTCAATGGGTTTTTTTTTTTAGATGTTGATACGTTCCCCTGTTTTTCCCTCTCCTGACTTCTTTCAGGAGCTCTCCTGTTTTGAAGCTGGGTAACTGGTTCTATATTTGAGTGCCAGGATTTTAGTAGGAAGAAATTCCATTTCTTGACCTAATTTTCAAATGCGGGGCCTTCCTTTAGAGATTTGATTGTGTTCAAGTTAGCCCTTGGTGCCAAATTATCTATTTTTGATGCCTGTTAGGTGTTATGTCTGTGCACCCCCGTGAAGAACTGCACTTGAAATTGGACTCCGTGCCGTAGGCGTTCAGGTGAGAGGATGGGATGTGATCCAGGTGCRGTCTGTGCTGACGCTCAGTCCTCAGGCTCTGTGCTAGGCTGTGGTCTGTCCCCAGGGCAGAGCCTTCCAGAGATTTGTARGCCCTCTGTAGCCGCAGCTGGCTGCCACAAACGTGCGTAGCCACCACGTTGCTCGTCTGCAGGCGGAGCACAGCRGCGCCGTCCAGGTGCCATCAGCGATGACAAGAGACTCTTCCTCCGGCTGGGGAGAGGTAGAGGAGTCGGGGCTTTTGCAGGCCTTGGCGTGGAGATTCCCAGACGCTCCTCAAGGGCTGGGAAGGATTCGAGCAACATACATCAAATGAACACAGCTCCTTTTTCATGCATTTACTAAGCGGCCCTTTACAGTCCCGATGTGGATTGCACCCAGTTCTGTAGCAGTGGGCTTCTTGCAATTTACTGTTGTCAAACACGACCGTGTTTTCCGCAGGGGTGAGCACAGTGTCTGTTGGCAGTACAGACCCACACGCACTTTTCTTCTCTCTATTTAGGAGTAAAGTATCTCTTCAAAGATGTCAGCAAACTGTGTTGAAAGAGCTTGTTCTTGTTTTAGGGTTTGTTTGGGGACCCCAAGGACGAGAGAGAAAGGAGTGACCTAATATGTAGATTGAAATGTGTGGTGTTTGGGAGGGAAAGCTCAAATGTTTCATTTTGCTGGGAATGATTTGGGACAGCGAGTGCTACAGACTGAGTCGACCGGGATGCGGTGCAGCCGCTGGACGCTCAGAAAGACTGCCAGRTTATGATGCATCGGTATCTGCTTGGACTGGTGGTAAATGGATGCACTGTACAAATACCAAATATATTTGTTAGGCTTTTTTTTCTCCAAAATCCTGATGTATTTATTGCTTAGCTGACATCTGTGTTAAATTGAGCCTGTGAATACACAGATGGTCCACATGAAAAAGCAGTCAGAACGCCGTATTTCAGTTGTTGAAAGAGAGGCCCTGACCAATGTTGGCAAACTTGTGGCTGCTTTTACGGGGTCTCTTTTAAAGTAAATTGAAAATACTCATCAGTAGCATCAAAGAGCTGTAAAAGAAACTGAGGTCGGAGACGTGCTGAACAGCGCATCAGTGTATAGAACACTCCCTGAAGAAGTAACAGTTCCAGTAGCTAAAGACTTGCGGTACTGCAAGAAGAGGAACAGAATAAAAATTCTTGTGGCTACATTAATTGTGGGGTGTTATCCGGGTAAAATGATGTACTTGGAAGTAAAATGTCCACATTTTTGTTGTTGAACGTGAGATTCTAGTACAAATGGTACTGCCGTAAAACTGACATCTCTTCCAAACCCCTTTCCCAAGAGCCCTCAGTAGAAAAGGCAGTGATGTGATCCGAGGATCCTGTATTTTTGATCTTTGGTGAGCTAGCCTGTCTGTACGGACTTGGAGGAGTCGGTTTGCCTTCACAAGCCCTGCTCCGCTCAGCTGAAAAGCTTCAGATAGGAGGAAAATTAGATCTTGCATCTCAGCTGTATTTTCTGGGATAAGCAGGTAAAGAAAACCACACTTATTTGCAAGCCAAATATATTTTTTCTACTTCATAGTTAGTAAATATTTTTGTATACATGCCTTTTCAAAGAACTATTTTGAGGAGCTAAGAAAGATGAATATATTGTGTATTCCAAAGCTAAATTTATGTAAAACTTATATAGGCAATTAAAAACAAAAGGACAAAACTCAGCAACAATAGTAAATGGTAGGAGAGGTGTGGAAACACTTTAATATATTAGTGATAAGAAATCCTACAGAGCAAAGAGACCAAAGCAAGTATTTATCTGTACTTTGAATTTAAGACAAGCTTTACAAAAAAACCCACCGCTTTTTCTCCCAACAAGCTGCTAACCTGGCTCTTGCTGGGTGTCTCTGTTTCTGGATGTTGAATAGGACACAAATCTAACGTACTTATTTCAAAAATATTATGTATGGCGGGGGGGATTAAAACAYGGTTTGTGTTAGCAACCAAAACTCCTTGTCACTGAAGACGTGATTGAAGGCTGCAGGGACAAACCTGAAGTCCTGAAAAGGTTCCTGTAGAGTTCCAGGAGTAAAGCTGTGATTAGCACCGAGCTGAATGCTAAACTTAGAATTCATCTGAAAAAAGACGTTCACTCCTGCCAGCCCGTGAACTTGATGTGGCACAACCTCCAGGGTCCTAAGAGTGCCCCGGGAAAGGACGCGGGCGTTGGATTCTGCCTCTCCTGATGGTTTGTCCGCCAGATCCAACATCCCCTGAAGTCTGAAGATGCGGGGAGGCCAGTGTAGGTCGGCTGCCCCACCAAACCCACCCCAGCTAATGCCACAGGGATCCCTCGTGGTGCAACTGAATTTGGGGTGGAAGACTTAGATTCCTGCACATCAACCTTCTCCTCTTGTTAACCTGGGATGCAGAGGTAATGTGAACTATCGAACTGCGGTTGTGTGACAGCTGCCATAGTATAACCGTATCGCCTTCTGTTCGGAGGAGAGACTCCCCTCCCAGTGCCCCTGCAGCACACCCATCCGCTGAAACTTCTTGCTGTTGGGAAGTGAAAAGGATAGTGCAGTTCTCTGAAGGCTGGAATAATAAACGCATGGTTCATCATGAGGTTTGGATTCCTTTAATTACAGTGTCCAGAAAAATTATTTAGTTGTGTTTGAAGATCGTCTTTCTAAGAAATTAAAAGCTCACATTGATTTTACCATCCAAAGTCCTTATCCGGTAACTCTGTAAGGAGAGGAGTACCATTAACCATGGGAATGATCGGCTGAGTGAACCAGTGAAGGCTTTCCTGGGGACATGGGAAAATGCAGGAGTTAATCTCCTGGGACAGAAGTGGTGCTTCTTAGAAAAACAAATCAATGTGGTATTTGCAAAAATCCCCGCTGTGAATGTAAGAAATACTGCAAATATTAGCTGATCTCTTCTGCTTCAGCAAAAAGAAAAGATTTTAAGTATAATTACTGTAGAACCAAGCAATTTAATCCCTTAATGTAGGTGTGCCTTTTCTGAAGCAACCTCCACACCAGGTCTCCAATCCCTAAGTTTCTGATAGCGCAGGTGAACCCAGGTCCCGACCCAAAGTGAAGGGCAGGACACAGCTGTACGAGTTTATTCAATAAATACTTCCTAAAACTGGCGCTCAGTCTGGCATTTTCATCCATATCGAATGGACATTCAATCCTGCTCTTCACCTTTCTTCACTCTTGTATAAAACCGAAATCTGCATATCCTGAATCCACCATCTGCTGCCGTCTGCCTCTGCCCTGGTCTCCGGTTTCGGTTTCAGCTCCGGCTGCTCCTGCGGGCAGCATCTGCCTTTGGGAGAGGAAATGAAGAGCTGGGGTCAGTTACTGCATTCTTTTCTCACCATTATTTTTTTCCTTCCAACTTCAGGTCAATTTGTTTGTTTAACAAAGCTGAGTACTTCCCACGCCATGTAAAAGGGTGTTTTATTCCATGTTTACAGCGGTCTCCTCCTTTCACAGGGCAGCCAATACATGTGCTTTATGCAGGAGCAAAATCTCATTTGCTTATCGCTGGGTGAGACAAAGATGGGCAGGTGCAGTGCCTGGGCAAAGGCATGTTGTAATTTTGGAGGGTTGTTTTCCCTGCAGAGCTGCAGGCAGACAGCCCTCCTGCCTTCTCTCTGTGGCTTCACGTCTGGTGCTCCGTGTCACAAGAAGGGCTGGACCAGCGGGGGCCTGGCCGGCTGCGTGGGCCGAGCTGCTGGTCTTCTGTTAGGGCTGGATTTTGGTTGTCRGAGACCTGAGGCTCAATTCCCCCTCGATGTACTGGAGACGCGCTCCACCCACAGCAACGGAGTTTTGCTTGTGCCAGTAGTGAGTTTGAGTGTTGATTTTTAAGAGCAGATACATCATTATTAAGTACACAGGAACTCTAAATGCTATACAGCAATTGCATCTGCGAGCACAACCCTCTTTCAGGCACATTTCTTATGAAAGACAGTGAAATTTAAATACGCTATTACACATTTAGCATTAAAGTTATCAGAGGAGAAAAACTTCTGTATTAATTTCCCAAGGAAGATTTTTCCTGACAGCTGGCCTGCGTAGCCAGAATAGGAGCTCCCGCTCACTTCACAATGACTGTCCGCCGAGGCAGCGGGTGCCAAGGGACGCAGCTATTTCCCCCAGCGAAGGGCTGGAAGGAGAGCTTGGTACCAGGAGTTGCGTACTCGAAGTTGCCTGAAACAGAACGGAGCCAGGAGTCCACGCCTGGTGCCTGTCCTGGGCTCCGGCACCATCTCGGCAAGGGACCTGGGAAGTTCCTGCCAAGAAACGGGGAGAAAGTAGGGAACAGGGTTGGGCCGTGATCTGCATTGGAGGAAGAGGGTTGCTGGGGGCAAAGCGGGTTTCAGCTGAAGACCTTCATCTTCATCTCCGGTCTGACGCAGTCCCCTCCAGCCAGGGCCACTCCTGGGCTTCGTGCCTGGGAGAGCCAAAGGGACTCGCTGGCCCTGGGGCACGGCGAGGGAAGAGAAACACTGCAGAAACGCATTTCGGAGCATCCCGAGAACACGGTGCCACCGTAAACCCGGGGCTTGGCTGTGGGAGTAACCCAGCACAGTTTCTATTTGCTTCTAATAGTGAAACTGTTAATGCTTCCCCATAAATATACCTATGCCTTTGCTACAAATAATTCAGTGTTAATTCCCAGTAAAGTTGGTCATTTTACAGAGATGGTTTTTTTTTTTTTTGCCATGGCTCCATTCCCACCAGGAAAGGCCTTTTCAATTTAAACTGGACAAGCAATCAGGAGGAACCATGTGCAGCTTCTGAAGTACATATTAAGGCCTAATATTAAGCTCTTGCAAATTAATTTTGAAGAGCCTTCAGGAGTATAGCTCATTTATCTAAGAAAATTAAACGTGTCATTATTCCTTTTACGTGTCACTTGCAGCTAAAGTTAAATGCCCTTTTTTTTTAAACTGCAATTGATGTTTGAAGCAGCAAGAAACTGGTTTTCACATTTTGTACATTTGTAGATTGTTGGTCTGTCTTTGAGCCATTGATCTGTGCAATCAGCCTTGGGTTTAAAAGTTTGCAGTAGAGCAGGGTTTGTGTTTTTTCTCTTCCCCTTGCATAAAATGTGAACTAATTTCTTTTCTGTATGTGGCTTTTACTTCTGGAGCATTTACGGTAATTATTTCCCGCTAATGAGAGTGTAACTTGAAACACCACTTTCTAACAGTGTCAGAGTAATTTTGTAATTATTTTTGTGAATAAAATGCTTATTGTTGATGTTAGTCTTGAATAGATGTTTGCCTATTGTAGCGAGCCTTTGCCGAGCGTGGGAGCCAGCGGTCTGTGAGAGCCAGTCCTGCCCCCCTGTCATTTCCCACTGATGAACTCGATCGTCAACGCGCTGCTTAAATTGGGAAAATCTTTAGCGTTTCACTTTGCAGTTTACTGGAACTGGACCTTGAAGAGACCAGAGTTGCTGTTTATTCTTATCGGCTGGCTCTTGAAATGTAACATACTGCTGTCCCGCAGTGTCCCACGCTGGGCGGCCGYGGCGCTGGCTTCTGCAGCAGGTCCCTGTGCAGCCGGACGCAGGGCAGAGCTCAGAGGAATCGGGGGCAGGTATCCTCGCTTTTGCTAGGCTGGATGATCTTAAGGGTCTTTTCCAACCTAAATGATTCTGTGCTTCTATGATCTGGCTCATTTGTTGCACACACACCCGGTCCTTCTGCGCCCACGCCTGCAGGCGCAGGACTAACTGATGCAAAGAGCAGATTTCTTGCCCTTGTCCCTGCCCGAATCCCTCCTTCGTTAGTGCGGCTGGCACAGCACATGTAACCTGCTCGGCGTCTGCTCTGGTTTTTGGCATTTCCCTCCCTGCTTTGAGTGAAATTTTCTCCTGTGATGAGATGGTGCAGGTTGTCTCTGTTATTTTGGGAAAGCTGACAAATGCGTTGCTGTGAGCAGCCCCTGCCCCACAGTCACAGAGTTCAGGCTGATTTGGGACAGAAATAGCAACACGAAGCCCTCGAGCGCCCTGAAAAGCCACCGAGTCCCATGGGAGCCGGCTTGTCCCCATCTCCCCTTCCCCGCTCATGCCTTTACCCAAGGAGCCATTGCCACCCAGCGTGGGGCTGCGTGGGGAAGGAGCCCCCATGTCCCCACCCCGAGTTATTTTACTTTACAAGCCCCTGGGCATTTCTTTGCCCTGCGACGAGGCGAGTGCCGGGTGCGCTCACCCGCTCTACGCTGCGAAGTCCTGCTTTATATATGGGTCTGTCCCCCAGAACTGTCTCATCCCTGTGGGCACCACGGAGCCTGGGGGGACACGCCAGGCGTGACCAGCCCAGGTGGCACTTCTCTGCCTTGGGAAGCGTAGAGGATCAATGGATCACTTATTTCTGGACATGCAAGGAAAAGTCCTGTGATGCAAGCAGGATTTGCAGATGCTGGAGGGGAAGAGGGACCAATGGAGATGAGCAATGCAACATTGAAAGTTGTTTTTTTTCTAAGAAATACATAGCTAGTTTGTTGTGGGCTGGGTTGTTGGGGTTTTTTGCCTTTAAATAAACACAGAAGAGGTAAAATTCCTCTTTAGGTATTTCTTTTATAGCCTCGGTCTCCCTGACAGCTGTGTCGTGCTCCCGTGAGAGGGACAGTGTCTGTCCCCACTCGCACGTGGAGGCTCTCTCTGCTGCAGAGGGGGAAGGTCTCGTCTTTTTCTCATGTCCCTGAATAAAACTCCTGGCGCTGCCCAGAGCCTGCAGCTCTCCAGGTCGCTGAGCCCATCCTACCAGCTCCCTGCTCGCCTGCCGGCCCCCTGCCCAGGCTAAGTCTGGGGCTGAGCTTGCCCTCGCCCGCCAGCTGTCCTGACCAAAACCTTCACCGCCAGCTGCAGAAGAGCAGGGCTGGTCCTGYTGAGGGACAATGCTGCTGGATCAATGGGGATGGGGAGGCAGGAGGAGACAGGACACGCTCCTTTTATGTGGGCCTCTGTAAAAAAAAAATAAATACAATGTGTGCTGGGGAGGAGTATTAATTTTTGGAGATTTCGATCTAATGTATTCTAAGGTTGTCTGTAATAAATACTACAATATGATGCACTTTTGGAGCGTGTTTTTATAGTTATTTGAATATTTTGAGTAATAATATTCTACACAAATACCATGGTTGGTTTTATTATCCTACTTTATTATATTTTTAGTGCAGTAAACAACCGCTGTCACTAACTTAAGTTATCCCTACTGACAAGTGTAGGGAGATGGCAACATGACAGGTATGGCCAGAGCATGATGGCTTTGGAGGCTGGATTGCATTTACGGGGGTAATGAGCGCTCTCTCTGTAAGTGCACTATCTTCTTCCTTTCTGCAGTTTACATTTAGAAGACCTGCAGGTGAAATTTGGTGAAGCAGGTAGTCACTGGCCTCAGGCAGGTTTCCGTCCCCTGGCAAGTTAGGCAAATTAACCTGCRGGTACCAGCTGGGGCCAAGCTGCTGAGTACGAACAGCTATTTCTGTACCTCCTTTCTGCACAAAGTTTGTACTTAATTTCCTCGATTCCTCTTTGCTGGAATGTGGTTCACCAAGCCTGCACATCACCCTCACCTCCCACCGCAGCGGAGGCAGAGGATCCAACCCATGGTACACAACACCGGGCTGCGCAGGGGGAGCTGGTGGCCAGAGATGGCATCGTGAAGTAGAGAAGAAATGTCCCCAGTGTGCCCGCAGCCGCTCCGCTGCCCCGGCCAAACCCCCGCCGTTACCCACTTGCTCTGTTTTTCGTGGGTTGCTGCTGGCCGGGGGTAGAGGAGACACTCCCCCCCCTGCCCCCACTGAGCATCCCTGCATCTGAGACACGGGGTCTGACTTTCTGTTGCTGCTACCAGTGAGATCTGTTCTGTCTGGTTAAATCTCCCTGTGCCGACTCAGTGAGTGTTTTATGATAATAACACAAAACTACTTTTATTTAATAAAATCGCCAGCCTCATAAGACACTCCAAGAGCCTTTAGCCCAACAGTGAGCTACCAGCCCCCCAGATCTGCGCAGGGCAGGAGAGACCCCATTTCTCTCTGCTTGCAAGAGCTCAGCAGCTCCGTTGTACAACCTGCTCTCCCACCGAACGCACACTCAGGGACGGAGGAGTGCCTGACACACCTGGACAGGCTGGAGAAATGACGGGAACCTCATGAAGTTCAACAAAGAAAAATGCAAAGTCCTGCACTGGGGATGAATCACCCCCCAGCACAAGCACCAGTACAGGATGGGTGCCAACTGGCTGGAAAGCAGCTCTGCAGATAAAGACCTGGGGGTCCTGGTGGACACCATGTTGACCGTGAGCCAGCCACGTGCTCCTGGAACAAGGAATTCCCCCAGCACCCTGGGCTGCGTTCACAGCACTGCCAGGAGGTTGAGGGAGGTGATTTAAAAATACAGAAGTGAGCAATACGTGCTTCCAATAGCTACCCAGACTGTGGTTTTGCTGTGGATATTCCAGTTTATGTGTTCCCTATTGCCGAAAAAGTAATTAAAATGCAGGTTTCTGGTGTGAACTTCTGTAAGAGGAAGGATCCCATTCCTCCAGTCTTCCTTCTGCTGGGATAGCAACAGGAATTAATTTTGTCAGGGCTTGAATGAAATCCATAGGCCCTGGTGTGCATACAGATTTTTCCGATGTGCAACAATAAAACACTGAGATTTCAGCGCTTGACCCATTGGCCAGATGCTGGCATTCACAAAGACTCGGTGGCAGCATTGTGGCTCTCACAATGGAGCACTGCGCTACTGGCACGCAGCCCTGGGAAGACCAAAAGGACCCGCAAAAAAAATTTCCTTTCAAGAAGAGCCAAACTGGAAATACGCAGCACCCTCGTGGATGGAAAACCGCTTGGTTTTGGCAGGTGTCATTCTGTTCACTAATTATCCTAAACAAAAGAAAAGTGAATTGTCTGTGTGAGACTCTAATTAATTACTACCCATCAGGAGCTTCTTATGCAAGAGCTGTCATCAGCAAAGCAGGGAAAGGCATTGAGAAACTCTCACTAGGAGATCTGAAAATCAGTCCTGATGGCTTATGAAATAATGCAGTGTCCTGCTGTTAGGGAATGAATGGAAAAACAAATGATGAAGAGAGATGGAGGAAAGAAGATCCTGGGGGGGCTTTTAATGTTGATGAAAAGCCTTGGATGGTGAGGTCTCTGGGCTGTGTGGAGCCTGTGTATGATAAAGGTCACGGCAGCGCACACCCCTGTTTGTATTTCAGCTGTAATTAGAGTGTCTCGTCTTGCCTTTCTTACCACCAGCAATGCACAGCGCCTCTTTGCGTAGCCCTAGATGGGTCCTTTCTGAATGCAAATGAAGCTCATTTCCTATCCCTGAAAATTACTTTTAAAACATCCATTTATGTCTTTAAACCTGAGCGCAGCATTAAGGACAGATAACAAACGCAAAACTTTCTGGTGCTACTTTTACAAAGCTGCTTCTCAGCAGAGAAACTCATTTTGATATTGAAACCAATGGCTTGTCAGCTGTGTCACTTTGTGAGGAAGAATGGATGTGATGGGAAAGCCAAGGAACAGACTCATTGTTAGTTCTTCCAAATGAAAGCTGGCAAGGCAGTGCTGGGAGACTTATACATAGGTGGGCAGGAGACACAGCGCAGGCTGGAACTTGTGCTGGAAAGAAACACTCAAGAGACTTATTTCAAGCTTCAAATGATGATTAAAGATCTGGCAGTGAAATAATTATTTGGTCTTCTGCCTGCCTAATGTCAAAAGCGAGTTGCAGAGACCCGATGCTGTTTTGCTAGAACAGCTTGCCATCCCTCTGCTTTCAGTTGTGTGGTCATGAAAACACCAGCTGAAGAGCTGTGCAGCCGCTGCTCCAAATGAAGTGGGGACCAACTCGCTCCTCAGCTCTGCGACCAGGAGGGTGCCCAGTTGGGGGGCTCGGGACTGAGCTTCCTTTCTGCACCGTCCCGCACGCCCTGGCAATTTCTTGTGGCTGGAGCAGGAGGAAAGATGGCTACAGAGAGATTTCTTCCTACAACTGTATCTAATATGAGGGATGTTTGCTGGGTTTCTTTTTGTTTTCAATCCATAGGATTTTGAAATGCACTCTGAAAATACAGACAACATTTTATTTGCATCTTGTCTTATAACTGTGGGCCCCTTTTGCTCTTTTTCCAATCAGTTGGATATGAAAATAGATGTTGAATTAGGAGCCCTGTCCTTATCACTCTATGATGACTAACATCCAATTTCCTATCTGGGGTTTTAATAGATTGCTCTCTAAACCACTTGGAGCTATCTAGCTGAAGCAGCCGCTCCTACGTTGTTGCATTAGCAAGGTTAAAACTGCACTAGCTTTTGCAGAGATCTAAATTCAGCGTATCTGAAAATACATTTCAATGCAAGTGCTGCTTTGTGACACCTTCACGGTGCTGCCCAGAATCATTAAGTAGTGACAGTGACCAGAAACACAAGCCAGGCTAGTGTCAGTGTCTGAGGCAAATGAGAACGGCCAAATGCCAGCAAGAAACGAGCTCTTCACAGCCCTCCCGGCTGTAATGAGCAAAGGAAGGAAAAAATCTGCTTTGATGATGATTCAGATAGCATGGTTTGGAAGAACAGATTTTGCCCCACATTTTCTAAGCTGACCATGCACCTTCAGCATCCATTGCTAAAACCCTCCGTCCTGCTTACTCCATCACCAGCAGACATAAACCAGCTGGCCCTGTATTTAGCACTCCACTCTGCTACTGTCAAACCTACAGGAAAATACAGGGGATCTTCAGAGAGCAAATATTTCCACTGCTGCCACATATGTTAGCAAAACAAATCATTAGAATTGAGTTTAATATACACCACTCAGCTCACAGCCTGAATCTTGTCTTGCCTGCCATTAAAGCGGTCAGAGATATGGCTGACATTCATTGCTCTAAACAGCTGTTGTTTATTTGATCTTGTTTTCTTCTAACTTCTTTTTGTTGGATCAGTTATTGTCAGGCTAAAACATAGAAGGTTTKCTTGTTTTAAAAATTTGTTCTGTTTTTTGTAAGCAAAATGTAGTGTGTGAAAGACAGTGGGACTTTTCTTGCCAATTTGAGATCCTTTTTCACACTCCAAAAAATCACACGGTTAGGGTCTAAAGTCCAAATGGCTACTGCTTTGATATGTTTTTAGAGAGCTGATGTTAATTAGCTGAGCCTAGTAAATTAATTGTTTTGTAAAACTGGTTATGTTAGCAGAGTTGTACCCTGACTGAATTAGACACAAGTTTTGGACATGATTTTCTAAATCTAGTGAAAAACCTAGATGCAAACAAGAAAGCTAAGTAAGACCTTATCTTTGTAAGCCTCCTTACATGGAGAAAAATCACCTCCCTGTGCATTTACCAGATTAACCCTACAGATCATGTAGGTGTCTTCTTTAGCCAGAGTGTTACTGATTGATAGACCAGGACTTGTTCAGGCTTGCTCACTGTGCTGACACACAGCAGTCCCCCAAGAGAAGAAGGCTGGGCCACAACGGCTGACACCGCTGTGCAAATACTGCGTGTGCACATTCCTTCTGCCGGTGGCTGTGGGTTATTGACGACTTCAGATGTTTGTGCATGAGATGTAGCTTACCTGGGCTGCACTCTGGATTTGTGAGTTTGTGTCTTTGAGCACACAGGCAATGGCAACAAAACCTTGTACTGCAAGCTGGAGATGAGCTGCAGAAAAGAAGTGAAGAAAAACACCTTGTAAAGAACGTCGGATGATGGTAATGGGTGCTGGCAGTCTGCATACAGCACTGAGCAAGCCAGAGGACATGGATTACAGCAGACAGTGGTCTGTGCCCTATTTACGATGTATAGTGACCTGGAAGAGGAAAAGCAGAAGGTTGGCTCAAATAATCAAAAGACTATGATTCCTAAGGWGAATGATGTCATCAGTCAAGATGAACAACTAGAAGAAGGGGCGAGAAGCATGGGAGCGCTAATAGCCAGCGTAAAGGGACATGTTCATCCTGCTGCTGAATTTATCTCAGGAAAAACACTGCAATGTACAAATCTAATTGTAGCCCTTAACAGGCAATTTGGAGCCATCCATTCCTCAGGGCTGATCAAAACACATCGAGAGCTGAAGGAAAGAAGTGTGAAGTGGTAGGAACCTGTCATCTAGACACCTCATGGACTTCCAAGACAAAGTGTCACAGCCAAGTTTACAGACATTTGTCTAGACTCAGACTTGCAGATCAAGACATGAAAAAGGAGGCCAAAGTCTGTGGAAGAAGTGCCTGTTTCATTACATGCAGCAGTGCGAAAGATGGGATGAGACTGCTGTACATGCCTCGTGCTTATGATAGAGAGTGACCCTGATGTGGCTCTTGTCATTTTTCCCGGTAGCAAAAGAGAGCAAATCACTTTGCAAGGCACAGGCATGTGTGAGAAGTGGAAAGAAGGGCCCTGACCAGCCTCACCTGGGGCCCCCACCCACACCCCCTGCCCAGGGGCTGTATTTAAGCTCAGCCCTGGGCCCCCAGTCCCCACCTGGGCTATGCTGGAGGAGCAATTGTCTGTGGCTTCATCACAGCTGTACATGGCCATGGACACTGTTGATTCCAGCCTGTGGGCTGGCTTCATCTCAGGCCTGTCTCATCACTATGGATCTGCCCAGCAATCACTGGGATGTGTCTCCCCCAGTTACTGTCACTGGACCTGATCCAGCCAGAGCACCACTGCCCCCAGAACCTCGGGATGGAGGCTTGGAAGTCTGCCTGGAGGAATGGTGAGGTAGTGAGGTCCATGTTAGAACAAAACAGGCATAAATCTCATACAATGCAATAGCTGGGGTTTTTTTTAGATCACTTAAAATGATTTCTCCTAAGCAGCTGTAAGGAAATGGTATGCAGAATAGATTATTTGGATAAGTGTATATCCAGTTTGGGTTGGTGATTTGCAAATATCCTGCCAGAAAAACTACAGCGTGAACAGAATCATGGAATAACGGAGGTGGGAAGGGACCTCTGGAGATTGTCTAGTCCAACCCCCTGCTCAAAGCAGGGTCAGCTAGGGCAGGCTGCCCAGGACTGTGTCCAGTTGGGCTTTGATAGTTGAACAAGTTTAAGGTATAAATTGCAAAAGCATTATTTTCCTCTATGGAGAATGGGTTGTGCAAGAATCATCACCTGGGATTTCCACAATTGATGTGGGAAGAGAAAGGCCCACTGAGAGAATGGGTTGAAACGTCATTGAAATTTGTGGTTGTAACTATCTGTTAAGGATAAATGATCTTAAACCTGTGTTTCATAGCAGTATTGAGCCTTTAATATTTGTTTCAAAGTAAACCTATTTTCCTATTCCGTGTAAAATATTAATGTTTAATTAAATTAAGTGGCTGGATTACTGGCACTACGAAATCAAACTTTTCCCAACAGATGAAGAATGCTAGCTTAATTTCTTGTGTCTGTTACACGTATTACTTGTGATCAGATCAGTTTATTAAATGGAATTTTAGCTGGTTCCTTCATAAAATAAAAGGACCTTCTGGCCTTAGCTGTTATGTAAGACAAGAGCTGAAAAATACTGTTAGCAGCTATTTTTTCACAGAATTCATCAACATCTAGCCAACAGACTAGCCCTCCCTCCTACAGCTTTATAAACTGGGCTGGGTGCATCAACACTTGGGTTTTAGGCTGCCAGCCAGCGAGCCCTCACTGTGAGGATTAGAATTATTCACCAGCAGGTTTCTCTGCAAGTGTCAGCTGTGACCCTGACCACCACTTTCCACTTTGACCCTCTCAGGGATTTAGATATTCATAAAAGGCTCAGTCGAATGAATCAGCTCTGTGTCTGACAGTCTTGTTAATCAATACTGGGTGGCTGAGGAGGAGGAAGAGGAGTGAAGTGCATGTACTGATCAGCGTACGCAACCAAGGCTGTGGAGAAGCTACAGCACACTAGCTAAGTGACATAAGCTTTTTCCTTTCTCAATACTTTGCTTGAAAGAAACACCCTTGTCCTGTCCTCCTTGCTAAAACCAATACCTGATCCCCTGGGGGCAGGGTTAAGGTGGTACCTTTTGGGCATGTTATGAAAGCTGTTGAACCTTGAACTGAATCAATGGGAACACCCAGCTTTTCCAAAACAGGGCACAAAATAATCCACCTTCCTGCTGATATTTTTTCCTGCTCTGTTACATACATTTTACAAGGCATCCAGTGCTTCCCAGCTAATGTCTGGGATGATGCCCCAGGGCTAAGAATTCCCTTGATGCCCAGCCTACAGAGAAAAATGGGAGCCTGAGCCATCTCAGCCCCACATCCCAGGAAGTGTTTAACATTACTTCTGCAATGAAATGCTGATGTCTTTAACCAAAATATTCTGGTTTTCAAACTTATTTCAGAAGGAGAAATCATCCATGGAATTATCCTCATTGGCTTTAGACTATTACAAAACCTTTCATGCCATGTTGTGGTTTAATCCCAGCTGGCAGCTAAGCACCACACAACCACCACTGCTTCCTATTGCTACCTGACATCCTGACCGCTGCAAGCTACACCTGCACGCTGGTTTATAAATGAGAAATTCCTGTGGTTGCATTCCTCGGCTTTGCTTTAGGGCTGCATAGAGAGTAGGCTATGTTTAAGAACTACATTGCGTTTTAGAAGATTTTTAAATTAATAAAATGAGCTTCAGTGGTTTAGTAAGCTACTGCCCTTTTCATATGGAAAGCTAGCTGGTCTTTTCTAGGGAAGCTAGTGTGTTGGGTGGTGGGGCTGCCTGGATTGCTATATTTATCTGTTTACATGCATGATTTGGGAATCCATAGCAGTCTTCTCATCCATTCGTGAGAGTGAAAAGACTGATTAACAGCCTCCCAAATGAACTTTTGAAGGGATAGGAAGTGCATCCTTCACAGCACAGCTACCTTTCATGAATTTCTCATAAATAGGTTTCTAATAATACTACGAGGAAGCTAAGCAGGGGTGGAATGCCTACCCTGCACCTTGTCCCTCTGCTCAGTCTGTCTTCTCTCAGCTCTTGAAAGCAAAAGCAACGATTCTTCTACTTCTGGTATTAAACGTGGAGGGTAAATTTCATTGCCTGAGCACAGACAGCATCTGTTATACCCCATTTAATTCCCCTCTATTTGATATATATGAGCTTCTTCAGCTATTTCAGCTGCAGTGGAAGGACAGAGGTGCGAGCACAAACATTCATTAATTCTGCCCAATGAATTAATTGATTGATCTCTTACAGTATTCAGGGTATTTGTTTCCTTCCCCTATTTCCATACTGTCTTATTAATCTCCTAGCAGCCTGCAGCCTCCCATCAGTTTTCACCTGAATTCCTTTTTCTGGTACCAAGGCTTTTATAGAAGAGGAGAGGACATGACAAAGCCATTTAGGTTTCATGAGCTGAGGGCACAGAGGAAAGAAGACAATTGTGGGGGGAGGTACTGGCCATCTTCTCTGCTTGGTGTTGGCAGTACCAAGAAATCTCTTCCTGATCCTCTCTGAAAAGAGGAATTTTGGAGGGGAGGAAAAAACCAAACCAAGAACAAACCCAGAAAATTGCACAAAATACCACAAAATGGGACCCATCTTCTCAGTGGAAGTTCTGGGGCTGCGCTGCCTGTTGGGGGAGTGGTGGAGGGCGTAGGAACTGGGAAACCTTTCTGCCAGTGATGTCCTTCATGGTGCGACCCCAACTAGCTAACCAGCAGGGAAGAGATTGGGGAGGGAAATAATTTCACCTTAGAGACAGAAAAATTTTCCTTTTTCTTTTGGCAGTGGAGTAAGGGCTGTGTTCCCCTTTGCTTCCCCTTATTTTTAGCACTGCTAATACTGGCCTCATTCAAAACACATTTGCTTTTACTTTCTATTTTAATAGGAAATGTATCTTCTTTTTACTGTTTTGACAGTACCTCACTGAAGCCACTTATTCTATTCTGTACAAGCTCTCCTATCACAGTTATCGCCAAAGTATCTGAGCGCATTAAGCAAAACTACTAACATCTGCCAGGTTATTTTTTCTCTCAGTCTCCTCAGGAAAAAAAAAATATGGATGCAATAGTGTCCTATTTTGGTAAGTGGGACTTTTTCCCCATCCTCTTTTACATATACATTGCTCTATTTTTTTATAGCAGAGAAAGCAAAGCCCAAGAAATGTACACTTCACATGGAGCAATAATTGGCCACATATTTATTAATGATATTTACTTCTTGGTTCATTCCATATCCTCAGATTTGATCCTGAGACAGTTCTACTTTCTGGCCACAAAGCCGTACCATCCCTCCACCGACTGGTAGTAATGAAGGTGTCAGCAATACTCTTCATCCTACTGGGCAGCCTTTTGGCTACAGTGGGCTTGCAGCACGGAGGATTAGGAAGGTGAGAACCCTACACTTGATTTTCTTTCACGGGGAACTTGAGTAGAGTCCAGGATGGTTACCAGTGCTGCTGAGGTGATATTCTGCAATGTCCTGTATACTAGCTGGAGTTTCTGAAGTGCTGYGAGCTTCCTTCCCAGCTGCATCACATTGCTGTACTTCAACTGAGAGGTGATGAAGGCATGAATAATTGCAGTCAAGTCATACACAAGAATGGGACAGAAATGGTAAGAAGTCACCTGGAGATGATGAAGAGCATTACTCAGACTGGTAAGTGAGAGCTCAGTGTCAACAATGCATCCAAAAATACTCCTGAGTTACTGCCTGAACTGACCACTTGTGCATCATCTCCACGTTGTTGGCACTTGAGCATTTATCGCCAGATGTCTGTCCACTGAGTGGTATGGGACCCTGTAAGTGAAAGGTCCAGCAGTGGAGGAACACGGTCCCATTACTGTGAAATAGATATTCCCCTTCAGAAAGCCTTGCGTATTATACTGCCAATTCCTGTATGGAAGGCAGTGGGATCCCAGGGTTAAAAGTTTAAGCATGAAGTGACTCTGGAGAATGAGAACAGATGCTTGCCTCCTGCCTACTGAGAGGAGGAGACCAATTCATCACTGCCAGTAAAATTGCTTCATTTCTATGCCTTGGCCTAAATTTGTGCTGACCTGTGAATATTAGCTTCGGATAGATGCACTTGGAGGTGGCTTTGGGCAGCTTCTCTGTGGACTCTCACAGGAATGTAGAGGTTTGGCCATGACCAGTACCTGGATAACCTGATGTGCCACAAGCGGGAATCTTCAGGATTTGCCTGACTACTGCGTGTTTGAGAGTTAAATGTCTGTGGGGAATGACAAAGGCATTGATCATACAGTATTGGTCAGTGTAAGTCACTTATAACCTTTTCACAAGGCTGGGAGGATATCAGTCAGACTTAGGGGTATTAAGTCCTTTAGGATGTTTAGAGCTTCTTGATAATGAAAAATTTGTGCTCATGAATGGTATTTGGTAAATATTAGTACAGCAGTGTAAGAACAGTAAGCTTTGCAGCTTTCAGTATTCAGTTCTAGTGCAGATTATGAGTGCTCACGGTCGGTGGAATATCTTAATGCTATGGATGACTTCTTGAAGTTGACTTGGCAGGTTCAGCGGAGGAAGATAACACAGCCTGTGATACGATCACAGCATGAGCTCTAAGGAGTTTCTTCATTTCATCCTCCCTGTATTAGCCTTTGCTACCAGTATTCAAGTTTCCAATAGGACGTCAGAAAGCCAGAGAGCGGTGAAGAGAGGAGGATCATTTGAGGCTGCTGCTGCAAGCTAACATGCAGCAGTAATGACCAGACCCTCCTCCCATCAGGGTGAAGCACTGCTGTCTGTTATTAGGCTTTGGAACTTCGTCAGTGTTCATGAATCGTTGACTGAAGCAGGATTACTGGTATTTCTTGTTGCCAGGGAGTTAAAAGACAGTGTGTGCTGCCTGAAGGCTGTGGGGGACTAAGAGCAAGATTTTAATTTTCCTGGCCTTGTAGTCTAGAAGATGAGGGTTTCTTTTAGGCATTTGAGAATTTTGTGTCCTGCCATAACTTATATATGTTCAGTGCTTACAGTTAAGAGACAACTCTCCTAACTCCCCATACTCAACAATCACGGATTTGCCTGAACCTAAAGATTTAAAGAGATTAAATCTAGAATCCAGGGAAGGGTTGCTGAACCTGACTTCACTGTAGAGTTTCACAAAGTTTAACACCCTTGCACACCAGACTCTTGATCAGATTTCTTACTCTGTCTGACCAAGGCAGCATACAGAGGGGGAGGGAAAAAAAAAATCACCTTGCTTCTACTCACTGCTCCTGCATGCTATCGAAATGCTACAAATGGTTTTCCAGCCCGAATTTTGTAAAAGGTATTGGCATGTTTTGTGAGGCCTAGAAAAAATTGTAAAAATACTTGAACAGTGAAGAAAATGCCATGTATAATGAATTTGAAGAGTTTGATCTACTTGGCTTATCAAAAAGTGGATTAAGCAGTGACTTGATTAGCATGTAAAATACTGTAAGTTTTTGGTTTAGCAGGGGAGGGCATAAGAACCACCATTTGAAAGCTGAAGTGAAACAAGTTCAAATTGGAGTGTTAAGCACATATTCTATTGTTGTCAGTGAGCAACCAGAGGAACAGACTGCTAAGTGGTGAATTCTCTGTCCTATCTTCTGACCCAGGCTGGGTGACTTTGGGAGATAAGCTTTAGTCAAATACACAATACTGAGCAGGAGGTAACTGGTGAAATGTAATGGCCTATGAAGTATAGAAGGTCAGACTAGATCTGGTGCTGGTCTAGCTTGCCTCTTTTGGAGGCAATTGGGACCTGTGTGCCTTATTCTTTCCAAAGGCACATCTTTCACATGACAAAAATGAAGGTGCTCTCTACCTAAGGGTGAGGCTTGGGGCAGGGAAAGCCTGTGTATTGGTGCAGATGGGTATGTGTCCATCCACATCAGGCAGCGTATGGGGCCGTAAGCCACCCCAGCACTTTCAGACCTACAGTGCCATCCTGATCGGGGCTTGCAGAGGCTCACAGCTCCATCTCAAGCAGGGCTCCTGCACACACAGGCTGCTTTGGCCACTGTTGCTTTGCACGGGGGTGAACTATCCCTGGACAGCTGCTTAGTAAAGCGGTATGGCACCAGGTGGCCTTCCTCTGCAGGAACTGGAGGTGGTCACAGAGGCAAGAGCCTAGCTGGCTGCTCTGCAAGGTGATAGCTCCTGTTTCTGCCAAAACTCAGCTGGAGTCCCTGTTGCCCCAGCCTCTGGAATCTTGCTTTTGTGTGAGACAAAGTTCAGCTCCTGTGACCAAACATAAGAATCCTTAGTTCCACATCCAACCACGACATTGGGAAGAGTTGCCCAATGTAGTTGTGCAAATCTTCCTTTTTTGATAGGCTTGATAGACTAGTAAATGCCTAATAGTGGTATTTTATTGGCAAAGGAAAGGATGAGGTGATAAGTTATAACAGTGCAAAACATTCTAGAGAAATGCTTTTCAGTTGCTTTAAAAATTCTGGCACTACAACATCACGTATTCATGGAGGTTGTCTTTCTTCTGTACCCTTGTTTGCAATATGAAGTAATGAAGGAAATACAGTATATACCCGAAATCATAATTTGAATTACAACTGTTAGCAGTCTTACACTTTTTTTACACTACATGTACAGAAATAAATTTGCCCTTTTTGGGGGGGGGGGGGGGAGAAAATTTTTTTTTTTTTTTTTTTTTTAAAAAAAAAAAAAAAAWTWTTTTTTKGGGGGGGGGGGGGGGGATAGAACTTTTCTTGATAATTAGTTTTATATTTTGTGTATGCTAAAAAGCAACTTCTGTATATTACAGAAATCTATCAAGCAGTTATTGACTCTTAGTTTTACCACAACGTAACTGAATAGCTATACAGACAATCTTTTTTCCTCTTTATGGTTATGTGGTACAAAACATTCATTCAATATTGTTCTTTTACACTGCACTGCATAAAGACTGGTTTATCAAGATCTGGTATGGTCTGTACTGTGGGTCTGTGGGATACTAGGCTATGGGATGGTACTTGAGCAAGATTACAACACAGCAGCCTTCTGTTCGGTTTTCAGAGGCTGTAGTCATTAATCACTGGAAAAAATCAAGGGTCTATGTGTCATCCACAAACAGCGAGTTTAACTCTTAATTCAAAAAGTTTTATAATGAATACATTTCATTTTTGTATTCTGGATTCTGAGGTTTTGGGAGTCAGAGCAGGATCTTTAAGCCTTTTAAATGCTGCTCCTCAACTGTGAAGACTAGAAATGTCCTCTTTTAAAATATGAACTAAGTTCTTCACATCTTTGCTCCAGAAACTTGGCCTTTGATAAAGACATCAAACACCCAAAGATCTCGCATCACTGTTAGGATCAAACAGAAGTTCCTGCCTGTAACGAAACCATATAAAATTGAATTATCCTTATCTTCCACATCATGGGTGTTTGGGGGCGGCTTTAGCATACGGATGTGAGACGCTTTGCCATTGCGCCTTTAATGTAAGGAGCTGCTTGTTTGCCAGCCTGGCCAAGCTATGCCGGCGTGGCTTTCCACGCGTGTACAGTCGTGCGTACCTTCCAGGGGACTGGTGGTGCCTCTGCCGTGGCTGTGCTGGGGTGTCCTCTGCTCCATGCCTCAGGCTGCCGGGTGCTGAGGGCAATGTTTCCTAAGGCAAGTCCTCAAAGCGCAGTGAGCTGTTTCCTCTCCTGCTCTGCCCCTACGGATGCAATGATAAATTGGCTTTCTGCTTTATTCCTGGGTAATTTGCAGCAGACCCTCTCTCAAAGCTCACCTTTGCCCGGCAGGGTTGCTGGCCAAACCCGGCTAGAGAGGCCCGAAGGCTGTCGGTGCGCCTCACCGATGGCTGCCCGTCCAGAGAGGCCCGAAGGCTGTCGGTGCGCCTCACCGATAGCTACCTGTCCCGGAGGGCTGAGGGGGGGACACCCTCATGGCTCCCGCGGCGGGCGGTGCTGGACCTGGGCTCCCCCGCAGGGCAGGGCCGAAGGCTCCGGAGGGCCCCCCCGGCGCTGCCGCCCTCCCACACAGCGGCCGCTGCGGGTCCGGTCAAGCCGCAGCGCCCACCCGCCTCAAGGCCGGCCGGCCCGCCGCCTCTCGCCCCTCACACCGCCCCCGCCCGGCGGGCGGGAAGCGGGGCGCTGAGGCGAGCCCGCCCCGCGCCCGCAGGGGAAGGCGCCGCTCCCTCCCGGCAGCGCGGGGAAGGGAAGGGAAGGGAGCGGAGCGGGGCGCAGCCGAGCCGAGCCGAGCCGCCGGCGCAGCCCTGGCAGGTGGTGGCCCCGATAGCTGCGCCGCGCTAAGCCGCCGCCGCGCCGCTGCCATTGCCGGCGCCGGCTGGGGAGAGCAGAGCCATGGAGCGCTGAGGAGCGGCGGCGAGCGGGGCTGACGGGGAACCTGCGCCGCCGCGGGGAGAGCGGCAGAGCCCCCGGAGACGACGCCGTGCTGCCGGCGAAGGTAAGCGCTCCCCGGCTCCCTGCCCGCCGCTCCGGGCCGGGGCGGCAGCGGCGCTGGGCTGCCGCCTGCGCCTCGCCGCCGCTCGCCTCCCCTGGCCGCCGCCCGGGGCCGGGTCTCTTGTCAGCCCCCGGCGGGCGCAGGAGGGACGGGGCGGGGGCCGCCGCCCTCCCGGGGCTCCGCTAGCCGCCCTGCCCTGGGGTTCCGATGGCGGAGGGCGTCGGGGTCCCGGAGGGCTGGGACCCGTTACCTGCCCCGGGTTAGTCAGGGTGCGCGGCGTCGCTACCTGGGCGCAGCAGGTGTGATTGAGGAAAACATCTTAGTCACTTGTGGGTTGTTTCGGTGGTTTCAGTAAGTTTTGTCGTATTGAATCACATGGCATTAGGAACTGATAGTTTAAAAAAAAAAAAAAAAAAAAAAAGGTGGTGGTTTTCCAAAGAGGGAAAACGTACTTTAATTGTTGTTTTTTTAAAATTATTTTCTTGCATTTTTTCCAAATTTCTGTTGGAATTACTCATTTTGTATCGGACCTGTTAAGGCTGTCTTGTTGCAGCATCACGTTTCATTTAAACATGTGTCCAGGAGTCGTATTCTCCCTGCTCCCTCTCTCCATCGGCCGTGGGCTGGGGGATGCCATGCCATGCCTCCACCTCTGAAACGGGTCGGACGTCGGCTGCCCCTCCAAAGTGATCTGCAGCCTTAGGTCCTTGTAACTTCTTGTCGGGTCAGCCCTCCCAACGTTAATTTCTCTGTGACATTTTCTCTTCTAGGCTTTACAGCTATGCATCATGTTCGCTAACATGTGGTTTGAGTCAGTTTGTTTTTTCTGATTCTCCTTTTCTCAGTTCGCTGCCTGGTGGGAGTTGTGAGTTTAGGGGGGATCTGGAAGTTGAGTGTTTCCTCTGCGTAGCCCTACATCAGCGCCGAGGCAAGAGCTGCCTGCAAGCCCGTGCAGGAGAGCAGAGAGGGGTGCTCCTTTCACCTCCTTGGGTGAAGGCTGAGGAGTGATAAGTCGGCTGTGATAGGCAACGAGCTGTTTGCTCTAGGTCTCTTGGGGTGGAATGTAGCCACGGAGATGAGGAGTTGTTTTGTACGGTGCTCTGCATCTGCTGCAATAGAAAATATCCCAAGAGGTCACCTACGCTGAAGAGAGAATTCCTGATGGATTTGTAAGTTATCTTAACAGCAGAATTCGTACAATGCTTTTTTTTTTGTTTCTTCTCTGAAATTCTGATGTCCAGAGGAAGCAGCAGTGAATAAGCTGCATAATTGCATTTGCACGTTTTAAATCCAATGAAACAGAGAACTTTTYATACCACTTTGAGAGAGGCGCTCGTGTGCTGTGTCCCTCGCTATCGGCTCCAGAGATGGTGGCCAGATTGTAAACAAATCTCTGATTTATAAATCATCTAGAATCTAAAGCTCTTTAGTACAAAGCGTGCTTTTCTAGTACACTATTAAGTATAGTGCCTATAGCAGATTATTCACTGTAATCTGTTTCTTTTGTCATCTAATCTATTTTAATATGTTTCCATGTGCCTGCTCAGGTACTCCAGGTACACCTATATCTTACTTTATTTTCATCTTTGGACATTTTAGATTCCAGTAAACCATTTTTAATGTAATTCTTAAACGTGAACCTGAAGTAAAATACAAGATTCAGCCTTGTTGGCTGCTTCTTCCAAAAACGTATTCAGGTTGAATTTGCATCCAGGTGCAAAAATTCAAGCGAAGTCTACTCTGTGCCATGGAGATAAGTGGTACACCAAATCCTGATACCATGCTATTTTGATATGTGTAGGTGGGGCCCTTTTCTCATTTTCTGGTAGTAAATAGGGTGCTACCTTCTGCAAATGCAGCCTCTCTTCTTCCTAGCTAGGTTGCAAAAACTCTTCATTGATCTTTGTGCCTTCTGGTTACTGCAGTTTCCTTCTTTGCAGTTGCTTTTGTACCAGTATGTGCCTTTGTATATTTGATGAAAATCTCACTGTCCAAACCGTTTTCCATACCTGTTGGTCTGACCGTAATCATTAGATCCTTCTGCTGCTTCCTCTCTTGCTGCTCTGAAGTACTGTGAAAGTGCTACGGAGAGTTATGCTGCTTTGTTCGTCGTCTTTCCTCTCGCTTTTCCGGGCGCTCACCAGCCCCTCCGTTTGCCCAGCGCTGGCAGCTTTGCGTCCCAGACCTTCCTATTCTTCCCCAACCACTTCTGTACTTACTTCCCAGCTCTTTCCAACTCACGTGGAGGCCTCTCATTCAGCATTCAAATCCTTACTCAAGAGTGTGACTTATCTAGCAGGAAGCTTATAACAGATTAGCTGACTAATCGTCTCTGTGAACAGTAGTCTTGTTTAAAAAGTCGTTACAATCAGCTGTCTTGAATTTCCATGTTTGAAATGGATAGCCATGGATAGATTTGTAAAATCTTTCCTAAAATGGCAATTTTAAGCGCTGACACGTTGGGCCAGTTGGGATGATTTGTTTTACCCAAACAACCCTGCCCGAGTGATCCAAGTGGTGCAAGCTATCCCCGGTATAGATGTGGGTAGTTCTTGCGCATTGAGAAAAACAGTGACAAAATGGTGTGTAGAGATACCTTTATTTGTTTAAATTAAATGCCTATTATGCGGAAGATAAAGCATGTAAATCTTTACACTAGTTCCATCAGTAAATGAAATTGTGTAATTATGGCAGTAGGATAAATATAGCCTTAGCAGATGGAAAAAAATATTAGAAAGGCGTAGAACGAATGACGATGTGAAAGAACTCCCCTAAACTTGAAGGCTATTGCAAACGAATGTGTGTCTACATACATTAAATATTGCTTCTTAAGAAAAAGGATATTAATCTGATGTTATTACTCATGCTCTGGTTTTTCCCCCCACTGTATTTCTCTTAGTTTAGAGAATTAAAATAATTTGTCAGCTTCACTTTCAGATTCTTGCTGCTGCAATGTTTTGGTTTCAGGCAATGCAGAGGAATGGTTATTTAGCTGTTTTAGGTAAAATGTTTTAGCTGAATTTCTTTAATTATGAAAATATTTTTCAGCTTTAAAAACTTGTTTTTACAAAAAAAGGACAAATTGATAGTATCACGTTGCTTACTAAAAACATGCATGAAAGGCCTGTTTCTCTTTTCTGTTAGTGCTGTTCTGTGAGTGTAAAATGCCATTGGTTCTRTTCGTCTGTAAGCCCTACGTGCCATTACATCTCAAATAGTTTAAGAGTATATCCCTTATTCACGTTAACATATTCGAGAGAATATGATGAATGGTATAGAGAAGGTAAGTTAAGAACCTTTTTCCTGGTTGTACAATATAAGAACAAGTAGGCATGCAGCGAAATAGAAAAATTCAAGACTGTTAATTTTTTTTTTTTTCATTAGATGTATAATTAGACTGAGGGACTATTTGCCAGAGCGTTCTTGAAGCACAGAACTTGGCTAGATCCAAAATAATTTCTGTAAATGACAGAAGTATCCAGAAGTATGAAAAACTTTCCAAATACTAAAAAGACAATTTTGGGGAGCTGTAGAAAAGATGTAAATGTTTATCCTTCATAGCTTAAGCCAGTCTCTGAGAAATAAGGCTTGGAGGAAACTTTCTAGGAGAGCAGATTATTCTACGTCTGCCTACAGTGGAATTTCTTGCACTTTCTGTTGAAGCATCTGGCGTTACTGTCAGTGATGAGAAAATAGATTAGTGGATGGTGACGGATTAGATCTGTGGCTATTCAGATGCTTAAAAAGTGTAATTCCGTAAGTGCACATGTGCGCTCTGAGTTTGATACTTTCTCATGTTTGTGCGCTTAACAATACACTTTGTTTATTTTATTAATAAGTCAGGGGAAGAAGATCCAAAAATTCCCCTGTAGTTGTCTTTGCTTCTCCCTTTTCTTTCTGTCTGTGTGGGTTTTTTGTGTGTGTGGTTTGTGGGATTTTTTTCCTCCCCTCCATCCATCTCTCTTTCCTGAACGTTCTCTCCTCTTTGGAAGCCAAGCAAAGAGTGTTATCTATATTTTTGCCAAGGGGGAATGAGGAGGCGAATGGAACCAAAAGCTATGTCATGGGCTTTGTGCACGTGATGGCATTTGACTGCCTCCTTCAACCTATGCCTTCTCTTTCACCTGCTGAGAGGTGGCCAGCAGGCAGAGAGAGGGGAGGGAAGATGTCCGGTTATGGGGGGAGGYGTTATCAGGTGTGGGTAGGACACTGATAATACATTTCCATGAGGGCAACCAGGGTTGCTTACTGTTGGTAGGGGAGTCATGAAACCAGGCTATGACAAACCGAGACGTAGGATCTGGAGGCGTCTGTGCAGGTTCAGGGCCTGGAAGAAGTAAGGACGGTCTCGGTGGTACTGAAAATGTAGGTTGGGAATTGGGACAGTGTAGACCAAAGGTATTGTATAGAGTGAGTTATTTTATATAGAAAAAAAGGTAGCTTATTTGGGGTAGAATTATAAAGCTTGGTACCTTATGGGCTGAACGTCTTTACTGTTAAATCATTAAAGAGTTGAGAGTCGGGTAAGAGTCGGTGCTAGCACAAACAAATGGTTTATGATGGGCTCTGGGACAGTGAAATAAGGCTGGATTGGATGTGGCGTCTGGGCTTAGGATGACATGGGTGGGTGATACGGAGTTACTGTTGGCTTAGGTGAAGTTACAGTAGATTCTGGTGGGGTGAAAGTAGCTGAGAGTTCAATGCAACACGGCATAAAAAGCCACTGGAAAAGGGATGAGATCTGTCATGAGCTTAGGTGGTTTTCCGCATGTGTAGAAATGCTACATGTAGTAGTGTGACTAAAATTAGGGTTAGGGATTGGCAACCTGTGGATTGATGAGTGTTTCTTTCTGAACACCAATAAGGGCTGATACTAACAGGGGAAATGCCTTGAAGGATAAGTCTTGACTAGATGGTGGTTAAAGCCACCGGTAGGGCTAGGGTTGAGTTTCTGAGCTTGGATTTGGAAATGAGAGCAGCTAACATACTAAGAAATGTGCTAAATTATGGTCCTTAAACCGTGATGGCTGGAGCCAAGTAGGCAAATGTCTTTTGATGGGCTCTGAAGATGAGCAGCCTTGCTGAGCTGGTTAAGATCCAGGTTTCCATTAAAACTTGCTACGCTTAGATGTTTCCTGTTAGGCAGTCGCCCTTGGCAGCAGCAATATAGGGACTGATTTTCTGTCCCAGCAAGTGGAGTCAGCTCTAAGGTTTTTTGAGCCTTCACTCTGTGAAGGATTCCATCCAACCCTTGGTGTAGCCATACTGACCCTTCCTTGCCAGTAAACCAAGCCATTTGTCCCTTGCCTCACTGGCTTTAGCCTTAGGAATAAATGTAGATGTTCCTTTCAGAGACCCAAATCACAGGTTTAACTAGAGCAGTCTTACCCCATGGGACATTCACTATGCAACATTAAACATAGTGTGTAAGCGCCTTTTGTGCCCTACACCGGAGGCTCCTTCAAACCAGGCCGTGGAGGCCGTCTGGGGGACGATAGAGCCCGAGGAATGTCCTGTCTGGGCACTTGCAGGAAAGATGAACTTGATCAAAAAGAGCTGCAAGCTTCATGAATTTTTGTATCATTGAAGACTTTAAATCCTTATTACTACTCTTCAGAGGTATTTTCCCCTCTCTTTGCATTCCATTCTCTGAAAATGAAAGCACTAAGCTGACTTGAGTCTTTTTAAGTTCCTTTTTATAATTGAAACACTAGTTAATTCAGAGGACCTTTCCTTCTCAGGTGGTTGAAAGCCTCTGTGATTTTGCTGTTGGTTGACCAAGAAATCTTATAACAGTTCTGTTTTCCTGTGGGCTGTAGTTAATTTGATGAAATGCCAGTATTTCAGTGTATGATGTACTTTATCGTATGTTAAATTAGTTTCTGATAACAGAAAAGCAGTGGAAGCCACCAGGATCCATTGCAATGCATCAGAGAAGTTGAGGTGACTGATGTTCTCTTTGTTTCTTGGAGTGTCGTGAGTTACGCCTAGAAGAGGATGGGAAACCTCCTCAGTGGTTTTGCATTATGTTGAAGGTCTAGACTAAGTTTCAATGGGAGCACGAGCATGCAAACTAGTAGATGACATTTTTGAGAAATACTTTGAATGTCATTTGCTGAAATACACTTCATTTGCAAACAGCTGCCTGTTGAGAACATTAAACTGACCTGACTTAGCTGCTAAACAGTTAATATGTACTCATTTGCTCTCTAATTATTTGCAGCACAGCTGATAATACCCTACTTTTGACCTGATTATAAGCAGCAGACTTTGCAGGGAACAGCCGCAATTTGTGGTAAAATGTATGCCTTCCAAGCATGAAGTGTTAGTGAGCAGCAGCAGAACTAGAATGATTATAGTTAATACATAACAGGTAATAAAAGGTTGACTAAAAGGGTAACCAAACAGCAGGTACTAATACCTTTTTTATCAAATACTTTTCAACTTGCACGAACTAGGACAGGGATTGTTGGTGTGATGCTTGCAATGAAAGAATTATTTTCACAAGATATTCAAGGCGTATGTTGTAAAAGAACACACAGAGCAGAAGCTCTGTTCTACAAGTAAAGAAGTAGGAAGAGAGAAAAGGGGAAAGAGAGGTCATCTAAAATAAATTTGAGGAAACAATATGGTCTTGAAGACTACAGAGAGCCGGGCAAGCGTGGCAGAGCGGGGAGCAGCTAACAAGCTGATGCCATAGGGTGGCTTCGTAAGTCATGTCTGGAAGAGAAGTCATCTCTGCTCTTCTAAACCCAGAAGGAAGCCCGACCTGTTGGCAACGTTTTAGAGACAATATTCTGCTGAGGTCATTATGTGTTTTTTTACAGACAAAGATGCCTCAGGGAAGCTGCAAAAGATAGCTAGAGTGAGAGCTTAATGCCAGGATTTTCTCCTCAGTATTCTTTTAGATGTTTTTCTTTTATAACAGTGTTTCTAAACTTGTAAACAAGAAGTTGACCCTTTCCTTTGCTAGAATAAATAAGCATGATATTTTCATTTTTGTTTTTGCCTGGGGTCCTGAGTGAACTCAGGTGCCGCTGACAGACACAAGAAACAGCGTTTCTTCTGGAAACTAATCCAAATAAAGTGACTGTCTGCAGCATACAAGAAATCTGGGAGTTGTTGGAGCCGCAGTGTTTTCTCACTGACGCGTAAGAATCAGTTTTGGGACGTAAACTATGAAATGTCAAGAAAAAAGGGGAGAAATTTCTCTTGATAGGGGAGAACCTTCTCTAACCTTCTTGTTGCTAAACAAAGCTTAACATCTGAGTCATGCAGATTGATGTGGATTGAATGTTTTCTGCCCGCAAGATGGTYACTAAGTGAAAAATTACTTCAGAGCATTGGTTGAAGGAACAGTACTATGCTCAGATTGAAAAATAAATTCTTGCAATTGATTTTTGTTTCATTCATGCTTTTGTATTTCAGTAATTGCTCGAGGAAGCAATAGACTGCATACCACTTGAATAAAAAGTACCAAAAAAATCTTCTGAAATTGCCAGAGCATTTGTTAAATGTGAAAGATAAATCTGGAGCGGAGCTCCTTGCAACAGGGATACTTTCAAGAGCGCTTATAAATAGTGAAAGCAGGAACTTCAGGAAGAGAGGAATCTGAAATGATTAATCCTCGGTAGTAACCATTTCTGAAACTACAAGCCCAAATAAGAAACAGAAAATGATCCAACCTCACAAGAGCTCTTGAGAAGAAAATAAGTATAAAACATATGGAAACCTTCAGGGTGAAGCTGCTCTGTTTGATGGGATTCTGTTCAAAGAAAATCATATTCTCAGGGTGCACAGTGTGCTCAGGAATACTAATCATAAATCTCACAGTGCCTGTGTGTGGTGCAAGAGCTGAACCCACTCCTGCCTATTTTGGTCATTCCACTTGAAGAAAAGGCATCCATGTATAACATTTGCAATCGCTGTAGGCATCAGCTTGGAAAATTGTCACTGAAATAGCACAAGATTCTCCATTTTTCRTCTGAGGATGGCTAGTGGTGTTTCTTCCAGAAGTGCTCCTCTTCCCACTGGAGAAAACTCTGAGAGTATCTAGGGTATATCTTTTGGGATCCTCAGAGGAGAGCAGGAAACCTGTCCCAGCGTTGCCATGTCTTTGTCTCAACCCAGGAGTTTTCCCACTTTTACCCTTCCGATTCTCTCCCCCATCCCACCGGGGGGGAGTGAGCGAGCGGCTGGGTGGGGCTGAGTAGCCGGCTGGGGTTAAACCACAACACAAGGACAAGGCAGTGTTCAAATGAAGTCAGACATAAGAACTATAAAAATAAATACTTGTTTACCTAATGCTTAGTTTTCTTCTGGAGCCTATTGGCATATTCACAGAAAAACATACATTTTTAAAAAAGGAAAAATAATCAGGTCACAGGCAAGTAGCTAACTAGAAGGAAGTAGAAAGATACATTCTTTAGCATCTTTCCTTGTTTCTTAATCATCCACTATCAGCGTAAAAAATATTTTGTACAAGTACTAATCTACAAGACTAGTAGTCTCTACAAGACTAGTACTGTTCTGGTGCAAGATTCCTGTCATGTAACATAGTTGTAATGAAATTAATTCCCCAATTCAATTATGTGTAGTAAAAGTTAGAAGTACTTGGTAAGCAAAAGATAAGGTATTTGTTTAGACTCCTGGAAAAACAGAGAAGCTTTACGATAAAAAATAGTAACTTAGCCYTAAGCAAACTCCTATTGACTTTGTCCACGTCAGTAGAAATCTTTGATGGATTTTTCTAGATTAAATATTGCTTCTCTTCTTTGACTTGAGGTATTACCCTTGTGGAGTTTGCTTGTTGTTCTTATTACCAGGAGGAATTGATGCTAGCTACATTTTTTTTGTGAGCTCCATTGTTTTATTTATAAAACAAGGAACAAGCAGGAGAAATCTTCCAAACTCCTTTCCATGGAATGGCTTATGCTTCCACATGCCTCTTCACCAGCAGAAACACACGTGCTCCTCTTCTGCTTCACCTTAGGGTAGYGGTAGTGATATTTCTCCTGTAGCCCTCATCTTTTAGGAAACTCCTTTTCTATGCTGGGGTTAAACGCATCAGAGAAAGCATTTGCAACCAGCCCCCAAATGCCCTTCTTCCTTCTCATAATTCACTATATGATTAGATTGCAATATGGTGCAATCCCTGGAATAGTTACTGCTTTTTCCATTTTACTCTGCAGAGATGTCTAATTGCTTCTTTATTTAGTAGGTCTTGTGGCTGCCTAATGGATCAAAGACCTGCATATTGGTAGGCACCAGCACTTGCTTTCCAGTATAACAATGTAAAAACAGTAAGGAAATGGTGAACTGGAATGGAAGCCTCTACATCAGAGCTGCAGTGCTGTTGGGTCCAGGCTCATCTTTTTAAAGTTTGCTTGCATGGAGTAGGCTGGGCAGTTGCAGAGCTTTGAATTTTTTTTTTTTTTTTTCAATACCCTTAATAAGAGGTGGATCCCAGCCAGGTAAAAGGCGTGGATTGACATGGCAGTGCAAGTGGGCGATTGCTGCATGGAGGCATCTGTATATTGTCTGGTTCTGAAGGTAGTGGTTTGCCGCTACCTGTTGCACTGTTTGAACTTCTGTTCAATACCTTATAGTGCACTGAGTAGTGCAGGGGATCTTTCCAGTCTGCAGATTAGCTGTGGATTTGGGAAAACGCAAGTGATAGTTATAAAACCATCCTAAGGTCTACCTGCTTCTTCCCAGAGCCATGGCAGTCCCATCTCCCGTACTTCAGGATAAATACGTATGCATTTGGTAATTATTCCCATCATTGTGCCAGAGCACTTTTAATCCAGAGCACATTCATTCTATTTCTACATTTGTACCAGTTACTTTGTGGTTGTGTAAAACAGATTTTCTTTACGAAAGCTTGTGCTTTTCAGGAAACCAAACCTATTTTGGTTTTCATTATTGATATTGTGTCTTTGGGAGTAAACAAGCTGCACCTGGATTAATGCTGTGAAGTGCAGTCATGTTGGCATGCACAGCTCCTTCATACTGTTTTTTACTTCAGACATATACTTTCATTATTTTTTTTTTTTTTTTAAGTGTGGTTACAATGATAGGTTTTACAAGGGTACTTGTRGGTGTCTAACAACTGTACTTTATAATCAGAGTAATTAAATTCATAGAAATTAGTCATTTGAAATAAAAAAAATTTGCAAGCAGAATAAAATTGTTCCCCCTGTGTTCTCGTATTTATCACTGCATACTTGCTGACTAAATGTAGTGCATGTTTTTACACTGTAAATATAAACAACTATTATTATCKTTTCCATGAATTTTTTTTATTTAAAATATCTGGAGAAGATTTTTTTCCCTGTTGGAAGWCTGCAGGATCAGATCATCTTTGCTTTTTCTGCAGAGGAGGGTGAAAGGAATGTTCTCCATATGTCTGTGGGGTTAAAATTATCCTGAGCGCTGTATGGCTATGGTTCTGCAGATGAGTGCAGTTCCACACGCTGCAGCTAAAATGGATAAATCTAAATGGAGAAAGTAGTGGGAATGCTTCATTCCCGAGTTGTTCAGGCTGTAGGAAGTTCAGGTTCTCCATTGCACCCAGTTGTCCCCATACTTATGGTTTGGACCTTTTAAATAGGACTTCTTTTGCTTTAAGTAAGCAGTAGACATTTTTCCAAAAATAGGTGTATAAGGTGATTTTGTAATTTTCATTTATTAACTCTGGGTATTTGCCAAAACTTCTATCGCAGAGACCTGCAGTCATTTGTAAAGATACACAGGCTGTCTCCCAAGCCGGGTTAACTCAGCTGGGTGCTGAGTTGCCTCTGCCCGCGGGAGGGATGCAGCGTGGTGGCTCCCCTTGCTCCAAGCTGTGGAGGAAGGAAAATAGCCGACAGCTAACGTCTGCCCCTGGGTGGACATACAGCAATATATACTGAACACTGACATGCTGCAAGTGCCCCTCCACAGATCTTGACCTACTGATTTTCAGTCTTTTCCAGCCTGTCGCCCTCAAAATGGCTGGCAGTCATCTTGTGGCCTGCCAGGGTCCCACCGTCCTTTGGAAGAGGAAGGGATTTGGTGTTTGGAGCCTTTCTACATTAATTAAATGCTGTGCGGGTCTGAAGTGGCAGGAGATCAGTGCTGTTTCATCCCTGCGTGAATGGAGCAGGCAAGCTTTCTCCTTCCCTGCCCGCTTCGTGCAGCCAGGCTGAGGAAACTTGCCCGTCCTCCCCGTCCCGCGGCGCTGCCGAGGGAAGCGAAGTCTTTGCTTTTCTCCTCTGTTTCTGTGCTGTTGGGTAGAGGTGGCAGTTCTGATCTCCAGCTCCAAAGCTGATACAAGTGAAAATGGAGGGGGCTAATTCTGCACACTGCAACGCTGCTGGACCTTGGGATTTGCCTCGAGTTTCTTGCATTTTCCTGCCATTTCCAGTAGCAGAAGTCTGCCTGTTCATACCCTGAGGCTGTGAAGACCTAATAAATTAGATTCTGGCTGCTTCTGTGCTTGGGCTCTCAGTAGTTTTGCTTGCAAAGTGCTCAGTCTTCCTCTTCTGGGATGTATTATAAATGCCACTTTCAGCCAGGTTACAAGCTGTTCTGTGCACCGTGTTTACCGTAGAAAAACAGCTGAGGGTACATCTTTCACAGATTTATTTTGGGCATCTTATTTGATGTTTGAAAAAAACATTTCCTTCTATTCTGAGTTCTCAAAGGAAGGAATACGAGCATTTCCTTATCTCAGTGGAAGGAGATTTATGGGGGAAGSACCAGTGTCGCTCCAATCTGAGTGTTGGAGCGAGTTAGGAATGTAAAAGCCTTTTGAAAGGAGAAGAGAAGCTATCATATAGTGCCGCCCCCCAAATCCTGTATGAACAGATTAAACTGAATATAATTAATAACATCAAGAAGAAATCCATTAAGTTGTTATAGTAACTGGGAAGCTAAGGTTTAAAATGTATGATCTGAGTGACTCAGCTCTGGGGGAAGGGATCTGAAAGCCCACATATGGAGAGCTGGCAGCATCCTATTCCCTGGTCTCTTCTCTGTCCGTGCCCCGGGAAGCTCCGCTGCACAGTTAACCGTTGCACAGTTAAGGCTCTCGCCAAATCCTGAGCTTATTTGTCAGCAGGAAGGACGAGTTTATTCTATCCGCCCTATCTGCTGCAAAAAAGCATGTGGTTTTCCTGTTGCATATCGGCGTAACGATTAATGCTTGTCTCTGCAGCWTGTCTGGTGATCCTTGAAGCAAGTTGGCAAAACTCACCCAAAATAAGTGGTAGTGGTAACAGTGCCAGGTCTTTCTGAGAGGCTCTTTCGTAATGGGTAATAAGGAATCTGTGGGTCCTTGTGTCCTGCAGAGTAGCACCCCCTCGTTTCTGGAGGTCCCCTGGAAAGAGGATATCTACTGAGGTTTCCAAAAAAGGGAATTTGTTTCCTGTAACTTGCTTGGGATCTTCTTATAGATGTAGAATGAAGCGCATTACTTTCGTTGACCTCGTTAAAAAATACTTGTGTAGAGTGAATGTGGGAAAGGATTGTTTTATTTGCATATCTATGTACTTTCATTATTTGCACTCGGTGTTTTCTCAGGATGCAGCTGCTACCAGAACAGTACATAAACATTCACCTGCTTTCTCTGCAAGTATTAATGTCAGGTAACGGCATGGATGTCTGAAGARCAGACTGCAGAAATCTGGGATGCCTCTTTCAGCCTGGTGTGAAGATGTTTTTTGCCGATGTAATCTGGTTGGTTCTGAGTATGTAATTCTGCATCCGGAATTAATAATAAACCTTTGAAATAGCAAAGGCTTGCTATTTCATAGTGTAATTCTCATGACTGTGTGTAGCTTCTGCCTTAGGAACAATGAAGGTTTTGGTGAGCAATTAATTGCATAACAGCAAGCTCTAAACCTAGAAGTAATTTGGTAGTGTAATGGTCTATGGTGATCTTAAAATATTTAGACAATATATAGAGGTTTATTGCATCTTGTTCAGTTAAAAAGGAGCAGTAAAAGGGCTTGTCATTTTTATATAAGAATTTGGATTTATTTAAAAAAAATACACAGGTAAGAGGCTGACTGTGTGGGACAGGCTGTGTAGGCTTCTCGGTATGTGTTTGGTCTGATTTATCAGCTGGCCTAGTGTTGCAGTTACTTCAGGTTTATGTGGAATTCATGTGCTGTAGGTAGACATTCATTTCTGATGAAATATAAGGGTATCCAAGTGTGTGATTTCTGATCCAAACTTACCATTTTGTCTATCAGCAATTAAGGTTAAAAGTAATCAGGCTCCATTTAGTCAGTAGAAATGTTTATTATATTCGTAGAAGATAAATGCATGTATATTTAACTGTACAGAAATTGCGGGTGAGTATATGGTTGTACTAAAGGCCCCAAGGAAATACTCTGTTACTTTTGTAATGTGGGATTCTTTGATCTCTCTACTGGGGTGACGAGAACAAGGTGAAAAGCTGATACTTTTTTTTTTTTTTTTATTGTTATATTCTCCAAACTGTAAAAAAGATGTTGATATACTGCTTTAAATTTTGCAGGGAGAGTAATCCCTGCTGTAAAATCCGTCTAGTAACTTAATACTGCTCTTTTACTACAGGAATACAGGTGCCCTTTATCTTTTCAGTCAGGTAATCCTGAAAGATGAGAGTTTTAAAACTCCTCTGTACTGTTTACGCATTGGGAATTCACGTAGCTGGGTGGTAATTTAATGATCTGGTAGGGCCATAGTAAGTCATATATCCTCTTAATCTGCTATTCGTCTTTGAAAATCCTTACCTTTATTTTCGTACAGCAATTTATAGAAATGAAAGAAAACATGCAAGTAGCCCTAAGTCAGTTCTTTTTCTTGACTGACTCAAAATTCTGTTACCTGGGAGTGGTGCAGAAAGCCCCTGGTTGCTTGACGGTGCTGTAAAAAGTTGGTGGGTTGGAAGATTTTTCCATACTGGAGAGGTGAGTCTAGAGGGCACGTACAGTGAGGGGCACATTACCATGGCCGTCACGTTGTTGCAGGGCTGAAACAGGACTGTAGTAGCTCCGTACAGAGGCATCGTGTCCACACGCAGACACTGGACGATCCAAGCAGCCTCCGCAAGCCCCTCGGATGCTCAGCGTGGCAGTGCTGCCTCGCCAGTGGGAGTTGCGTTGCTGAGAGCAGCAGTGGCAGCAAGGTCAGGTCTCCAGTGCGTGATCTTGCTCATGGGAGAAGAATACAGGACGGGCAGGACATCTTTTTTCCTGAAAGCTGGCATTTCTTCTGCCCAGAAGAAAAGTCTGCTTTGTCATCCAGAGAAAGGAGCGCATTTTTTGTCTGAGTAAAGCACATCATATCAAACAAAATGGGAAACCTTGCAGAAATGTTAGGCTGTTCTTGTGATTTACAGCATTTCGTAGGCTGATGTCTTGTGGCATAAAAAGGTCATTTCGTGTCTATATTATGCTGTTGTTTTGACTTTTTTGCATTGGAACAAGCAAAAGCATCATACTCTTCTGCCCTAACCTAAGGTTAGTTTGAAAGAATGCTGTACTGATAACACCTAAATATTTTATTTCTGCAAAAGAGATACAAGAGGTAGTACATTATCATCTGTGGCCAATAGAATTACCTGTTTTAAAAAGAACTCAAATATTTCAAATACATTCTTTTGTTTCATTGCTGCAAATGTGAGGAGCTGCCTGTTACCACCAAATTTTCAGGTCTTATTAGAAGAGCAATATTAACTGCAGTTACCAGCCTCCTCTTTAAAAGTAGTTGAGTATCTCTTACTTTATAGGCTGGAGACTATTGAAATGGTACCAGTTATTGCATCTGTAGATACAAATGTTGACTTTTGACATCAAGACTCCATTTTCAGTTGCTATGATTTCTCAGAATTACCAGCTGTGTGCAGAGCAGTAGTCATTTTCTTGGTGAGGCTGGATGTAGCCAGGTTGGGATTCCTCTGACCATGCTTTGAACAACCTGGGACTCTCATACATCCCTATGTTTTGCAATTTCCAGTTTTGCAATTCCTTTTGCAACTTCAGTGTTGAATAATTTGGACAGAAGAGCCAGAATTTTCCTGGTGACGCACACAAAAGAATCGTGACACGAAGCTCGTCCCTGTGAAATGGTAAGTCTGTGCTCTGAAGCACGGGGATGCTGCAAGTAGAGGTTACTGAACAGTGCGCTCCTCATTAATTGCACTCTCCGAAGTGATTGAATGTGATCAAAACTTTCTAARCTATGCAGCATGAGGCAGACACTGAGTGTTGGAAGTATCGCCCCACATAATTAAAGGTTTGAAGAGTTTTAAATAACTAGGAAAAAAATTACAGTGAGAAGTTTGAGGAAAATGCTGGTGTTACCACTTTCACCTAACATAATAGCACTTGATTTCTGAGGAAATTGCAGTGTGCTCTAAAGTATTCTTTCATTTTAAAAAAAAAAATTGCTGATCATTTCAGCCTGAAATCTAGAATAATGCAAATATTTTCCCAACAAGCAAAATACCAGATACTGAAAGAAACAAAATAGCAATAGTATAAAGAAACAGTAACATCTGCTTTGGCTGAAAGAAAAATCCTGGAATAAGAAAGCTTAAATGTTCTTCTAAATCAGGCTTTTTCTAAATCTCTTGTTACAAATTCGTTTTTCAGAATACAAAAATGTTGCCTCTTAAAAAATATGAAGTAAAATATTTTAATGGAAGTGGTCTTAGCTAGTGGTTGGTAGAAAACATCTGTGCATTTGAAGAATCCTGAAGGCTTTTCCTTTAGTGTTAAATTTTTTTATTTTTTTATTTTTTTTTAATTTTTTTGTGGGATGGACAGACAGAAATTTCATTCTGGAAGTTGCTAGTATGGAAGAAAAACTGGGATAAATCAGATTTGTAGTTGATCATGCTAAGTTGGCCAAGTTGACCAGTGCAGTCATGTCCTCTTTAACACTCCGAATGCCATGCTTTGCCTTTGCAGATGAGATGTGAAATTTAATCTTTAGTTACTCTCTGTTTCTGTATGAAAAGGGGACTTTCTGAAAAGTGGAGCCATTTGACGAGCCACTTATCCTCCAAAGTGAGAGTGTTATGACAGACACTTTTAGGCATGAATTTTGGAAGGGGGTTGAGTTCTCCTGACAAGCCTCAAAATCCTACATTTAGAGAATTTCCTTAGTTCCAAATGAACAATTGAGTTATTTTTTTGAAACCTCAGAATGTAACTGTTTTTCGATAAATAGTAAATAGGGGAGTTAGGCAAAGAATGTYAGTTAAAAATAGGTTCTCTTTTCTAGTCTGTGCATACACAGCTGGTGTACTCTTTCCTGGGTGCTCTTGTGCAATGGTAAGCGTCGCTGGTTCTCTGTCTTATTTCTGGCTCTGCTTTGACTGATAAGTGATTTTTGAGTCAGTCACTTACTCTTCTCTGTGGATATGTGTCCACTACTGTAAGGCTGAGCACACTTGCCAAATGCTTTGAGGTCTGTGGGTGAAAACTGTTGTAATGATGTTAAATATATCTGAAACCCAGGTAGGAGATGCTGAGACAAYGGTTAGCTTTACTGTTGATACATGGCTGTTTTTCTTATGAGAGATGATGTGCATGTTCCAGTATATTATATAAAATTTCTGAGACAATGCACTGTAGCACAGAATGATTATTCCTGTACTTAATAATAGAGTAATAGCAGCTACTGCTGCACAAAATCTGTGATCTAAAAAAATAAATCCTTCATATTTCGCTAACAAAATGATGCTGCAGACAGGCAGGGTTGTTAGAAACAATATATCACGCGTGGCTAGATGCTGTTACCCTAGAAGTAACCTCATTTTGTACTCATTTAACAGCACGGAGAGGTCTCTCCCAGACTCTTCTTTCTTCTTCCTTGGGCTCCTTACAGGATTGTCTTTTATGAGCAGTCTAGGATGCACAATTTATGAAAATGCAATTTATCAGCTGCAAAATCCTTCTTCCTGGTGAAGACAGGACAAGGAGAAAAACGGCAGCAGGAGAGGACAAGGAGAGGACAAGGAGAAAACCAGCAGCAGCTGTTTACCTTGGCAAGGAGCATCGTTTTTCCTTTTTGTTTAGTTTTTGTGTCTGTCTGTGGTCAGAAAAGCTAGTTACCCGATCTTGCTGTTACCACTACGGAAGCATTGACTCTAATTGGCCATGGAATAGGTTTTGCCTCAGGCAATTAAATTGTTTTGTTAGGTGGTGTTTCATGGCCCGCAGGGTTGTGTTTTTGAGGCTGGGCTGTGAGATGAGCAGGACCTGCCTGAGCGTGACTATCTGGTACAGAAAACCACTGTGCCACAGCATGGAGAGCTCTGTCCCCAGCTGTTGACTAGTGCCTTCTCCTGTTTGAAGATGCTGCTGGGTATCTGATCGTGCTTGTTCAGCCCCTCATCTCCCACTGTATAAGCTGTCTGGAAATATGACAGAACAGCGAGAAGAGTTATAGGAGACTCAAGGGAGATTCTTGTTAATTTTTATGGGATTTTTACCTGCCTAAACAGTACAAGAAAAAAAAAAAACAGAGGGGGCAGCGTGCCTAGCTGGGGAGGGACCGAGGTGGTGCCTGGCTCATCGCAGGGTGGGGGAAGGCTTCTGGAGCAGTGTGGAAACGGCATTTATAGCAAGACTCTTACCTGCTCGGGGCCTCACCAGAAGGAGCCCACCTTGGCTGCAGCGTTGCACCATGACTTCTCCCCTCGCCTGTAGACCTCGTTGGCCAGGCACAGCTGGGCAGCAGGTCAGAGATCTTGCCACAGCACTGGCTCCGGTCTGTGGGGTGAGCTTCTGCCCTGTGATGCAGATGCAAGGCACAGATGCAGCAGTGATAAACGGAGTAGCTAAGCCTGTCTCTTGCGTAACACGCGGGATTTGAGGGGTCTGCTGTTCACTGGGCTGTTAGCATTGCTTGTAGGTGCTTTGGACTTTCTCCTTCAGCCTCTTGCTGTGCAGCCGGTGTACAGTTAAGATTTCTTCTTACTTTTGTGGGTCCCCTCCTTTGCAGGTCTCAGCTAGCTTTATTTTGGTTCTCTAGGGACGTCTTGTAATTCTGATTTTGCATTTCATCTTTCCCTACTATTTTTTAGCATTTTTTTCAAAGGGAAAAATTGGCAAGGTTAGGAATATTCCTCTGTTACAAGAGTTCTGGAGGATGTGTTCTTCTGAGGATGGTCTTTATTTGTAGGCTTGGTTGTGTACTTCTCTGCTTAGGATCATTGTGTTGCTTTGCTGCATGGCTCCAGTATTTTGAAAAAAAAAAAAAAAAAAAAAGGGAAAAAAATCCTTCTTGCAGGCTGTTTGAACTTGGCTCTTTCCATAAAAACGGTAGGGGAAAGAGAGATCTGAGGATTTTAGAACTTTTCCTCTTGGACTAGAGCAGTATCTGGGTGAGTTTAGGAAGGTAAGAAATAAATCAGTGGCACGAGGCAAGTGCCGCATTAGCTGGCGGTGACACAGTAAGTAAGTTTCCCCACGCTGTTCATCCAGCACATGCTAATCCTGCCTGATCTGCAGCGTTTCCGTTATCTATGTAGACCAGCAGGCTTAGTGCATTATGCTCCTTTCCTAATAAAAACACATGGGGAACATGAAGTCTTATTTTTCAAAAAAGCAACCTACCAATCTAAAGGGGGAAAATTTGCATTGCGTGCATTTTCTGTCGCGCTGTTTTTTGTTGTATTTTTAAACTGACGTGTTTTTTTTTTCTTAAAGCATAATTAATAATTGTTCTTTGCTCTCTGAATGATGCTCAGCTCCGCTCCGAGGAGTGGGAGGCTCTGCTAGTCATTTGCACATGGAACAAGAAAGGTATAAATTGCATCTTTTAATAGTATGCTTCACTTTCCTAAGTAATTACCTTGAAAATCCTGTATGTGCTGGTAGGTAGCACTATTAAACTGTATCCTTTGTTGCTGTCAGAACTGATTTTTAAATTAATTGCATTTGACCGCAATAGTAGACAAACTGTTTTAGAAACACAAGATTTAAAAATCATTAACATAGTAAAGAAAAGAGAGTAGTGTTTTCTGAAATTCTTTCTTCTGCCCAGGCTATTAACATTTGCCTGAAAGTTTCCTGAAAAAAATACGGTCGTATTTTCTCAGCAATAATAGTGAAAAAATATTGCTTGTATTTCATGGGAGTTCTGCAGAGCACATTAGGCCTAATGACAGTAAGCAATATAATGATATGTTCAAATTAGTATTGATTTTCCTATCATAACTGAAATAAATGAAGAGCAATGACAACCTGATTGTACCCTCTGCTGGAAATCAAAGAGTTACTGGAATTTCTGGAATAGACTGACTTGGTTATTCTCAGCTTTAATGATTAGGTTGCCAGAGAAAAGATGAGTCTTTGCAATCCTCTTAACCTTGGCGGTATCTCAGTAAGAAACCTCCTAATGAAAGTTAAGATACTGTTTTAATAAGGATAATTTACCCAGTGGTAATGTGGGAAGGGAGGGGGTTTTTAAAGTTTTTTATTTGGCCCTGCACAGCTTTGACAGAACTTTCTCAAGTATGTACAAAGCGTATCCTGTGTATAGCATTCGCTTTTTATAATAAAATAATTGGTTTAATTTATATTGTAGATAAATTTGCAACTTTATCACATCGCACAGATGCCTGATAGCTTAAAAACAGCAAACCAATTTAGACTTGGTTTGCGTACTCAGCCTGTAATTCACAGGTTGGCAATTATGAGAAAGCTTAAAGCAGCCTTGGAAGAGGACAAACTGAAGTAGTCACTTCTCTAGTTGGATGATACCGGTAAATCCTTAGCACTTCTATAGCAATCTTAGTTTATGTGAGAATTGCAGTGATAAGAAAGCCAGTTTTACCTCTCGGGGCAAATCCTTCTTTTCTGAGTCTGTTTACGTAAGTTGCAACCATTTGTCCCAATAGATGCCCTTGCTTTTGTTTTGTGTAGTGCTCGGAAGTCTTCTCAGAATTTTATGAAAATTGTAATGGATCAACTTTTCTGAGGAGGAGTGAGTTTCCTGGAGCTGCCACAAGCTCTGCAGATCAGTTTAGTTGTTTCTGTTCACAAAAAATGGGAAAAGACCACTGAAAAACAACTTTTTGCTCTCTCAATAGCGAGAAGAGCTGTTTGGGAAATTCTTATGTATGCATTTCTGGGAGGCTGTGTCCAAGTAGCTGGACATAATAGTGATGGTCACAGAGCTAGAAGTTTAGGGCTCAATATTGGAAAAATTAGCCTAGAGCCTAAATTGGTGAAAGGGGAAAAGGTACAGTTCATTCTTCAGTGGCTCAAGACTTTGTGTGTGTGTGATGCAAAAATAAAATGGTAAAATTCCTGAAACTAATTTTTCAAGGGAATGTAATTTCTGCAGAAACATTTGACTGGTATTTCTTTGAAGTTTTATTTGTTGTATGTACAGCTTGTAAACATACTGCATGTTTGTTCCTGCTGTAGGTGTGTAGCTCCAGTACCTGTGGTGCTGCCGCCGTGCTGTGCAACCAGTCGGCCATGACCTCCATTTCCTTTTTTGTAAGCAAGTTGACCTTCTTAGCAATCCGAGGGCAAAGAATTGCTCTCGCATTTTGAAGTTGCTGGTTTTGTTTAAGGTAAAATACAAAACCGTCGGTGTTCGGTACCAATTGCTGTTTATGCCTCAACTTGCCTTTGCCCAATGTTAAATCCACGTCGGGTTTATTTTTCTTACAAGGAGTCGTGTGCAATTTCCAAGCCTGAAGTAAGAGCCCATGTGTTTCGTCTGGGAGAGCTAGACCCGAGATTATAACTTTTTTTTTTTCGGTGACTGTCACCCTGTCTGAGTATGTACTTCACCCTGTGAAGTTTTGATGATCTTTAAGGAGAATCAAGTTGCTTGAATCCCAGCTTACAAACGATGTAATTATCTGTGTGATCCGATAATCTCCTCCACCCCAGCCTTTTCCTTAGTAAAGCTTCTCTATTAATTCACCATTCAGGTTTCTGTTTTTATCTCTGATCATCTTCAGGTTCTGCTGAACCTGTAAGGATCAGCATTTTGTTGGTAGGAAAAATACCACCCCAGTAATGTGTGTCACGGCCCTGGCAGCGCTGCTGGCGATCAGGAAGAAATAGGTATGGTACTGCAGAATGTGCTGTATTATCTGAGTTTCGCTGGGCTTTGTTTGTTTTTCACTCTCTCTCTATCTTTGTGTCTTGTCTTCTTGAAAAGTGGGAGGAAATGAATTTAGAGTATGAAAGCAGCCAGATAAACAGCTCTGCTTGCCAAAACCTTTCGTTAATCCAAAGAACTAGCGCTGCACGAGCAGCAAAAATGTAATCCTCCTGGCCCTGCCTTGTCTGTGTTTCATCGGGGAAGGGAGTCTCTTTAGGGGTGAGAGGGTTAATCTGCTTGTCATATAACCCTGTGGCTTTAAAGCTGCCCATGCAGAAGCCAAAATGTGTGGGGAAACAGTGACGTGGTGAAATGCGTGTCTTGTATTCCAAAGCATACCAGAACTTGCACATTAAGATGCACTTTAGGAATTTCTTTAAATAGTGGATTTCACACTGGATGAGTTAAATAGCTATTTTTAAAAAAGCGTGTAGGAAAAGCAGGCTTTATCACATGCATCCATGTAGTTTTATCCTCACCACTGTCAGTTGCCAGTTTTGAATCCTGTTAATTCATACCTTCGCTATAAGGCTTTATCACTCTGAAATTGCTGGAGCGTTTACTGTCATTTTTGAAAAACACGGTCACTGAACACAAAAAACTTCAGGTGGAAGAACTAGGCCAGCTTGGTGTAAAAAGAAATCTCATGCCYTACCTAGGATATATTCCAGCAAAATGGATTAGGTCCAACTGCAGCACTGAAAGAGTACTTTTCTTTGTAGTCTAATATCAAATGCAAAGCCTTGCTGCTTTTAGGCGTTCCCTGTTACCCACACTTAACCAGTCYGCTGGGATATAGTTTCTTTTTGCAGAATTTGGGTAGTGGAGAGAAACTCTTTGCTTGTAACAAAAGATTGCATGAATTAGAAAATGTGCATGGGAAAAATTTTCCAGTAAGCCTCTTTGGGGTGTTTTTGGGGTTGGTTCCCCCCCCCTCCCCAGATGTTCGTCCCAGGTGTCAGATCTTTTATGTAAAGACACAGGAAAAGAATGACTCAGTTTTTAACAGTAATTTAGTCATGACTAACAGAAGTCTTAAATTTTCTTGGTAGGCTCTTCAGAAATGCAATCCACATTGAACAAAATGTGTAAATTTTTTATAATTATTCATGTTTTGGTTAAACTTACTTTGACAAATTGATAAATATTTATAAAGGAAAGGAAGTTGTGGTATAAGAGGACTCACACTTCCACAGAAATGATCTGCTAGTCAGTCTGGTCCATCTCTCCATGTCTCGTCTCCTAGTGTCGGTTCTGATCCTGAAGTTCAGCAAAATTTAGGAGACACTCTTAGACTCCCATTCTTTCAGATTTTTTTCCCCAAGATGTTTTCCTGGATACTTATTTATGTGTGTGTTTATTTACTTTATTATGTATTTACTTATTTATTTATGTTGGTTTGTGAACAGACATCTATTCAGGAGAGAGATGGAGTTGTTAGTCCCACTGTGGGACGTGCCGCAGTGTGAGCTCGTTTGTGTTGGGCATCACAAAGTCTGCACAGCAGGGCAGTAATGAACGTCTCAAACTTGTACTTTATTAAGCACAGATCTGTACTTTATTAAACACAAATCTGTAGTCTGCTTAGTTCTGCTGCTTATGCAACTGCTTCCTTCTTTTGTTCTTTCTATGAATTTTGTCTGCATATTACAGCAGAATATGTATTTCTGGCAGCAAATAGTCATGCCATATTATTCCTAGTCTGTCCATACATACCACTGTCATGGTCGTCTTTACCTGCTTGGTATCTGGGACAGTATCATCTAATTTGCTGTCTGCTGTCAGTTTTGGATTCTTTTTATAACAGGGCTTTTTAGTTTCTCCCAATTGTTGAAGATTGATAAAATTGTTAAACTTACTCTAGAATTTTATTCTGATACTGTAGTATGACTTCCATGCTGCTAATAGGGTAATGACTTTTCTTACTTCTAGCCTGCTCATCTGATTGTAATATGGATCAAAAGCTAGGTAAGGTCTGCAGAGAGAAGTAACGTTGCCACACAACTGTGCTGCCAAGTGCCAGGTTTTTAATAGCCATTCCACTGCTGTAATGTCTAAACCCACCCTGATTGCTTAGCTGGTGCATGCGTGTGGCCTGTTGTTGTAAGAAGAGGGTTCTTGAACAGGCCATAAATCTGTTTTTCCCACTGGCCTGGCTCTGGTGACAGCCAGCGATGGATGCTGAGATGCAAGCCCGGGGGGAGGCGTTGCAGAGCGCTTTCTGTTGTTTTCTGTCCTTTGTTCCTGGATGGTCCTGTTCGTCCTTTTCTGGAGGGAAGCTGTTCAGGTGCTTTAGAAGACAAATCCCTCAGCTCTTTTCCAATGCTGGTTCGTACAGGATGAAGCATGCAGCCCTGTGTGCTGGCACTTGTGCTGAARTGGCAGTGAGTTATGTCTGGCATGGATCTGAGCGCTCCAAATGCTTTGGCTGGCGATGAAGGGATATATGTGTGTTGGATGTATGAACCCTAAGGAAATGAAAACAACTGGAGGTGCCTGTGCCACAGCCAGAACTGTAGGCAGACTCAACTACAGTGCTGGCGTTGTGTGTTAGTGTTTCGTTTGAGTTTGTTTTGTTCCCTTTCTCTCTCTCTCTCTTTCTTTTTTCCCCAGAGTGATCTGGTTTAGAGGGAAGCAGGTTCGTTACAGCACTTCTCTTGTGCATGGAAGAGCAGATGAGCAGTTGGCTCCTGGAGACTGTGATGTCCTTAGACCTCTGTGATCAGAGACACCACTCTGTATTCGGATGCTATGCCTGAGAGTTATGTGGCTTTTTTTCTTTAAGCGTTTTTGATTTAAGTAGGTAGAGGTGCAAGCTAAATAGCATTTAACCTGGGCATGATGGTATTAAACCGAATCTGAATCCTCGATGGCACAGTTGTGTGGTGGCTGTAAGCCAAGCTGAGCTGCCATGCTTGAGCGTTCAGACTTCTGAATTCATTGTGGGGTGGGAACCAAAGAACAGGTCTGTAAAACCAGCAGTTGCTGTGTAAGATGGCTTTCAGTACCTGCTGCCGGGGCTTTGAACCTCACAGTAAAAGTGAGTGGTGCAGGCTGCCCGCTTTCTGGGACCCTGACTGCTGGTAGTGGCAGGGAAGAGAATTAGGTGCCTAATTTTGATGCCACATCTGCTCCTCATCGCCTGGGTAGCTCACCAGGGTCTGGCAGCCCTTTTTTGCAGGCAGTATGAATTGCTTATTGCTCTTGTGAACTTGCACTGCATGAACAGGTGATCTGAATACAGTTCAAAATCCCTGATTTCTTAGTGAGCATCATGTTAGAAGTCTAACATCACCAAGCCTGAAACGGTTGCGCAGCTTTTTGTGGTGGCTTCAGCACCGAAGTTTATGAACAGTGGCCCTTCAGCAGTCTTCTACCTCAAAGATAATCCTTCCAAGCAGGGGAGAACATTTGTCAGCACACAAAAAGTGGCACTCCAGCTCTACCTGTTCTTTGGGGAAAGAAAAGAAAAAACCCACAACCCTCAGTGTTCTCTCTATATAATCATGATTGTAGCGTTCTTATGAGCACTAAATCCACAGCGAGAAAGAGCAGGGGGCCTGGGAACACTCCAAGGGGGTTTGTTCCCATGTTCTGGTTTCCCCTGCTGCTTCAGCTGCTCGGCTGCGTTTCATTCCCCTTAGCACTCTTGCATAGTTCAAAGCGGCTGCAGTGTGACCCTTTACAGAAGGCTGTAATTTAGTGGCTGAAGTGGTGTGTGTGTGCCAGTGTAATAACAAATAATGTTTGTGAGTTATGATTAAATCTTAGAATCGCATACAAATGCAATTCCTTTTCTTCTATGAGAGCCAGCTCAAGCCATTCTTGGAGACCTTCTATACTGTATCTCTGAAAAGGGCTCATTTAAAGAAAAATTCTCTGCAAGTAGAACCCATTGGCTTTGATCCTGTATTACTAGACATGTTTCAGGGCTTGCATAGATTGCAGAGCCTTGTGAATACTGATTACTTTTAACATGATTTTGCTAAATACTGAATTSTCCTTTCACTAATAGAGAGCTACACTTGCATAACATCGGCTGCCAAGCCTTTTATGAAAAAGGACAGTAAGTTATAAATCAGCTCTGATGTTAGCAGTTAGCTCCGTAGTTTATTAGCAAAACCGTTTGTTATTCAAAAAGACAATTTTTTTTCTTTCAGGTTGCCTGTCTGAAGAAATTGGATTGAACAACAAGAGTTTTTTTATAACGGGGTGCACTTTAATCTCGATAATGAAGAAAAGCAGAAGTGTCATGACAGTAACTGCAGATGAGGTAAGTTTCTTCTAAAGGCATGTTTTATTTTTCCCAGTACTTCATGAAAATGAGATTAAAAGTTTGCTTTGTCTTATTTTGCAAGTATCAGCTGGTTTTGCTTTGTTTAATCATTGATTTCCTCAGAGTTGTTTGCAGCTCATATAATAAGCTGAAAATAAGCCCAGCACATTTAAAAACAAACCAACCAACCCCCACACCATGAGGAGTTTAGAGGAGTCTTACGCAGAGCATATACTTCACTGGTCTTTGGTCAGTGTAATACTTGCAGGCAGCAGGGACTGAACATTTCCATACCTTATGGAAGCTCTGTTATGGATCCCATCTTTGTGCATGTGCTGTAATTGTATACTTACAAGTGTTTCAACATCTCTCCCCACTGTAGTTGCTGAACACCTAATGTGATGATGCATGTGTTATTCCATTACTACTCTTGCTAATCATCATCATAATCCCCTATTAATTAAACTCCAGTTCCCGTTCTCTGGAGAAATGTATCGGTTTGTAATGATGGCATGATAACCGCAGCCTTAATTGTCTTGTTTGTCACAGCTGGGGCTTGCCAAAGATGGAAAACCATGTGGAATGTATATGAAAATACAGTGGAGGAGTGGAACCTAATAGTTAGTGTATCCTATAGCACTCCTTCAGTAAAGAAGTGTTTCTTTTACACTCTTAAGACCACATGTTGCACTGCTTCATAGTCAGTTTGCCTGAGCATGATGCTGGGGCCACTCAGTCCTTGCTGATTTTAATGAAAGCAGGCATCTGAAATCTAATGGGAAGCTAGAAAACTCTGCTGTACACTTCTTAAATAATAACAAAAAAATTAAACAGTCTTACAAAGATTATTAATAAAAGCAGGTTAAGTCAGATCCTCATATAGAAGGCAGGCTTTCCTTTCTGGGGTTCCTAGGAGTATTTTTGACCTGATTTTGTGCTATGAAAGAGTAGGGTTTGGATCACTGAAGATCTCTAGCATATTTTTGGAAGCATAGCATGCCAAATATTTTAAACTTCTATCTAGGTCATTATGATGTTGATGCCTTAGTAATGTCATGAATCTGCACCAGCATGCCTTATAGCACTTCAGGCTACAGTCAAGGAGTAAAGTAGCTGTGGACCATGTTGTTTCCTGTCTGGATGCTTCACGTCGTTGTGGGATGGGCAAGCAAGTAGGGGAAGCTGAGAAAACTGGTAGTAGTATGCCATTCTCCCATCAGTCTTGTCTTTCCTTCCCATGTTGAGAGTCCTTGCTGAGAGGTAAGAGAGTAGACAGTACCACAGAGTTGTTTAACAGTCTCATGACTATGGAGAACATTACTGGGTTACCAGTTGTCACTCATGTTTTCATTGAGGTGAGGTAGATCCTTCTACACTCAGTGCTGGACACAGTGGTAGCTGTTCATAGGGAAAGTGAACCCAGGGATTTGGGGAGGCTGTAAGGTGGGTTTGGAAAGGTCTGAGAAGGGTGGAGAGAGCAGGGCAGAGATCAAAATTCAGGAGCAGGTAAAGAAGAGGAAAAACGTAGAGGGGTTGCCATAGATATATATATAGCTATTACAGTAACCCTCCAGCTTCCACTGGTAGCTCACCGCATGCAATAAAGAAATATTCTCATTTGTATTGGACAATTTGACTAGCTAAATTCTCTAAGTAAGACCAAAACTGACAACCTTCTTGGAGTGCTGTTCCGCCGTGGGAGAACTTCTGGCTTGGGTTTGAGAAGACTGACAGCCAGTTCTGAGATCACGGTGATGTTTTTAAATAAAAATCAGTAGAAACTAGAAGAGGAAAAACTGCTTCAACTGATCAAAACCTTTTTTTGAGACTATTTCTGTTAGGAATGCCAGACATAGGGTAGGGTAGCCTAGCTGGGAGTTCTTCTCACTGAATAGCTCTTGGATAATTCAGGATGTGTCTAAGTCCAGTATTCTTGGCACCTTTCTCTGCCTGGTGATTCATCAAAAAAAAGTGGCAAACCAGTATGTTTGTGCTGTGGAGAGGAATGATACTTAAGATGGATGTTGAGTGGCGTGTTCTCTGGAAAAGTTCAAAATACCAAAAGTTTAACATATCACCGAAGTGACCTGGATTATTGAAGTGTTCAATTAGATTAGAATTAGATGTTGAATTTAGCTTAGACAAGTTATGAGTGAGTTTTCAAGTTCGTTCATAACTTCATAAAATAACAATGCAGCGGAGTCAGGCTCTGCCAAGATTTCATCATACAGTTATTTTTTGTGAGTAGTTACGACTGTAGAACAAAAATTGAATGTGTTTTATCCTCATGGAGGAAAACATTTGTTTGCAGAACTTAAGTGGCTTTTCTGTCTTTGCAGAATGCTCTGGATTACCTGGAGTGTGGGCTGAGTAAGTCCTACAGTACTTCCAGCCATGCTCTGGGCATAGACCTCTGGAGAGGAAGAAGATGTTGTTCTGGTAATCTGCAGTTACCACCACTATCCCAAAGACAAACAGAAAAAGCAAGGACACCTGACAGAGACATTGTCTGTAGACCAACAACTCTGCCTTTGTTGACACCTCCAAGTATTGCAATCACCACTTACCAAGACTGGTAGGTTATTTCCCTTTGTTATGAATCTCACATGGTTGGGTTCTTTTTGTTGTTGTTGTTGTTTTCTGGTTTTGGGTGGGTTTTTCTCCTTTTTTTTTTTTTTTTTTTTTTTGGAAGCACTAGATAATTATCTTGTATATATTAATCACTGTTGTTGATGTCTATCAGTTGGCGTGTCATGGACATACTTTTACAAAGTAATTGCCTTTTTTGAAATTCTACTTCTATTAAAACCTCTTCTGTTCACTTTTTTTGTGCATCTTCATGAAACTTTTGTGTCGCAAATTCCGGTCTCGGCCAGAGGATTTGTGTTACTAGCTTTCCACCCACAGAAGAGTTCAGGATGGTGGTAGACTCTTCTACAACAGATTGAGGAAAAAGGCTTTAGTGCTTTGGCTATTTTCTGTCCAAGTGTTAGAAGAAAGGCTTGGAAAAGCATTTGAATCTGATATTAAGCTCAAGAAAAGTCCCAAAGAAACTATCAGAGAGCTGATTAAAAAGGGGTTGCTAAGAGGTGAGTTCCAAAACAGAAACTTCATGTTAAGTGCCAAAACAAGGAAATTCATCTAGAGGGAGGAGAGGAAGACAAAGCCCCGAGTGTTCATGTGTTGGAATTGCAATGGTAGATTTTAATGGCAAAATAAGGTTAGATGTCCAGCTTGCCATATGAGACTTGAAATGGCATTGCAATGCAACCTTAAAACCTGTACTCTCAACTTCAGATTTCAAGTGTGCTTTAGATTCTCATTTTTAAATGCTCCACTCTCAATTTCATTTGCTGGCTGCAAGACATGTTCACATCATTATTTCCAAGTCTGAATCTGGTTTTAGCTTCTGTTAAGCTCAGCACTCTTCAGAGCTGCCATTTCAGTTTGCATGTGAACAATTACAGAGGACATCCTAAATTCATTTGTTAGAGTCCTTTAAAAACAGTTTTCCTGTTGAAAATAGGATTTTTAAACTATGCACTTGAATAGATGAGATACGGAAATCAAAGGGGAATTAGCAGGGGCTTTTGTTCAATTTTTGCATTTAATTGCTGTGGATAAATTTAACAAAATGAGTTATCTAATTTCAGATGGATTGCGAATTTTGACAATAAAAGGGTTGGTTTACCTTTATGAGCATTTTACGAGTGTTCCCTTTTGTTACCTGCAGCAATTTGTAATCTTGACTGCAAGACAATTGAGAGCCTATTCATAAGAATGTGCTTTTAAGAACGAATTAGTTCTGATCTTTGAATACACCTTCATACACTATTTAGGAAGATGCAAGGAATTGCAATGGATTTATCATTAGTTTCCCTTGTAACACAAGGGGGCATTGCTGCTCCTCTCTTCCATGGCAGCAGAATCAATGTATGCGTATTGCGTCGCAGGACATGTATTTTTCTTGAACGGTATGCCAGTCAGAGAGAAAACACTTATAACTGATACTCAGGTTACTGCTATTTCTTTACTGCTGTTAATCTCTTACAAGTGAGCAGATAGCTTCCGACTTCTCTGTTTTGCTTGAATCTATCATAGCTGTTTACAGACATATAGTGAGTTGGGAGCTGCTGGTTAGTGTGACTGCGATGCAGAGTGCTGTTCCAACTCGTTGTTACAGAGGCATCTTTACATCCCCCTCACCTTTCTGACTTGGGCACCAGTTAGACTGACTGCTCTTACAGCTGGGCAGAAAATTGGTCTAATCTTTCCCATTTTCTGTTTAAGTTCTAGTCATCAAGGGCTTTTGACTAGGTTAGCACTGTTCTCTACCCCATGCCAGGCAGTTCCTTACCTACGCAATTTCCAGTTACTTGGGGCCTGACCATACTCTCAGGGAGCACAGTCATGATTGAGATTTTTTTTGTGTAGGAGCGGTGCAAGCGGGATCTGGTCCCTAAGCTGTTTGGGCTTCTATATTGTGGTTCAGTTTGCATCAAATATACCCCAGAGGCAGGTTATATTTGTGTAAGCCCAGTATGTGCCATTGTGTTGAAACAGCTTTGGAATGATATGAGCATTAAGAGACTCAGTGAGTGGGCAATAAAGCAATAGGAAAATTTCAGTGTAGATAAGTGCAAAGTGATATATCTGAGCATGAAAGAATCGTAGCTGCAAAACAATATTACTACTCAGGAGCAAGATGCTGGGTATAGGATAGAAGTCCAATAGAGTTGCAAATTCAGTGCTTATTAATGGTCAAAGCAGCAAATTAATTGTTAAAGATTTGAAGGAAGAGAATAGTGGATAAAACATAGAACATCAGGATGCCATGGTAGGAACCCATTACTTGGTCAAATGTTGAATATAGTGTACAGTTCTGGCCCTTCCTCTCAAAGAAGGGTATAGCAGAACTAAAAAGAGTTAAAGGCCTCTAAGATGATCAAACATACGGAACAGCTTCTGCACTGGGATTGACCAAGGAGGCTGGAGCTCTTCAGCATGGAAAAGACAGTTGAGGAAAGGGATAGGACTGAGATCTTGCTAGTGGTATGAAGAYGTAGTTGATCTATTGCTTATTGTCCCTTCCAATATGAGAGCAAGGGGCCATCAAATAAATTGGTATGGCAGGTGTGAAGCAAGTGCAAGGAGGTGGTTCCTTATGCAGTTTCTAGTTATGCTGTGGAACTTTGTGCTGTAGGATATTGTAGATGCTAGGAGTTTGAGCAGGCTCAAGGGAAAGCTTAGCAGATCCTTGGAGGAGTAATCTGTTGTGATTTCCTTCTGAATACATAAACCCCATCTCTTGTTCAGCTTCTGAACTGGAAGTTGTTTAGGACTGGGAAATATTTGAGGGGAAGTATCATATATGTTTGCCTTCTGTTCCTTTCTGTTCTGTGCTTTTAATCTCTTGTGGGAGTCAAGATCATGGGCTAGAAGCAGCATTGGCCTCACCAGTGAGACCATTCTTATATTACAAGTCTGTGGGTTTTTTTCACCTCACTTTATGGGTGTCTTTCCTTGGAGCTTTAATAAAAATGCTTGAGGCCACAGGCAGAAAATCAACATGTTTTAAACAAGCAGGGGGGGGAAAAGGCTTTACATGTAGGGAGCCTAATGCCATTAAACAGTGTAAATCTCAGAGTGTGACAGGAAAGAGGATATTCCTTGTGAAAAGAGTATCCAACTCTTAGTTTCATAGGATTGTAGGATAATTCAGGCTGGAAGGGACCTCAGGAGGTTTCTAGTCCAACCCCTTGCTCGCAGTGAGGTCAGCTGTGAGGTCAGACCAGGTTGCTCAGGGGGCTTTATCTAGTCTGATCTTGAAAACCTCTAAGGATGGAGACTTCACATCCTCTTGGGCAACCTGTTCTGCTGCGTGACTGTCCTCAACTCAGAAAAAAAAGCCTCCGTATGTCTGGTCAGAATCTCTCTTGATTTGTGTTCTGCCAGTTGTCTTGTGTTTCCCAGTGTTTCGGTGGAAGGTAATGGCAGTGTGCTGTTCCTTGGAAGTCTGGCGTGTATCTTTGTCAGCCCATATATCTACCCCCTTAATGCAGMACTGAATATTCAGGTTGCACTGCTTTAGGCCCCTAACACGATGTCTCTGGGCTATGGAAATTGTTCACTAACTTTATTCCCTGGGTTTAGCTTCAGGATGTAGAGGTTTCCTGACCTCTGTTTATGTTCCCAAAAGTAGACAGTCTTACTACAGCTTGTACAAGATCAAGTTCGTTGATAGTGTTACAGTAATGGAGTTAGTGAATCGTGCAAAAGGAAGCTCTTCACTGAAATGTAAATGTCCTTGGTCTAAGACATTTGGGGTCCACACAACTAAAATGCATAAACAATGTAAGGTCCAGATATAGGTTTTCTGTAAGGTAAATCATCATAACTCTGATGCATCCAATACTAATTGTTTAACATTCACTTAGTATGGTTTTTTTTCCCTGAGGCTTCATAGAGTTGTAGCTTGGAGACGCTTTCTACAAGACATCAATAGGACTCATTCAGAAGTGTGTAGGTTTACCCAAGCTTTCTGTAATCTATTTCTGTGCATATGAAACCCCAAAGACAGATGTGAAACACCTCATTATTATGACATGAAACATGATTCCTAGAAATAATGTCTTTATTTCATTCGTCTGCTGTGCATAGTAGCTATCATCTTTTTTTGTAATGACTGTAAGATTGTGAAGGAGCTTCCTAGCGATATCGTGATGACAGTTGACTTTTCATGCTGATATACAAGTTCCTCATTGCACTGTTATATTTAGTGTATCTTCAGAAACACATACAAAACTTCTGTAAGGGACATTGTCTCTTTCGCTAGGGCAGGTATGATGGAAGTGAGGCTTTCCGTGGGCATTTCATACTGAACAAAGAAGTTGCTTCAGTTTGGGGTTTTGTTTCCTATTTGTGCAAGCCRTTGTAGTCTCTGTAGAAATTTGTCATCTTAACCAGAAAGACAATAACGAAGTTACTGGAGAGGCAGGGATAAATCCAAACCCAATCACCAGCGGATTGCTCTGAACTGTAAGGTGCAACAGCTCTGCCTCTGTTGGGGTCGTTTCTCTTTTCTCCTGTTAACTTGATTAAATCCCTGGGTAGACTCTCACTGCGTGTATTTGGGGTGTGCATTCTGCTGAGCCATTCTTCCAGTTCTTCCACTTCCTGTAAGCACAAAATCTCTGCTCTATGCTCATTATCTATCTTTTTATTGTTCTTGTGCTGGAATACTGTTTCGCTTTCTTCTGGATGCTTTATTTAGGCTCACTCTGATCTCCATTGCTCCAAAGCATTTCACTGTCTGTACTCTGTATTGAGCAAAATGCCAAATGACAAATATCTCTGTTATCAAATGAGATTTCTAAACTGAAATCCTGGAAGAGAGTTTACATATAATAATATATCTGTGGTTCTTCCTGGAGCAATTTAGGAGATGCCGCATCTGTGAAATACAATGCTTCCCACTACTACGCGTGCATCTTGCACAGCTCTGTATGTTACCAAGCTCTTTGCAAAACCTTACCTATCAATGGAGAATATAGTCAGATTATATTACAGCAGCTTCAGTACTTTGTTTTCTTTTAAAAATATCGTTCATTATTGGTTAGGTGAAAGTTGGTTCTATCATCCCTGAAATGGTACAAAATTCAACCTGCAACATCAGCGCTGTGCTACAGACTATGCGCTAAGAATGCTCTGATTGTGGAAATGTAGCTGTTTGTGGGATTGCAGTAACTGTGGTTTGAAGAAAAGAATAACAGAGTTCAAATACAGAACATATTATTTGGGAGGAGTAGAGGAAAATAATCCTGTTCCTTCTGTAAGTAGTTTTTCTGCCACATTTTTTCAGAAATCACCTTAAATTTAACTTCCAGTGGTAATACAAAAGTAAGAACCGTGAGGGTGAGCCATGACTTACATAAATATTTTAACTTAAGGTACATGGGAACCTAAAAAATAAAGCTGCTCCTGAGCTGGTTTTTCACTTTTCCTTATTTGAACTGTGTTTTCTTGAGACCGGTGCTGTTCTGACAAGATCTGTAACCAGCAAAGAAATAACGGGCAGGCTGACTCCAAAGCAATAATTCTAAGCCAGCTGCGATGTAATAATATTTTGTGTGAAAATGGCAAGGCAGCACACATACGAAATAGCTTTCATGAATCATGCCAGGGAAGAGGTATATAGGATATAGATCTTCAAGTGGCAATCTGAATGTAGAAGTCTTATAAGCTTCTTTTGCACAGATTTTGTCCATATTTTCATAAAAGTGGTTAAAATGTTTTCCACAATCCTGCTCCATATTTTATAACTAAAGCTTTGTGATAATAAATCCAGGCAAGAGGGAAGAATGAGGGTGTGAAGAATATATTTGTAGCTACACTTGGAACATCCAAAATAGTTCTCTTACCCTGTTTTTTGATACTTACCAGCTCCTGGGTTAGGTTTGACAGCTAGCTTCCGATTTACATCATTTCTACATGTTTGACTCAGGTCTGTGGAGACATTTTGACAGTTTTGCATCAAGTTTCTATGTTGAAACAAAAATAAGTCTATGATGAGTCCCGAAGTGTAAGAAAATAAAGGCCTTAAGAATTCTACTAAGAGTTGATATGATTAATATTAAATATAGTAAGGAGTGCRCTTTTTCAGGACACAGAGATTCTGTTAAACATTTGGACTATGGTGTTAAATACTATATTGAAATATGTTACGTTGCTRATAGTCCAATGCAAAAGCTACCTCGCTCTTCTGCGAGAGCTGAATGAGAACTCACTAGGTTTGAAGGAAGTTGTCTGCTAACAGAGTTGGTTGCTATTTGAGTCACATTCTTGCCACTTACTAAAAAAAATTAACCATTAGTCTGTCTTTACTTTTTAAGTTTTTTTTTTTTTTTTTTTTTTACATTTTTTTTTTTTTTTTTTTTTTTTTTTTTTTTTACAGCAGTCATAATTAACCAGCAGACTATAGTGTTTTGCGAGTTTGTGAGCTTGCTGTATTATTGCTAGTCATTTGTCAGTGACCAGGTCTATGGCTTTTTTTCTTCTGAAAGAATTTTACTGTGCAGGTTGGTGGTCAGAATCTAAAAAGAAAATATTAAGGGATTGATCCTATTTTCCATGTCCATCTGAAACTCTTAGAAGTTGGGGTGCGAGTGCATTACTGCATTCTGAAGTGTGCGTGCACAGCGAGGGCTGAYGCGTGTGTGTAGCGTAAAATCTATGCTTGTAGTACTGCACGTTGTTCTCCAGATGGTGATCGTGGGCAGCAAATTAGATGCAATGTTAAAAACAAAACAAAAAAAAAAATCAGTATAATTTTGGGCAACTGAGTCTGAGACCAAACCTTCAGCAGAAATGCTGTCTTCAGCTGGGGCCAGCTCATAGCCATCGTGAAGCTGTTAGGGTGGTAGTAATTAATTGAGGGATAGATATGGAAAGTTAGAATGATAAAGGGGATGGAGATTTGCATGGAGGATTAAAGAGGATGATAAAACTGTAGTCAGGCTAGTAAACTAAGCAGAAGGTAATATGCCCAGTCACTCCTTTACATATTTCAAATCTAAATCCCGTGGAATGAAAGGAAATATTTAGAGTAATAGGAAGTACAAGTAGGAACAGTGGGATGAAAACCAGAAGTTCAGGAGGAGTAATGCTGTTTTGGAGAAGTGTGGGGCTTTTTTGTTTTGTTTTTTCAAATGTTGTTTCAGATAAACCCTGAAAATACCCTGTGAAATAGGTTGAAGTCTTAGTTCTTAGATCACTTCAAATTTGACTAGATGAGAAGTGAAGAAATATGCTGCAAGCTTGGAATAGAAAAAAAATAGATGAGCTGGCTTCCCATATGATGTGAAAAATAAAAACGTAGGAGGAAAAAAAAAACCCTTAAAAACATGTTTTTGATTTTTATACCTGTATTTAAAATTATTTAAATCACAGAATGGTTGAAGGTGGAAGGGACCTCTGGACATCATCTGGTCCAAAATGTTTATTATTCATATAAATCACATCAGTTTTTGTTGCAATAAAGCAGGATCAGTTATTCTGATTGAACATGCTTCCTGTATTTCAAAAGCCTGTACCGCATTTCTGTGGGGCATTTACTTACCTTGAAAAAGGAGGTCAACTGTATTCCTCATAACATCTCATATATTCTATGGGGAAAATAGTTTTTAATTACGCCGTGCTGTTTCTGGAAAATGTGTATGATAGCTTAGTTTTGAAAATCAGACTTCCTAAGATTTGTCCTAAGTTTCCTAACAATATGGAAGATGTAAAGAGTACTGAAGAGTGTTAGATCTGGAAACAGTCCTAAAGGATTTCATCTGCTCAGTGATTTTGTTTGTTCTTCAGTAGGTAGAAGTATTATCCGGTACATTTAGGGATGGCTCATTCCTGGTACTGAACACTGGAATTGGTAGGAGCTTGGAGTGCTGGGGACCCCTCAAGATACTCTCTGAAAAGCTGAAAAAGTTCTGTTGTGAGATAGTTCTTATGTTGTCTACAGGTAGATCATAAAAATTACATAAAGAAGTTCACTAAGGCTTAAATCTGTGTGAGCTCACCAAGGTGGGAGGCAGGGGCTGCTTGTCTAGTATGRGAAGAGGGAATTCCTTGAATTTGTTGTCATTGTTCTTCATTTTACACCTTGCAAAGATGTGGAGGAGGAAATGTAGATAGTGAGATAATTTAGAGAAATGGCTTCTCTAAAATTTTACTACTTTCTCCCTTAGTCAGATGTTTCCACCGGAAAATATCCCATCCTCACTGACTTGGTTGGGGGGGTGGGGTGGTGGTTCTTCCTGACCAGGAACTATGTAGAGAAGGGGATCGAAACAAAACTAAACCACTCACAGTTAGCCTGCTCCCCTGGCTGTGCTAGGAGAAGGCTGTTTGCCGGCGGGGGGTGTCACTGGTGGAGCCCCATCCCCATCTGACATTACGCAACAAATCCTGGAGATCTGTTTATAAAAAGAAATCACAAGCATCCTTCATAATAGGAAAAAATGATGGGCAACCCAAATATATAGGGGTCACTGCCTGCTCGTGCTATACATAGTCAGTACGAGTGCAAACCTATCTAAAAAGAAACTGCTGCAGGGATAGATAATTTGTGCTATCTCTGAGTTATCACTGAAGTTATTTTCTCAGCTAAAAATATACAGATAAGTGTTTTGACTGCCTATGTTTAGACATTGTCTGTTGCTGTCAGTTTTTGAAGCTCTTGGATCTCCTTTTCAGTTGGAATATTTTTTTATTTTTATGTTTTCTAGAAGGCCTAGATAGAATAACGATGATTTATGTGTGGTGTAGCTGGTATAGAGGAATTTTAAGAAGAAGCATAATGTTGGATTAGTCATAGGTTTTGAATTAAAAATGTCATTATTTTATAAGTGTTTTGTACACAATTTATATTTTGTTACTGCAATATAATCTTTTTCTGAGTTTGCATTTATTTGATTCGTTGGATTTTAGTCTGCTTATGTGCTCAGAATGATAGCATCCCCTTTTTGTATGAATTGCAAGGTGAGCCCAGTAATTTTATTGAAGATGATCCTGAAGTTTGGTGCTGCGAGCTTTGCCTGGAGATACTAGTCATTCAAAACAGAGGTAGCTGTAGGCACACAAAAAAGGCTTTTAATGATTCGATTATAATTATACACCTCGATCCAGAATGAAATAAGACAGCTTGAAATGTGTTTAGAATGGGAAAAAATGAGTCACTGTTAATTAGGAAAAGACAATGAAGCTTCTGAAATATTATGTTCAAACTTCATCCTCCCAAGAATATAAAATAAATGGAGATTATGGAAATACGGTTGATATAAAAGCTGAAACAGACAAGAATTTGACACAACTTTCTTTTATCTTTAAACTTCTGACTAACAATAACTTCATCTGAAAGGAAAGATCAAACCCAGTTTGCTTTGTTACCTGGAGAAATACCTTCTGGTTCTCAGCTGATCCATGGCATGCACTCATTCCCCAGCCAAAACTCAACAAGGTCCACTTACAAATCACATTGCTAAATTCCTGTAACCAAGCTACTAAATCAGTTTTCTAACAACACTCAATTATCGCTGATCTGCTGTGAGCGATTCTTCTGGTTGGCAAGTCCCCATTGAGATAGGAGTGCTGCTGTTGTCAGGACATAATAAACCTATTCACTCTGGCAGCGTTACACCCTTCGTCCTTGGGTTCGGTTGTCCTCAGTGGTTGTGGCTAGTGCCAGACCGAGATGCTAGGCAGGACAGTGGAGCCTGCCCGTCGTGTCTGGTGATCACAGCTGGACCGCGTGCTCTGGGTCTGTGTCTGTCTGAGGAGACAGCTACTGCCCAACGCGGGATGTGGCTTGTGTTTGTGACTGGTGACTTCTTCTGTGTGTGAATGTAGGAAACGTGGCCCTGGATGATTCCTCTTGTTTTGTGTTTGCCAGAACATCTCCAGGATAACTGGAGATCAGCTCCTCCAAGTACTGACTAACCTCGATAAATTATTTGTTGTCCGTATCCACCTGGCACTGGTGGGTGTCAAATGCCTTTAGACCTTCTCTTACATTTTTTCATTAGCTATGTCATGACCTCCAGGAATCTTTTAAACTTTTTTTTTTTTTTGTATCAATTCCTTCCTGGGTCCTTTGAACAGAGACCCTGATAACATTGAGAGTGTCATCGGAAGAATTAGAGGGCCAAGAACATAGCGTTGTCCTCTGCTGCCAGCCTGAGTCRCGTTCTGCAGGTTCTCACCCTGACTGCTGCTCCAGGAGGCTCGTTACCCATCGCTGGACACTCTCTTTCCATTAAGAAAAACATGAGACGACTTATATGCTTGGACAGGCTAAAGCCACCTCCTCTTTTTAACCCTGTTTTAATAGGCACTGGCAGTGCACTGGTCTCTAGGTTTTTGGCTGTGAATTTATTCCTCTAATTGAGCTGTAATAGACAAAGCCGTATGTGAATTCAGATGATTGTGCACCATGCATTTTGTATTGTTTCCCAGCACCAAAACATGAGCACTTGGCAAAGCTGGAGGTTTCACAACTGTGCTGGTGAACAGTAAATGGTAGTGAGCTTTACCTGTGGTGGTTGTTTTTTAGGGAAAAATAGCTATAAATAAATGCACATTGTAAACCTGATACTGTTTAATTTGAGAGAGCTGATAAGGTGTAGATGATCTGAAACACAAAGTAATTAAAATAACTTGCATGCAAACTGGAATGATGTTTTGTCAGTCAACTGCTGCAGAACTAAGAATCTGGAAGAGCAAGAGTAAAATACAAAACCTAAGCAGACTTGGATTAATGGTGAAGGTTTCTGTTCCTGTTCAGCTATCACAGGTGAGACCAATAACAGAGAAATATGTTTGCTCATGAAAATGATTTAAATCCTTCCTTTGAAAGGAGAAGGAGGGTTGTCCAAGGCTAAGCATTCATTTTTGTACCCTTTCCATTGCCTGTGTGAGTGGAGATGTTGCCAACCAAACCAAACTGTAGTTTTTCAGGGGAATGTATGGCAGGATCCACAAATGACCTGACAAAGTGGGTGCCTGAATTGGTTACATAGGATTAGCTGTTATCAGTAAGATCATTGCTCTGACAGAGCAATATTGATATTTTTTCATACTTGTCATTGTATTATGTCATTTTCATTCTAGTTACATGAAAATTACAGATGCTAATGTTTGTTTGCATTTCATATTTAACAAGGAGGTTACCTGTGACCGAATTACAATGGGTGGTACTGGCCAGTAGCTACGGTGCCTGTAGTTGCCTCTGGACACGGGCACACAGGCATCTGCAGAGGCATCTAGACATGGGCACAGAGGCATCTCTGTACAGCGGTGAGCAAAGACCTGATCCTGGCTGCCGATGCTGGTGACTCATGCGAGATGAGGTGCTTAGTCACAGGCAAATTCATGGCAGAGACAGGTGCAGCTAATGCTAATCACAGTCAGATAACACACCGTGGAACGAATAAAACAACAGCCTGGCAAATACCTTTTTAGAGATTCCTTCATACTACATCTCTGTAAAGCATAAAGCCTTTTCTCATCACATCAGATGTAAAGGATGTGTGAAATTGTAAGACCTTTTTGCATTGGTTTCTCTTTTCTCTGCAGTCACCCCAGAGGTCTCTGCCTGTGAAGAGTAAGTTGGCTTATTGAATTAATTTGTAAAATATTAACCTATAGCTCTGAAATGAGAAAATAATCGCAGGTAATACAGATTGGTCTGACATATGTGATTACTCACTATGGATAATATAAAAGGCATTTAAATGTTCTCTGAGAAAATACTCTAAGTCAAGCACAATCAAAGTTGCTAAGGAAATTACCAGTATGAATAAGGTAACCCCCCGAGGGCTTACATATGAGGAAATAATTTTATATACTGTATCTACTAGGAGATAACAACATAAATACCTGTAAGAAAAAAATGGCATTGTAGCATGATAAGAAATTGTACTTTTTTGCTTAAATACTAAAAAGTGCAAGGAACTCAGATAAATTGTGTCTCTGTCTTTCTATGGTGTGATTACTATGGGAAAAAATGTACCAAATCCAGTTTAGGACTAAATGGCAGGTGAAAGGCATCAGGCTTACTGTTACTACTGACTTCTTCATTCATGTTCTGAATGCAAATAATTTTTCTGTGACAGAGGACACCTTCTAGTGCCGTACTCAAACGGTACAATGACCTCGTTGATGTAGATGACTAATTCAGTATGAACAGATGAGCATCCAGGCCACTCAAAACTCTCAAGGTATCTTTCTTAAAGATGGAGTTCATTTATTTGTGACTAATCTGAAAAGTATTCTGGATCTTCTTGACCTTGTTAGCAGTACTGGATGTTTTAAAGACCTAAAAACTTATGAAATCATATAGAGAGGCTGCAATTGTTGGGTGCTAAACCGAAAACTAATATACAAGCTGCTTATTGAATGAAGAATAGCCTGTTCGAAAGCAACTGGATGCTAATGAAATGGGAAGAGCTCAAAAGGTCGCCTTTTATATAGGGTAGGTCGTGTTCAACCTTTGCTAAGTTCATAGATGTGGGTAACTTCTCTGTGCTGGTGTCCTGACTCTCTAAAATAAATAAGGATGGACTTTTCCAGTTGCTTCTTTCTTTTGCAGTTGGCTCAGCTCTTACACTGAAAACTGAAGGGTTGCTAGGTGCTGTGGTTCTGTCTACTGTGACCATTTATAGCGCTCCAAAACGTCACTTCAAAGGCCAATGCAAGAATTACTAGTGTCTGCCCTTCAGAAAATTTCAGAGGCCCCTAAATCTGTGGGAATGGAGATACAAACTATATAATTTTAAACTATTAAATATAGAAGAACCTTATCTTCCAATGGTAATATAAATTGCAGTGAATTGTTGTTGTTATTTCTTTTGCCTCTTAAATGTGGGAAATTTGTCATGCAAACCAGTAATTAGTGATGTATTTCTGCCTCTCATTCACCATCTTAATTCTGGAAACTTTCAGGAAAGTATAAGAAAAATCGTCAAACATGTCATTTAAAGTTTTCTGTCATGGAGCCATCTTTTAGAAGCTCTAGCTTGTGAGACGGCAGACATTGCAATTGAGCAAAGGCAGGCGTCTTTTTTTTTTCCACCTAAAAAGATACAAACTGAACACTAACAAGCCTCCCACTTCTGAGCCAGAGGCACTTACCTGCATTGGGCTTTGCTCAGCCTTCTATTCACGAAGACATTATTAAGGGAGGGTTGAAGAAGTTTGGTACATGACCGTCTCTGCACAGCTTCCAGATAATATTTCTTTGCTGTTACATTTATATTATTGTTAAGCACTAGGTTTGTATTGCATGTTTTGGAAGTTTGATCATTGTGCTGTGTTGTGGCTTCCTTTTACTGCGTTGTAGGAAGATGTGGCTGATCAAATGCATCTCAAATTAGAATGGTGAATTCTTGTTATTCAGGCTAAATTACTATTTTAAAGCATCAGAATTTGGTATGATAGTTTAAAATGTCAATCATAGGTATATGTTTAAGTAGAGGCTATCATCAGATTTGCTGCTACTCTGAGGGAGCTACAAGTAAAATTGGGACTAGGATGGGGTAGAATTAACTAATACTGATTCTGCCTCTAATGTAATCAGTGGGATGGACATAGGATGGTGGATCACCTCTTGGTCGTGATAGAAAGGAAATAAAGAAGGCATGAAGTACATATTTTATCATTTCCTCTCGTGTCAGTTTCTTCAGCTTATACTCTTCACCTTTCTTTTCCCTTTTTCTCTGCTTCTGTTGTGTCTAGAGAACTAACTCCATCACTGGAAAGATTTAAGTTCCCCACCACGAACACATCCTTATGTATAACACTGGCTGTACAGCGCTTTTTTATTTTCTTGGAATCTTTTCCAGGTTTTAGCAATGCTGCATCCAGCTCTTCTTTTCACATCACTGTTGCCTTCCCAGCTCTTTCTTACCAGCCATTGCTTTGACTTAAAGCCTTGGCTGTCATTTCCTATCCTTACATCCACAGTGACTTCTATTTTCATGTTGAAGCATTACTCCTTGGCATCTGTTTTCCTGGCCACTTACCTTTCTACAGCTTCCAGTTCATTGATATATTTTTTTGTCTTGCTCTAAGTTTCCTCCTAGGTGTTTCTCTTTTGTTTGATTCACTTACCTCCCCCTCGCATCTTTTCCTGTCTCCCATTGCCTGGGTTGCTCTTATTTATTCCCAGTGCTGGCTCATCTTGGCAATTACATCTTCTGCCTTAGGTGTCGAACTGAAGATCACATCCATGTCAGTCCTGTGACATTTCCACTGCAAATTTATTCCCTCCTCTACTGCAGTCTTTTTAACTGAGTTCTTTTCCAGTACAAGTGACTATTCCCATATTCTTGACTGTCTCTTYGACCTTCCCATTTCCTCTGCTTTCTCTGTTCACATGTCTTTATGGGTTTAGTCCAAGAGAAAATTGTCATTTTGTAGCTTTTTTCCTCCCTTACGTTGGTTTACTTTTCCCCTTTTCCTGAAAAACTTGTTCTTCTGTCCTTTCACAAAAACAGACATTCCTCAACTGCTCTGTTCCTCTAAACTCATCACTTGCTTCAGTGACCCAATTCTAATTCCAGTTTCTAGTCTCCTGCATGATCACTCCTACTCTGATCAACCCTTTTCTTTTATAATGGAAATACAATTTAGTTGGCCTGTTGGAGGGGGACAGTGATTTCACTGTCTCCTACTTAGGATCACATTGCCTGTTCATCTCTCTCTGAGCTAATGGAGCTAATCGACCTCTAGAGTTTCTCTCCTGGAAGTCCATCGTAGATCCTCTCCCAACCCATCTTCTACCCTGTACGTTTGGCAGAAATCCAGATCTTAAGTAGCAACAGTGCTGTGAGATTCCATAATGTTGCTGGCCCAATAGGTTTTTTTACATCGAATATCTTCAAATTAAAGTCTAAAAGAAAGATACTGGCTTCTAAGAGTCAGATTAAGTCCTTCCCTTGTGCATCCTCAACTATTAATAAAGGTTCTAGAGATGGCCGTCTCTCCCAAGTGACCTTTACAATCCCGTGTTTGCTCAGATGTCTGACTTAAACCAAGCAAACACTGATATGTATGAGGGACCATCAAAGTCCTTCCAGGACTAACAAGTACAAAGGAACASACTCTCTTTATTGCTTCAGGAGCACATATTACAGCTATGCATTTAGACAGCAAATTGCTTGAACAACAATTAAAAATATGCGGGGGAGGGGGGGGGATCTGTGTTTTATATTTTATAATGATTGGCACATGTAATAGTCTTAATTTTCAAATTGTTTCAAAGCTTGAAAAAGATCTTTATTTTTGCTTTTAAAGACAGAATACTAAAAGCCCTGATTGCTGAAAAGGAGACTCTGTACTTGATTAAAAATATGTTTCCCCTAGGTTTCCTTCCTTTGAAAAAGAAGTAAAAGTAGTACCAGCAAACCGCAATCCCTTGAAATAATTTTTCTAATTAATTTGCTGTCAGGTTAGCATTATCTTTTTGGGATGCCTTGCTAATGTGTGTGGATGGAACAATGACCTAAGTAACAGAGGGGAGCTTCCTAACTTTTTATCTCAATGTGCTTCTAAAGAGTGTGCTGTATGGAAGAATTATCCAATTACTCTGCCACCGACTGAAAGTGCTGTGAAAAGTCAACTAACCACTCTTCCTTTCCTACTGAAGCATGTGGGACATTTCACAGTTGCCTCTTCCCTGGCATTTTATTTTATCCTGGCAATTATGACTTAGAAACAGGTAAATAATAGTGCTACTGTAAAGAAAAAGTATGTATTCTTGTTGCTTAGCAATTGCTCTCAACACAATGAAGATCAGCCTTTGATGAGGAATTACATGCTTGAAAATATTGTTTTCCACCTATATCGGTCATTCTAATAAAATATATTAGAATATATTAAAACCTTCTGTAATCCTAGATGCTTTGGTAAGCTGGGAAGCTTGTATGAAAACTCACCCAAGTACACTTAAACTTTTGAAAATTTTCTTAATTGTCCTTGTTCTTCCAAGCGGTTTCATTTTCCTGCCAGCGCTACCAGGCCCTTTTCTTTAATCATCTTTTCCCCCTCCTCAACTCTTCCTTCGTATTACTGGCCCCTTTTCTGATGAGCTGAAATTACTTGTTACTCTTGGACTACTGATCCTGTTGCACACAATAATCTGTATTGATAGACAAATTATTGCATTACACTATGTTACTGGGACATTAYGGAAGTTCAGGAAAGAGCGAGATGCCTATGGACCATTTTTGTTTGTATATTTGTTTGTACCTGGTAACCTCTCCAGGTGTTCTGGTACCCTAGGTGTTCTGTCTACCATTGCCTCCTGTTGCTGACGGTAACCTCAGCAAGTATAGCAAAATTCATTTTTCAGAATTATTGCCAAGTTTATTCTGATACCAAGCTTTCATGCCAGTTAGCTCAAGCCTCTTGAGATGTTCTTGTTCTCACCTCTTCTTGGCTTATCCTGGAGTAAAGCAGCACGTCTTGACACAATTCCAATACTACAAATCAATAGAGACTATATAGACATTGGCTGCACGGTCCTCTGTGCGTGCAACATCAGAAGTTGGCAGCATGAAGGATGGTAGTTGAAACAGAGAGAGAGCTGTTCTACAGCCTTTTTCAGGCAATCGTTAGCTCCCATTGCCACCAAGATCTGGGAGATATTTAACAGAAGAAATATCCTGTGCTAAYGGTCTGCCTTCAGAATACTCTTGAGGTTGCGTACCAAGCAACTAGTGTCCTAGACCTCAGCTTGGAAAAGCACCTGCATTCTGGCTACCCAAAGCCAAAGTGGGCTGCACTTTGTTTTTCCATTCTTTATGCTTCCACAAGGGAGAGTGGAGGCTTGTTTCTCCCCACAGTCTCCTTTTTCCATCTTATTAGCTCAACCTTTCTTGCATTTCTTCACTCCATCAACAGCCTTTGCACATCTTACCACAGTACTACAGGCTGTGGGGCTGACATCTCATGACTAATTTATGAATGTCCAAACAATGAGAAGCACTCCCTTAATGGACACTGCTTCTGCAACATCTCTGAATTCAGGTAAGGAAAGTACATACTCAGTACGAGGAGGATGCCGTTGTACAGCATGTTTTATTGCAGAGTGCTTTTAAAAGGTGGGTTTCCCTTTATTCTCCTTGCCATTTTAATAGCTTTATGAAAAGGCATGGAAATACTGTTTCTCTGATATCAGATGTATTCTCACAAGCCCGCTCCAATATCCCATTTTGCTTCCTGGTGAGTGAGAAAGTTCTTTTTTTCTGTTTGGAATTCCAGATTCTAAGCATTTGTGTGGATTTTATTTATCATTCAGCATAGCTTTCAAGGTTCCCTTTGTCTTTCACTGGCTGTCAGTACAGTCAAGATGTAGAATAATAGATCACAGTCTAAGACGTCATAATTCCTAAAGCATTAAATGTTCCTGTTCTGCTACTGCGTGAACCTCTCAGTATCAGATAACACTGCAATTTCCAGTATCCTTAGGTTAGGCTCAGGCAGGTCTTTCTACTTTAAAAAAAAAAAAAAAAAAAAAAAAAAAAAAAAAANAAAAAAAAAGGCGAATGGTGAAGAGCATAGCATCAGGTTAGGTAGAATGTCTGGTAACTCCTCTATAGTCTCTGCTATAGGGAAGCTCCCTAAACAAGCCTTTTGCTTGAAGCTGAGGAAGCCATGCTAATGTTTTTGCAAAGTGTTTTGGGATATATGAGTGAAAAGAACACCGGAATGGATAGGGACTGGTGGGGATTTGTTGTGTAATTGATGCCTGTACTGTGCAATCAACCTCTTGCACGCAGATCAGAGCACTTTCACCTTACGCTGGCTGGGTATACGCTTTCCTTTCTCCTCCCTCTTTAAAAAGAATTATTGTATTTACATTTAAGGGTCATCTACTTTTGACCGGTTAAAAAGATGCCACTCCCTGTAGTATTTATTATGTTCTTACTATCAGCATCGAATTTTGCCTTTAACTTCCTTCCCTGGATTATTTTTTTTTAGCTTTGCAAGTGTAGAGATTGTTTATGTCCAGAACAAATCTTGTTTTTCTGTGTTTCTGAATACATATATTGCTTAAATTAATTTGAATTAATTTACATTGTCTTTTCATGGAGGTGCCAGGTCCCCCACCCTTCAGTGTTTCCCTCTATTTGCTCAGCCTGTGCTAGCTTCTCCAGTGCCTGGCAGTGATTTTGCCCTTTGACCATACGTTGATCCCAGGACAGCAAAGTGTGCAGCTTCAGCAGTGTTCAGCTTCATCTGTGCAGCGTGCATTCTTGCACGCTTTGTTCTTGCAGAATATTATCCCCTGTTTTTTGGGTTTTTTTTTTTTTTTTTTGGGGGGGGGGGGGTGGGGGTTTTTTTTTTTTTTTTTTTTTTTGGGGGGGGGGGGTTGGTGGTTTTTTTTGTTTTTTTTTCTACTAGACCTTTTCTTCCTGGCCCACCCTGAGCACTGTGCACATCTCTATCAGTGCCAGCGCTGCTGTGATCCCGGGGGTCGCTCTGGGTGTGCCCGGGGTGCGCTCAGCAATGCCCAGGAAAAATATCATGGTGTTAGACTGCTCGTTAAAATTTCATGAGAATCCGACACACTCATCACACAAGACGGAGCTGAACAGAGTCCAGTTGTCAAAATAATATTGAGCCAATAAGCATGTCATGGGTGGAGCTACTGCAGTACGGGTAAAACTAATTCTGAATGAAGACCTTTTTATTAAACATACTGGGCCTGAATGAATCAGGTTACCAGACTTGTGACAGACTAGGGAATTCCTTGATTTTATTAGTGCACACTGAAAAATCCAGCGTTTTTCTGTTCAGTATGTGAAGCCAAAATGCTATAGGAAAGGGATTGATCGGGAGCTGGCTGTTATGAATTTTTCATGAGCTGGTGTGCGGGGCTGAATGGCTCCGGCGCGCGTCGGTGTGTAGCTGGCAGGCGAGCCGCATCCACACAGAGGCTGCTGACACAGAAACACTTTGGCGCATTTTCAGAGGGAGAGCTGGGCTGATAAAGGGTTTTCTGACAGCCCTGGCTTACCGTCCGTCGATTTATGCTGCTGTTGCTTCAGGCAGCCTTTCCATTTGGAGCCCAGCCTTGTGAATGAGCGGGGTAAGCTCTGCCGATTTATCAGCGTTTTTAATCTGCGGTGATGCCTGCGTGATGTGTTTTTGTTACGTTTTCTGAATGGTGAGAGCTGACATAACATCTAAGCTATGACAGCAAAAGATTCTTCTAGGGAACTTGCTACTCCAGAGTCAGAGATTTACATAAGGACTTTCAAAGAACAAATGCATTTAGAGCTCGAGCTTCCCAAGCTGCCTGGGAACAGACCTACGTCTCCAAAAATTTCTCCTCGCAGTTCACCGAGGAACTCTCCATGCTTTTTCAGAAAGTTGCTTGTGAATAAAAGCATCCGCCAGCGTCGTCGCTTTACAGTGGCACATACATGGTAAGATCTGCTGGGTATCAGTGCGGGTTTACAAAACAGTGTGTGTAGCTGTGGTTTTATCAGGGAAAAATGAGCTGAGATTCATTCACAGTACTCCCTGCAAGTGTTAAATGAATAGAGCAGAAGGCAGCCAAAGTATGTATAATGCAGTGCCTCGACAATTGTCATTCAGCTTCTGTTCTCCAGAATAAATCCAGCCCATTATTCATGTGTGCCATGGTTAATCTCTGTCGAACAAAGGCAGCAGCCGGTAACTTTCCCAGGCGTTATGTTGTTGTAGGTAGAACACATGAATTAATTTCAGAACCTTCAAGACACGTTTTTTTTCTTTGCCCCTGTCAGCTCTGACTGCAGATGACAGTGCAGCGCAGACCAGGCGATTTGGGCAGGGTGCTCTTGGAGTTAAATGCTGGCAAGGGCTTTAACTTCACTGCGAGGGGCTTTTAAACAGTTTTTGCTGGCTACAAATATCCCTTCTTTCAGCCATTTTTTTCAAGGAAACTCCAGCTAAGAGTCGTCTTTTCTCTCCCTTCAAATTACTAACCCCAAATAGTCGCCGTTACAGTTGATTGTGAGCTGCCTCTGACTGTCAGTTATCCTGGTTAAACCATGCCATAAACAGTAATCAAAATATATAATTCAGGAAAATCTGTGAGAATCTCATTGGTTTGTTTTCTAAATTTGCTCTATATGGGTCTCGTATGGTCCACCTTTTAAATTCCAAAAGTCTCTATAAATATGCAATAGTTGACTGTGGGAATTAAACCAGAAAACTTTCAGTAACGTGAGTATTTTTAAACCCTGCTCACACATAGCCATATCCATTACCTTCCTATTCCATAGATTGCATCAGAGGAGAGAGGATGAGGCTATCCCATTTGTATCTGTATGAGCCAGTTGTTTTGGGGTATCTGAAATACCCATCCTTGTCTGCTACTTTTTAAAGTAGAACATTATTTTTAAATGGTTTATTTGAGTCGTGCTGAAATATTTCAGAGCTGTATTTACTTCTGAAGTGATTTACTAATTACTTGCTTGGAGTGGGTTAGTAGCTCTTACATTTGTTCTGTGCTGTTAAACAGTAAGAAAAATAAGAGGAAAAACTGTCAACTTTGATACCAGGGAATTGCACTGAGTAGAGCTGGGATAACTGACTTTCATTTTTTTTAAACACAGTCTGAAATGCATTTGGGGTGTAGCAGCATTCAATTCAAATTAGAATTCTAGAATCATGCAGACTTTCTGCCTTTTTTTTTTTTTTTTTTTTTTTTAATCCAAGCGATAATAATAGCCACCCAAACTGGTTACATGCTGTAACGGTTTCAGTGTGTTCTTTAGCTTCCTCTAGCATTTTAATTGGTTGTAGTCAGCAGTGTTTAGGTTTATACACATTAATTCTCTTGAACATCTGTCATATCTCTCAGCATTGAAACAGTGGGGTGCTGCTCATCTTACCCCCACTAGCATGTTTTGAGAAATGCGTACTGTGGAAAGACGGCACTGCTGAGAATTAGTAGAGCAGAATGTGGTCAGACTCAGCACAGGGTATCTGTATTGTTTGGTGGAAAAAAAAGAGAGAGAGAGATATATGCACACACACACAAATATTTATAGATGCAACTAATAATCTCTACTTGAATCAACTTGTAAAGGAGGTGGGATTACTCTAGGTTCATTTTTTAATGGAACGATGGAAGGTTCTCATACTCTTCCAATTTTTTTGAAGTTTTTAATATCAGGTGATTATGAACTGTACGTAAGTGTTTTAACCTTAGATAAGAAGTAAACTATTGTAGAAATTAAGAAAATCACCCTTGCAAGGACAGGTTTCCAGAATGTATGAGTGCGAGTACATGTTTAATGCAGTCAAAACATAGAGCAAATCCAGACATATTTTCAATTTGCTTTAGCATGTTATGAAACAGGAGGGAATTTAAACTACTTGTGTGATACGACATATCATTAGAATGTCTGTACAGCTGTTGCGTGTGTGTTGTAGATGGTGTACTTTCAGCTATGTTACTGAATTTGCTTATTAGTGGTAAATTTGTTGTGCAGTGCATGAAAACATCATCACCTGTGCTAAGCAAAAATGCCACTTACGTAAGGTGCTCTTTTGTGTTAAGCTGGGAAGTAGCATCTGGGTAGCAAAGGAATTACCTCAGGAGTAAATGTACAAGAAATATCAACTACACAGCAATACTAAGCAAGGAAATTAATTCATGCTGTTGGATATCATATAATCTATAACTTCCATAGCCTCGTAAATAGAATAGAAACAAAACAGTAAACTTCCTCAGCTTGGGGGTTAGTGGCGTGGTAAATTATGATCTTTCACCACCTTTATCATCATTGCTAACGTTGTTACTTGATGAATCTTCTGTTTGCTCGTCTGTTCCCCTTATTTTCAGTTTTCTGTCTTCCCTTGCTCTTCTCCTTTCCTTTTTAACTAATTGCCTTTTCTAGGCATTTTCCTTCTTTTATAACTGAATACATTTCAACTTCTTTCTCCTGATTATGCTGTTGAAATCTCTGTCATCACCAGTCTTCTCCAACATCCACTCATCAGATCTTATCCAAAAAGAAAAAGGGAAGCAAAATTTCAGATTTTTTTCAAAATAAGGCCATGACTCAATTGCTTCTGTGCTCTGAATCTTTCTTTTCCTCGTGATCCAGTTCTCATGATAGTACCTGACCAACATGTCAACACAGTTGCCTTCAAACATCTTTCAAGCTGATCCCTTCCAGCTCCAAACCCCTTAAACAGTTTGCCATGGCTGCTGTTGCTGTGTCCAGTCTTCAAATGCTTTCAAATTTTATAGAAAATAACAGTACAAAACCTCTTAAGCCTTCGGTCTTTTCCCTCCACCAGAAACCACAAGTCTCATTCTTCTTTTCTTGCATCTGTCATTTTTATCCTGGAGATCCTGAAAGCCCATATCCTATTTCTTTCTTTCTGATAGTTCCCCTTGTATCACTTGCATTTTGGGGGGTTTTGTGAGGAAAAGAGCAGGCAGTAGTTGACATGACTTGATACCTGTTAGGAGCCATCTAAATTTTGAACATGCAGTGCACCCTAGTTGCAGAGTTTCCTCTGCAGTCGCTGGAGAGAGGACAACATCTCCAGAAGACAAGGAGATACGCTTGGTCCACCGCGCTTTCTCCTGTGAGCCAGTGCTAACACAGAAACAGCACGTTCCCTCTCCACCGCTCACGGTCTGTTCTCCCTCACCCTGGCCTTAGCCCGAGGACTTTCAAAGCAATAGTTTTAAAAATGGCTTTTATTTTCTACAGGTCTGCCATCTTCTTTTTGTAAAGTAATTCTGTTAATGTCATTGGGATTACGCTCAAAGCAAGGTCCTTCTCAGAAATGTCTTGGAAGATCCTGAATATCTTCTAAAAGAAAGTAGATATTTTCTAAGTGCACTCTGCTGCTTATAATACAGTTTTATTTGTCTTGCAATATTTATCTTCAAGATTACAAATAGTTCTTCAATAATATTTATACAACCTAGATCACTTGCTCAGTTTCTTAACGTATAGACAGTCATTGGCTATGCTGTGTGACGAGCACTAGCTTTTTAATGAAGTGATTTCTAGAGTATCTGTATTGTCTTTTCTTAACTAAGACTTCTGTGGGTTTTTTCAAATTAATTCACATTTAGCTTTCACCATTTTAGTGGTTTTAAGCCTGTTTTTTCTTTATACCTGTTACCTAGTTTACAAAGAAAATATAGGACAGAACAGAAATGGTATACTAGGAAATTTTGCTCTGTTTTTTCTTTTGGTTATCCTTCAATGCAATTGAAATACAGACACACATTTGCTTTTTAAAATATAATGTAAAATGTAAATCATATGCTAGCCTTAATTTTTTGAAAACATGATTTGTTTTCATTACACAATAATCTTCAGTGGTGGAATTTAGTAAGTTAAATAGTATGGCACAATCCAGCCAGAGGGGTAGGATTTGAGTTTTTTCCAAGCCTGGTGAATAACAACTGGTCAGTTTAATTACCTGAAGCTGCGCAATGTACTGTAGGCATATCCAAGCTATCAAAGGATGTCACATTTTGTTTTGCTTTCTGACCATTGTGCTTCTAGAACCAAATAAGAAAGACTTAGCTAGTGGCATTCCACACTTGGAATAGTGCTTCAGAAAATTCAGGTTTTGGAGACTGTCTATATACTTGGAATTGCTGAGGATAACAGAAGTCATTTGGTCGTGTTATGGTGGTGTGTGCAAGTCGCAGGACAGAACTTAAGCGGTGGAGTGGAGCTCCTGGTGGGACCTCGTCCCTGTTGGAGTCACTTTTAGCACCAAGCCCTACCGCATCCAAGTGCGGTGAGGTGGCCTCTGCCTTGTGCTGGCATCCCATGCACCAGAGCCCCTGATCTGAGATCTCCTGGCCAGCTTCATCCAATATTTGGGCTAGAGGAACTGACTTTTGCTTTTGAGGCAAAGCTAGTGTCTCTCACCGTAGCCTATCTCCCTGAAAGTACTATATGATACGCTTTTGGACCTGTTTCAACTTTGCTATACATATAGCAGGATGCATTTCCATAGTTCCAGCGTTGAATAACACACTTGTCTTTACTTCGATGAGCTGATCTGTTTGTGTTTCTCACTGACTCTTGATGTGATTTCAAGCTTTTTTTTTTTTTTTTTTTTTTTTTTTTTTTTTTTTTNCATATGCACTGTGGCATCTTGCATTAACAGGTCTAATATCACCTCCCCCTGAACCAAACATCCAAATAACTTTATATTAGAGGAAATATTATTCTTCTAGATTGCTGAAGAAGGAAATCTGTTTTAGAGGGCTGGAAAGTCATGTTTAAAACACTTCCCTCTTACAGATGGTGATATAAATGTTTTTTTTTTTTTTTTTTTTTTTTTTTCCATTTTGGAGAAATAGGATGATTCTATTGCTTTCTGGAGTTTCTCTTTCAAACTGGGACTGGTATTGGACACGCTGTGTTGCTCAGTTATCTACTGGAAGTCCTAGGAGAAACAAACTGAAGTGAGTAGGGAAAAGGATGGGGGAAAAACAGAAGGTCCCCCCTTTTTCTCTGCTGAATACGTTCTCCCATCTGTCCCGAGGAGAGTTCCTGAAGCGCTAGCAGCGAGTGGCAGGAAGAATTCCAAAGGACATGAAGGTGAGGAGGGAAGAGCTCTTCAGACAACAAATAAGTACACACAACAAACACAGAACCAGCTGTGTAATCTTTACATCTGTTCTGACTGTATATCTTGCCTCTAAACCCTGTCTACAACCACGAAGGACAGAAAGGAGAAACTTCTTTCATCTGCCAGCCACTTATGTGGGAAAACATGGTGTTAAAATACTCACCAGCTATTAAAGATCCAAGCAAAGTACAACAGATTATTATATTAATGATAATTTGATTTTGATAGGCTCAGCCATTTCTCTGAAAGGGGGAGAGAGAGAGTGGATCCGTTCTCAGAGAAATAAATGCTATTTCTGGAATTTGTAATACCTTTAAGTTAGAGTAAGTTTGTAATGTTTACAGTGTGCTAATCTATGAGGAATATAGATTCAGAGAGTTTTCATGACTTACTGTTGTGGCTGGGACCTGCCTAGAGAATCCATGCTCTCCAACTCTCGTACACAGGCTTAACTATTAAGTTAATGTTTTCTGTGCCAAAATGGTTTCTTAAGGAAGCTTTACTGTTGAATTTAGCTTTGTTGAAGGCTATGTTGATGTGTGAAACTCGCCTTTGTGATAGCATCTACAGATTTGTGCTGTACATTTCCAGGAGGTACAGTTTGCTTCTTACGTGCTTGAGTTGGTTGCCAGGACAGACTGATAAACCACGAATGTGACTGCCACATAATTTATGCAGTGTAGATTAGCTTCACTGCAGATCTATACACTAACTGGTCCCCCTTTTTTTTTTTTTTTTTAATTTTTTTTTTAGCTTTTTTGTTTCTGAATAACCACACTAGCTCTCCTCAATGTTCTCTGTGGTTTTCTTGTATTACCTGGCATGACCTTATGAGAACATCACATGTGTTCCACAATGACGGCGTGTTTCTGTCTTGCATGGTACAAGTTTGGGGGTAGTTTGACAAGTTGGATTTGTAGGTTCTTCAGTAATGATCATAGTACGGGCATTCTGCAATAGTCAAAAATTAGTTCAGGTTAAAACATGGACGATGTTCTTGGCAGAGGTGAATTAAAGCAGTGCCACAGAAAATGCTCTGCTGATTCTGTGATGGGCAGATTCGCAAACATAGATTTGGAGAAGTAGAAAGAAGAGAGCAGATTTGGGAAGTTACAGCGTGAAAATTACAGTTGCTCTCAATTTCCTATTGGACTACCTGAATGGGTATGATGTACAAAATGTAAATAACAGACCTGAACTCTGCTCATGGGATGCTATGACTTTTAGCAAGTTTTGGGAGGTGTTGCCTTGGATGAAAGTGTTTGGATCCATGTTGTTCATTACATCTTCTAATTCACTTCTTGCCTTTTCTACTATACTGTCTGGTCTGACAGAAAATATGGTGCTTTATGAATCAATAGGGAGCATTGCTTGACATGTGTGAGTTCCTGTCTCAGCAAAATATAAGGCTATAACTGATAATAAATAATGGACCTTTGTGAAATGTACTGAAATAGTGACACGCAAGCATAATGCTAAAGTAAAACAAGAAGACTGGTGCAACAGCAGCTGATAATGTCTTGGGGTAAAATATTGCCATAGCTACCCATAGAAAAAATTATTAATATGAAATATGGTTTTATTTTCCAAGAAATACATGCATAGATTCAATCTCTTCTTTCAGATAAACCTCTGCCTCTGGGAAGCACCGGAAGAAAACTTAGTACTAAGTTTTTAAGTTTCTCAAATTTTTTTTGTTCTCTCAGCGCTACAAGTAGGTATTGCTGAGGGGCAGAGCAGATATTAAATAATATAAGAATAAGAGTCTGGAGAAACAGCAATATATTAGCTGATTTATTCTCTTCTTATGGTAAAAAAACCCTAATTTTTTTGTGTTGGACAAAACACTTGATTGATCTACGAGTACCTCATGATAAATATAGACCTTCCTTGTGGTGTGGTACACTATAGTATACTCACATTTTCCACATCGCTAGGATGGTGCACTTAAATAGGAATCAGGTTTGACCCAGATTGCTTTGAGTTTTGACTCTTTCCAATAAAACTGATTGACAAAAATGTGAGAAGAACTTGGAGTAAGAAGGCTGACAAGAGTATGTAGATTCAAGTCAGCCATTAAATGAGTTGAGGAGGGAGGAAAAAATGAGTTGAGCAGGGAAGAAAGAGATACAGGTAGGAGGAGGGGGCAGTGCTGAGGGACCAGAAATGTACAGTTTGAGGTATTTTTTGACATTACAAACAACATCAGAGTAGGAAAAAGAACTGTTTCAAAAATTCCCAGTGGTGCAGAGAGACTTCTGTTGCTTCAGAGATGGGGCCCTACCACGAGTGGTAGAGTTCAGATGGATGGCCAGAGTGAAACAAGGGGGTTACAACTGCAGGGTCTGGACTGACCAACCCTGCTGCCAGACGTATCTGCCAGCCTCTTCATCTCAGCAGCTTCCCTCTCTGCAGCCGCAGCCGCCAGCTGGCATGTTGTCATTGGCAGAGAAAGCACTGGGGACATGGATTTTTTTTTTTTTTTTTTTTTTTTTGGTTGCCATAATTATCTGCTACATTAGGAAGCTGCCTACTTTGCTACTGTCTAGAACTTGTTTGGAGTAGAAAAGAAGAGCTTTTATGGGTAGAATTAGGATGCCTGCACTCACTAGAACTGAATTTACCTTTATATGTTCAGTGTAATGTTGTTTAAAGGCCGCCTGCTTTTTTTTTCTAAGCCAGCAAGTTGCATTTTATCATGATAGAGCAATTTATTGCAGCTTTCTCCACCACAGATTTAAATGCTATGAAGGCAAAACATCTGCACGGCAGTTAATGGAATTAAATGGGAACCATTTTATCAATTTGCCCTGAATCAATCTGTACTCATGTGGAGAAAGGGTTTTTGTTGCACTTCCAATAGCTCCATGTGTCCAGCATTATGTAGTTCAGTTATTGCTAGGATGATGATTTTTCATTGTGCAGTTGTGTACAGTGTATGATGCATCATGATGTAGACCTCAGAAAAGGAGTCTTACTCTGAATAAAAATGTACTGCAGGTAGATTCCTACATATGTATATACTGAATAATTTCCATTTCATTGCATATTTGCCTTGGTACAGTAACTTCTTGGATTCCTGTTTTATTGATTTCTGACATAACTAGCTGTCTAGACGTTGGCATGGAAAAGCAAGTACATTGTACCATCTGAAAGCATACCTCCTGAAAGGAAACATAAGGAGACATTAATCTCATTTTATCAGTAAAAGAAAACAAAAATCAATTGATTTTTCTCTCAGCTCAGGCACAGCTTTTACACTGATACAGGTTGACAAAGGGCAAGTACAACAAAAATGTTTAAGAAATGACCTGCAAGGTCCTGCACATGGGTCGGGGCGATCCCARGCACAGATACAGGCTGGGCAAGAATGGATTGAGAGCAGCCCTGAGGAGAAGGACTTGGGGGTGTTGGTTGATGAGAACCTCAACATGACCCGGCAATGTGCGCTTGCAGCCCAGAAGGCCAACCATATCCTGGGCTATATCAAAAGAAGCGTGGCCAGCAGGTCGAGGGAGATGATTCTGCCCCTCTACTCTGCTCTCGTGCGTTCAGCTCTGGGGCCCCCAATGTAAGAAGGACATGGACCTGTTGGAGCGAGTCCAGAGGAGGGCCATGAAGATGATCAGAGGGCTGGAGCACCTCTCCTATGAAGACAGGCTGAGAGAGTTGGGGTTGTTTGGCCTGGAGAAGAGGAGACTCTGGGGAGACCTTATAGCAGCCTTCCAGTACCTGAAGGGGGCCTACAAGAAAGCTGGAGAGGGACTTTTTACAAGGGCCTGTAGTGATGGGACAGGGGGTAATGGCTTTGAACTGAAAGAGGGTAGATTGAGATTAGATATGAGGAATAAATTCTTCACGATGAGGGTGGTGAGGCACTGGAACAGGTTGCCCAGAGAAGTTGTGGATGCCCCATCCCTGGAGGTGTTCAAGGCCAGGTTGGACGGGGCTTTGAGCAACCTGGTCTAGTGGAAGGTGTCCCTGCCCACGGCAGAGGGGTTGGAACGAGGTGATCTTTAAGGTCCCTTCCAACCCAAACCATTCTATGATTCTATGACCTCCTTTTATGATATTGGCATGTAGTTTTTACCATAGTATCATAGTATTTACTGTATGTTCTTGAAACATGCAGAATATAGTTTGTAAATGAACAGTTGCTTGCTGCCTTTTCAGTATATAAAGAACCATATAAAGAGCTATCTGAAAATTAGAAACATTTTGTGCTGCTACTTCATTTCAAAAAGCTTTAATAAACCCTGCTGACATTGTACATATGCAGGTAATAATTGCATAATGATGGACAACTTCATTAGGTTAGAGGGAAAGTTTTCTTTTATAACAATAAGGCAAAATTAGCTCTTCCGTTTTATTGGATTCATTATTACCAAGGTAATTGGAGGGTCTGAACCTGTACTGAGCCCAGTGCATTCTGGAGCTCGTGCCACAGAAATGAGGTCTAAGGGAACTCGGCACCGTTCAGAAGGCATTCAGTCCTTGTAGGTTCAAGGGTATTTTCAGATCTCTGTTCCTTAGAATGGTATATTAAGTCAAATTATGTATTATTGTTTAAAGTTAATTTTTATCATAGACCTAATCATCCAGTTAAGACTCAAGTTCTGTTTATTGGGTGCTATGTACTGCAGTGTTTCTCTTTTTTAAGCAGAGAAGACAAGATAGGGGGAAAAGAGTTACCAAAATGAACAAGTTAAAAGCATCCTATCCTATATTGCTTAGATAAGCAATCCTCTTGCTTATCTATGGATTATTTTATTTTGTATTTTTTCTGAGGGGGACGGGGAAAGAATGAAAAAGCATCAAATATGACATGTGGAAACTCAAGAAGAGGTTGACAAGGAACACAGAGCCAAGGCAAAGAAGAGAATGGGAGAGAAAGAAGGGCTAGGCTAGGCAGGAGGAGCTGGACAGCACGCTAATCCTGGGGGAAACAAATTCCTGATGACTCTGCATTGATCCTAATTGACACAATCACTGTTTGTCACTAGCATGTCAGACTGTCCTTAGGCAGTTACAGCTCTGAGAGCCAGCTGCTGGAATTAAAGACCAATGCTGTTGGAAAAGGCAAGGCTTTGAAGACCTGACCCAGAGTTCTTCTCAGACTTCCAAATTTGGCCATCACCCCTGAAACTCCCTTTGGATTCAGGCTTTGGAGGAAGTTTTGTCTGCTCCTTTCAGGTGAGGACCTGATGTTAGTAACCTACACACTTATTGCCTCCAGGGTCTTTGCATCTGCAAGTGGTTGTGAATACCTAATGAATACACTGCCAGCCTCRAGGTGGCTTGTAATACAGCCATCTACTTTTCAGTTAGACTTCAGTGCCAGCTTTCAAATCTTTATTAAACCATCCTTAAGAGATTTGAATGTGTGTTTCCTGAAGACTTGCAAACATATATGCAGACTATTACTATTCAAGTGTTGCAGAAAGCAACGTGGGGACTAATTTACCTAGCTAAGAAAGTAAAATCAAGTAAATCCAGGTCCTGATGCTATTCATACAACRTAGTAAAACTTCTGGGAAAATAAGCAATATTCACAACGTGAGATGCTTCTGTTCCTAGCCCTACCTTATCTTCAAAAACTAGAATTTTATCTTGAAAAATCAAGTTCCCATGAATTTTCATAGCAATAGCATTTGCCTTTAAGAGGCTTAGGTAGCGTACTCTAGCAGAAGTATTTGCTTAAGACGTACAGGTCCATGTTGTTGAGAAGCTGTGCTGGAGAGCCTTATACAAGCATCTGCCTCTGGTGGCTCAGTGCTGTAGCTCTCCCCAGGCACTTAGTCCAGCATTTGGAGTTCCTTCTCTGCCCAGTATTGTAGATGTATTTCATAATACCGGTGTTTTCCTATGAATATGCTAAAAGCACAGAGTAGGTAATATAACTCTTCTGACTTAGATATCTCTATCTATATTGGCATCTCTTCTTGCAGCTTCAGATAACCTTAGATTAGTAGATTTTACTCATCTGGGCATATACGTTTCTATGGGATTCCCTTACCTCACAACCTGGAATGTGTTCCTATTTCTACCAAAGACTGTTCATACTGCAGCTTTCACATAAACAGAAATAGCAGCATAATGACCATCAATATGAGTAGACTGAGTTAGAGCAGTGTTTCCTCTCATGAAATCAAGCTGTTCTTATGCACCACAGATGGAGACACCTCCCTGCTGATGGATAAATGGCATGGCACTCAGTGTGAGATTTGCACCGTTTCTATTAATGGCTGAGTGATTGGGAGTCCCACTGTAGGAGTTCATACATGAGTGTGTGATCAGCTGAGGATCTAATTCCTGTACATTAACACGTGAGTGCTCACTTAAGAGGTTCTCAGCCCATTTGCCTTATTCTGTCCCCTCTCAAGCAAGTTAGATGGGTAGGAAATCGGAATATTTGTATAAAAAACAGATGAGGTGGGTAATCCTAGGGAGGCTCATTTTCCGTAAGTATTCAGTTACTACAATCATGAGCACTTTCACAGTGTATACAAGGGCTTGATTTCCTGAGRGCTGTCACAACTACAGAGCTCCTAGCATCCTTACTGTGCATCCTTTATGGTGTGCAGCGCCTAAGGGAGCGGTGTCTTTGCTGTGTCCCAGCCATCAGACCAGGCTGAGGCTACCTGCATGCTGTGCCTCTCCAGCCATGCCGCCTTCCCCTGTTGCTACTACTGTGGTAATTTACTCTGCGGTCATGTATTTGGCTCTGTCCTTATCCCAGTTGCCTGGGTTCTGTTTTTGGGAGGGAGGGATGTGGGATCACAGAGTATTGTGGCTGGGAAACACGGGCTTTCCAGTTTGAAGCAGAGGGCTTTGAGTTATCCCATTGTATAGGTGGACTGCAGTACTCTGGAGATGAACTGGGTTTGCTCATGGTTATCAGAGTAAGTGGATAACATTCTGTATTTAAGCATTTCTTTAGTGGTTGACTTAAGCAGGAAAGTTTTCAAAGCAAGTAGTAATTATACACCTCTTAACTATGATCACTATAAATTAATGATGGCAAGCCACAGCCACCCTTAACTTTTGAGATCTGAGTGTCAGTCTGTTTTCCAAAGCTATCTCTTCCCCCGTAGGGAATGCATCCTTTGAAATCTAGTCAAGGTCTGTTTTGTCAGACCGGATCCCCTTAACAAACTATTCTGTTGAGCTGCTGGAGGTCAGAGGCGGAACATGAAAACAAATGGCTCTTGCGTTGTCCCTCCAGCGTTTGTAGATTGGGCTGCCTCCAGCCATTGTTGGGCTTGCCGCTTACTTTTCCAACAGTTTGCTGTTAGATTAAACCAATATATACATTCAGTAAACATACTCATCAAGAGGTCACAGTGTATTCATAAATTATTACAAGGCAGCCCTTTTTATTTGATACTGAGCTCCTTCAGTTCCAGATGAAATTGATGGAAGCTGCAAATGTTGCATATTTCTGAATCATAGCCACTAAGACATTATTTATTTATTTTTGCTCTCAAAGACAGCTGGTAACAAATGATAAATGATGTCCTTACCACAAAAACCCCCACACCTCAACCCCCCCCAAAAACCCCAAAGAACTCCATTGTCATTTAACTGATATTTGCAAGACAAATATCCTTAAACGTTGAGAAGAATGTATGAGGAACAATCCTACTGTCTCAAGAGATCTCTTCACCATCGTATTGGTAATGAGATGCAGGTGATTACATTGGCATAATGGCAAAGAAGGAACAAAAGAGAGAAGATGGTACAGGATGGAGAAGGTAACACTGGAAGACGCACACTGAAAGAGGAGTTGATGTAATGAGAAGCCCACACTTTGTACAAACGTGATCTTGAAATGGGCTTCTCTGGAGTACAATATCTTGGCAGTCTCTGTAAGTCTAGGATCTGTTGTCAGCTGCTGCCTTTTTTTCTAGCTTACAGAAGTGTTAAGCTATTGTCTCCATAGACATAAGGATGTGTTCTCCCACTCTCTGCCTACAACAAAAACACCTTCCTAAATCACCCAGACCTAAGGCTTTGCCCTGTTTTCAAGAAGGGATTGATGAAAATCTGCACTACACTACTTGAAACCTGCCTCCATAAGGAAAAAGAAAAACCTTTAAATGTCAGGCTTCGCTGTTTTTACAGCATATCCCAGAAAGAAGCTCTTGCATTGCTGTATGCATTCGCAATTGCGATACACTGCGTGCCTGCCGTAGACAATTATTACTGTTTGTCTTGTACTTGTCAGTTGTTATTTTACAACGAAAAAAAATTTTGTAACAAGTTGTAAATGCTTTCAGTTGGTCAGCCTGTTGTGAACTGAATGTGAATCTTCTTCAACTGTGCTTGGAAAGCATTGAAGTTTTTCTGAGAATAGTCTTCATACTTTGGGTTGGAATTTGATTTACTCAAATTCTGTAAACTAGGACTCCACAGAAGGCTAAGTAAAAAATGTCAGGACTCTGCTCTGTAGGATAGAAATATTTTCCGATAGGTTGTTTTATTGTATTCAGAGCATATTTGTATTGTCTAGGATTCACATAATATTAACCACTAACAATATTTGACAGCGTACTCCCTTTGTAGTGTACTCGCTCAAAATAGCCTCAAGGTGGATTTGAGAAACAGGTTTGGTTTTAATGGTTGATTAAAATAATTTAGAATGAATTAAAAGGACTTAAATTGATGTTAATTCACAAAGTGAAATTTGAAAAATATTATGAATTAAGATCATGGATCTATTCTGTAATAATAGATGTGGAAGAAATTACAAATTCTCCCTGTGGCCTGAGATGAGAATTGCATTTCTGTGTCTGAGTATTCCTGTCGATCCTGATCTAGATCACTCACTCGCCCACCATCACCTTTATCACTGGACCTCTCATCATTCAGACTCAACTATCAGACCTGGATTTTTACTCAGTCTTTCTGTTATTTGACTTATTCTCACTTGTTAGGTAAATCTCAAAAGAACATTAAAATTGAGAAACCATGATCTTGCTTCTGTGCTGAAGGGATGGGAGATGAAGAAGAGAACATGGCAGGAGATAGTCAAGCACAATACTGAGGGTTGCGTTATTAACTGTGTAAATAATGAGTGTGGAAGCGAGCTCAAAAATACATAGAGCTGATGTTTACAAACTCATTTAAAGTTGTGTGCATGACAATATAAGGCAAATATTCACAGATCTTCAAGTGATGCAATTTATTGGTCATATCGTCAAAATTTGCAAAACCAGGAGCGTAGCATTAAGTTTTGAAGTTGTCTCTGAGATAAGTGACTGGACATTCAAAAATGCTGTCAACAGGAGAGCAACTCACCCCCCAAGCTGGTGACAACTGGAGCAGTCAACCTGGAGGTTTAAGTCCCAGGCATTTAGTTGTTTGGTTGTTTTTTTTATTTAGTGATTCTCATGCAAACAAACACTGTATTTCATTGTTAAAAATCTAATTTCCACGTTGTTAAAGATAAAATTGCTATCATAAGAAAGGTCTTGGTTAATTTCTGATTTCTCTTGTTAATGTGTTATGAAGGTAAAGAGAAATAAATTCAAATTATTTCAAGACTTTAGGGAAAATATTTCCTATGTAATAATCACCACAGGTTTGTTCATTCAAATGTGCTGGGGTGGAAACCGATTTCTTGGTGAAAGAGCAATTGCTCGTTGTAAATGAGTGGCAGCAGTCATTGTCAAATCCAAATTTTTTTCTTTGTAAACTGAATGGTCCTGGGTAGTAGTGATACTAACTTGAAATGCCATTGCCTGAGGCAAATAATACCCTGTCTGATGTATTTGATTTTGCAAAAATAACAAGCTGAGTTACATTTTTGCTTTCACTTATATTAATGGTTCAAGAAAAGGGAAGATAAGAAACTGAAACAGATTATTAAATCTGCCTTTTATTGTGGTATCACTTAAGGTAAAAGCTAGTGATGCCTTAAGGAATCTTTTGAAAAAAAATGTAATATTTAGTGCTACATACAGAAAAATAGAATATAAAATGTATTTTTGTTAGATTTACAGCAACTGGGAGTTTTGGTASAGCATTTGGTTAAATAGCTAATGAATAATTCAGGCTGACTAATTTATGAACCCTGTCATATAGACTAAAAGCCAACTTTCAGGGCCTTAGACAAAGAGAATAAATACACAGCATTTAGCTAAACAACGACCAAACTGGGAGGTTAGTGTGGTGGGAGGGGATGCTGTGATAAGCCTATGAACCTTTGAAGGGCATCAGCTCTTGGCTGAAAAAGGGAATGATTTAATTCTGATAGATTTTTTTTTAATAGTCAATATTAAAATCTCTCACCAGAAGCAGTAAGCCTATTATATTAATAAAACACTAAGTTATATGAGCAGAAGCATTTTGATATAAGCACACCGGTGGACTTCAGGACCTTCATGTCTATACTCTGTAATTCTGTGAAATGGTTTTGTTGAACCAAGTATCTGATGCATTTTTGATGCTGTACTTCTGCCAGGCATGATACGGAACTGGAAAACAAAGGGGAGGATGTTTCCCTGATGAGCTTGCAGTCTTAATTAACAAGACTTAACAAAAACAATTACCACAGATAAAGGTTAAAAAGAGATAGGAGAGATAAAAGTGAATCTCAAATAGGGACAAGAATTAAAGCAGAGATGTTAATGTTCAGGAATACTTGCCCCCACTGAGAACAGCAGACATTAATACAAATGCTTTTCAGAGCTGCAAATGGCCTATTTTCATCCTGGATCTCTTGATCTACATTTTCAGAAATTTAAATTTTGGATTTCAAAGCCAAATAAAGAATTTCAGAGACTTCTAGAACAGCGCATTGTAACATATGTCACCTTTCCAAGTAGATGCATTTTGAAGGCATTTTGGGTTTAAAGTAATACAGAAATCTCTAAAAACAGCAGTATGTTGCAATTGGAAATAACTTTTTATTTTTCATTTCAGTGTGACCCTAGTGTAGGCAATTATCTGATATTCCCCATTTGACATAAAGGCCCTGGGTTGGGAATCCTGTACCTTGTAACAATTGAGTAGATATGCCTTCTCTAAGGGAGAACTGTTCACAGAAATTACAGGTAATTTTATCTGAGTGAAAAGAAATAGCAATGATCACTTAAAGTTTCAGAGCTGTTCAGTACCCTTCAGTCGGCCTTTTCTTGTGGCAGACATCTCCTTCAAGTAACTTTTTTGTTGATACGTGCTGGTACAATTGTGGTTTTGGGGTACAATTTTATTTATTTATTTGTTTATTTATAAGAGGCAATAGAGATGTGGGTTGTTTTTTTTTTTTTAATGATCATCTGGTCTGTCATAGGGCTTACTGAGTCTCTTAGGATCTAGGAACCAGGAACCTGTAATGGTGAGCATTTTGTGATGTTGAAAAATTGATCTCTGCAGCTTCTTGCAGCTGAAGTGAGTTTGGCTTCRTGCACAGAAGTTAAATTGACGTGATAACTGTAACTGGTTTCGTCACCAATAATTCTTGCCTTGAGCAGGATATTAAAAAGGGCAAATGAATTAAAAACAGAACTGCTACTGACTACGCATTTTTATTTGACTTTCTTAATGTTAAATTAATTGTTGACAGCGATTATTTAGGTAAATTGGTTTTGTGCTGTAGTTTAAATTAAGCCATTGTGGTATTACTTAGCATGCAGAAAAGATCCTTCCAAATTTTGAAAAGGTCACTACTGTTAATCATTTCAGGAAGGCAATAAAATATTCTAGAAATGACTCAACTGAAAGGAATAACCAAGATTAAAATCTTCTTAGTGCTTAATAAGTATAAGTGTGATATAAGGGGGCATACCAAAGGGAAGCCTTTGCTGCAGTGTTCAGATGGAAGACTATTGGGTACAAGTGTTTGCAACTGTTTGTTAGTTTTGATTAATTCATGTTGTCAGCCCTTGTGACAAAGGTATTCAACTAACCATGTTGTATAGCTGAAGAATATAGTTTGGAGGGGGGTTATTTGGTTTTAGGTTTTTTGGCTTACTGCCACGATTAAAAAATTGGAGATTCATCATGGGTTAGATTTTGGACTCCTCAAATTTCAGAGGTGTTTGCCATAGTAGGTATTTGTGGTTGAGTTTGATTCTGATGAGCTGCGGAGCTCCCAGTGACTTCACTTTAAGTAAAGTGCGAAACTTCTGCATACTGAGACCCTTCTCATTTTCCAGCTGGGTACCCCAAACTGGACTCAAACTTTATGTGTTTTAAGGTTTTCATCGATAATATTAATTATGCTACTGGAAATGGCATTCACTTTGGTGAGGTCTTGGAAAGGAGGAGTCAGTACAGACCAAAAGAAGGTATGAGCACATATGAATAACAGGTACCTAATGCAACCATTCCTGTTCAAGAATTATTACAAATATGTTTTCCAGGAGGTAATTTCTTTATTGAAAAATTGTCACAGGTGTCATAGGAACGAGATCCTATTTTCATTTTAAGACCGTTTTATTTTAATCATTTTTAGTCATCCTTTCAGGATTACAGAATTATTTTTGAAAATAATCCACTAACCTTCTCTACAGCTTGGTATTTATGTTAAATAGGATGTATAGATACAGTACAAATAAAAGAATTGACAAACTATGAAGTAACTCAGAGTTATTTGTTTAGCCATGCCACTAATGAGGTCTTCCTTCCCCTCACCCCCAAAGTCTGTGAATCGTAACTAATGGGGAGTTCCTTTAGTTTACAGAACACATAAGCAGAATAAATATTGAAGGATTTAGCGTAATAACATTTATTTATTGTATTTTTGAATGTCTAGCCCATGTTTAATTGTATTTTGTATATAYCCAATGATCATCTGTTTGCTATTGAGCATTCTATTCCACACAAGCTAGACGATACTCTGACRATGCACTCGGCATACTCTGTGCTCGCAGTCTACAGGGCGAGAGGAACTCCTCATCCAGCACAGATCCTGCCCAAAAGGTGCATGGTTTCCTGTTCTGATAACCTGCTCAGCTGTGGAGTACACGGATGAGTATTCCTATGGGTCTAGAAGAAACTGTCCGTAGTGTCAGAGCTTCAGCTACTTGACAGACTATTCATATTTAGTAAATATTGTGGTCTAGAAGCTTCTTCTAATAGCCTACACTTTTATTCTGCATTTCATCCCATTATTCCTAGCAATGCTTTTATCTTTTACCACTCTAATATGTTTCTTCCTTCTTGTATTAATATCTGGAAACAAATGTTGACAATCAGCATAACTATATTAGCTATAACATGCCTAAAAGATGACTGTTTTCTTATTTTAATCTTTCTTTATACTAATCCCACAGGGCCTTTTATGCTTGTTTTCTATTTCCTTTCAAACCTATCTAGTTTCTCCATAGCACAGACTGTCATTTCAGGTGTCAGCATTGTGTTTGTTTTTCTATGCCTGGAGTATCCCTATCGTATTAATTTTTACTGATAAACAAGGGAATTTCTAATGTTTCAGACATCTGATCTAAAGAATCCAATTTCATTTGAGCGTCCTGCTGTTCTTGCATCTCTCGGGCTAATGCATTTTCCTGTAGACAGTTTGTTTAGCTGAGGTTTTAATCAGCTGTAGCATCTATTTTTTGTTCCTGCTTTTACCAATCTTCTAATCTTGCATTTAATTTTTACGAACATGGGGGACATCTTCATATCTTTAAATATTTTTAAGATACTGGCTAGCTTATTTAGCTTTTAAAACAATTTTTTTCATTCCACTGCTGTAATCCTTTCCTGAACTGGTTGGGTTGAGCTGTTTTGATTGGTGTGACATGTGTGGGCCTCCTGCTGCTATACTTGGATTTACGTTCTATGCAAAAGATTAACCTCTGGGTCATCAAGTTTAAGTCTTCTGAGGACAGACCAAGAGGAATTTTCTGTGCTGAATGTTTCTGAGTTGCTGTTTGTACAGAAAGTGCCTTACCGGCATCCAGATACTGGTTCTCCTTACTCTTCACCTATGTCTTTTGATTTGCAGTAGTCAAAGTCATTGTCTGTGAACGCCAGCCTGCACGGGGCAAGGCTGCGTTGTTTTGTCCCTGGTGTCCCAATGGGAAGCGGTGGCGTTGGTCTGCACTGCCGATGGAGAGCAGCAGGAACGGAAGTGGCTCTTCACTCCCRTGGACTTCATCTTGCAGCTTGAAGCATGGTTGGTGAACATCATGGTTGGGTCTGAGGAGCAGAGTTATCACTCAGGTTCATGCTTTGATACTTGGGGGGCTTGGATAATTTCAGGGCCTTGGTGACTGGAAGCAAGACCTTCAGTCACTCTGGATGCTCAGTGAGGAGCGGGTGCTAGCAGCAGACGAGCTCTGTGTCCAGAGGGACACAGGTAAGAGGAGGCAGGCCGATGGCAGGAGGAAAGAGCCAGAAGAAGTTATGTACATGATGGGTCACGTTTACCTCTTTAATTTGGAAGCAGCACTGCTTCTGCTTCTCCTGCCTGAGAGAGCCCCTCCTGTGCAGTGCGTCAGAGTCCTGTTTTCCAGAAGAGCCCCTCACCATGCCGTCTGTCTGTCTGAGGAAACAGCCTGTCATCAGCCACGCGAAGGAGGTGTCTGGCTGCTGGAGCAGCGAGCTCCCTGTCAGCTGGAGAGGCTGCGAGGGTACCAGGCATGGAGCTATCTCAGGGCACCAACAAAACAGGCAGCTACCCACAGGGGCAGTGGGAAGAGGGCAGCAGCTCGCCTGCTGTGCTGCCAGCTCGGGACGGAGAGGAGCTGCACGGGACTATCCCTCCCCAGTACGCTCCCCGGAGAGCTCGGGGTGTGGAGGTGCAGGACAGTCCCTGCCACCAGCAGCAGGACAAAGCCCTGCTCTCTGCCATGTGCTGGAAGAGGAGAGGTTCTCATGTGGGCCATGCCAGAAGAGGGAAGTGAGAAACACCCTTCTCCCTACCACCGCCCCCGGCTTGCTGCCCTCGCCTCCGCATCAGCCCCAGCAATGTTACTGCTCCCCATCAGACCGCTTGTGCTGCTGCGATGAAACGCAGGCTTTCCTTCACTGCTGAGAAGCTGTGAGCTGGCTCTGCAAGGCACCRTGAGAGACCCCAGGTACTCTGCTGCCCCATCATTTTTAAGGTTACAGTAATTAATGTACAAATTCTCCTGTAGCCAGGGTAAGTCCCAGAATGTGAGAGGCAGTGTTGCGCTGGGACATGTGCATCTGCAGGAGCATGTGTTTTGACAACTCCCATATGTTGCCACCTACATAAGGAAATGTAATTTCTGCCTGATCAGCCTTAATCCTTCCTCGGTGAGAACGCTCATGTTTCGCAAGGCGCTTTACTATTGACCAGTCTTCCACCACTTCATACATCATCGTTCCAGATCTGTCATGTCATTTCTAGGGTCTGTTGATATATTTACAGTATTGAAGTCTCTGCTGTTCCTGATGCACCAGCACTGCATATGTTTTCCAGGAATGTTTAAGCCCCAGTGTGATGGACAGGGGGCTTGGGAAGCTGTGTTATGGGGAGGCTCTTTGCAGAGCAGGAACGCATCCTCCTGGGAGTACCTGAGCAATACATGTCATCTCCTCATCCATCCCCTTCTTCTGCACTGAAGGTTTCATTTGGCTGTCACCAAGAGATTATCCCAAAGTACAAATCAGATCCATGAGAAGAGATTAAATTTACTTTTTTTTTTTTTTTTTAAGCTGAATTCATCCCAGGTTTTGTTTGTGGGTTTGTTTATTTCTTTTTTATTGGCAGACCAGTATTGCAGGGCACCATGCTGTGATTGAAGCAGTAGTAGACCAAATCCAGTAGTTACACCAATTGCTGTTTAGGTTCATCTACTATTTTTAATTGGTCTTTTGTCCCTTAATAAGCTAGCTATTGTCCTGTGGATCACGCTGTTAAGTAGTGCAGTGTGTATACTTCGTTCCTCTATTCTCAAAATATCTGACTATAAAACAACCACGGTTAAAACCGCAGTCCCTGGCAGAGCACCACTGGATTTTGGGGAGCTGGATTTTTTGAGTTTTGGAAAACAATTTGCTTTTCAGTGTAAGTAGTCCTTCAGTTAATGCATTAACTTTTAAGGGCTGAAAATATCGATGGAGTGTCCAGATGGAGTAAAAGTGAAAATTGTTTCAGTTTTCTTGTTGAAATAAGAATTGGAAATTTGGCCAGTCCAAAATTTGAGTTGCCGTATGATTGTGGGCAGTTGATGATCTCTGGTAAAAATGAGGCTGAAAAACAGAAGGTTGCACCATAAACCACAATTCTTTGTTCTGCTTCCAACACAAATTAGCCAAACTGCTGCCTCGTTTTGCTAGGGTTGTTTTCAGTGCCTATTGGTATGCTTTTAACACAACACAGCATGAGAGGTAACGTGCAGTTTCCATGATGTATTTCATTTGTACGTTTTTTTCTTTCAGAGGTTCCTAGTCATCCCATAAATTCTTTTCTGAATGTTAGTAGTTTTTCACTAATGGAATTAATACATATTGCAGATACAAATTATTCATATCTGTATGACTTGGTTTAGTGAATGTTGTGGTCAGGATTTATGGGCATCACATGTACCTAGTTTGTTGACCTCCAGTCAAAACTATGGAAAAAAGATTTGGTGGAAGCTCACTTTCGCATAACCACAACCACAACTAGCAATTTCCACCAGGCTCCGGTGTAAATTAATTCACTGTACATGATGAGAAAAGGGAGGGAGGGGATGTGAGTACAGTGTATGGAGACTTCTGCCCCATCTTGGCCGCTGACTGATAGCCAGCGTAGAGGATTTCCTCTTTGTCCCTCCTTGGTGGAGTGACCATCCAGTTGTTTTTCATGGCTGCCTTGGGCCTGCAGTATTTGCAGATACCAGTCAGGTGAGGAAAGACTTGTCCTGATGCAGCGCTCTGCAGAACTGGCTGCTCTCTCTGCTGGGTGAAGCTAATTGTGTGGAACACCCCATGTCACCCAGTGTCACCTTCTCTGGCCAAGGAAGAAGGGGAAACTCTGACGAAGCCTGATGAGCCTCCATTGCCCACCCCAAAGTGGTGGGGCATTCTGGAAGCAGAGAGTCACGAGAGATTTATTTTTTTTATTTAAATGTATTCATGGATGATTTTTTCCCTTTGAGAAGCATGACTGTTCAGATGATTCACTGTTGCGTTCTTGTAGGAATTTCAGCGCCACAGAATAAGCAATCACAATAGCATGTACTCGTGTGGCAGCTTGTTTACTTGAGAAAATATTCATAACACAAATTGTAATTCATTAATCTGTATGCATCTTCTCAACTATAATTGTTAAATTAATTTTAGAATATTTTTAACCAATTTCATGGTTATGATCTGCGTGTCAGGTCTGTGTATAGACATCACACTTGAAGAATACTTCCACCGAAAAGCCTGTACTTTTGCTGAAAAGCTGAGCTACTTTAATATTGAATTATTGATATTAGGCCAACAGAGTGGATAGATACTTTTGCCTACAGCACTAGAAGCATATTGTTTTGTGCATTGTAATCTGTTACAATAATAATTTTCTTGTTCTTGCAACACATATCTCTATTTGGCTGGTTGAGCAATATTTTTGCTTGTAATCTCTATGTCCAGAAAGGCAAATATAACATTAGAGAAGCCTGGGGAAACATCGTCGGAGCAAGTCACTTGCATTTTCACATGTTAACTTTTATGAGATGTTACAGAATTTTACTGTAAAAAAGTGTGGTAGACAGAAAGAAGCAAGGTAAGATATTCATCAAAAAGGCGTTGGCTTTTGTGGTTGTTTTTAATCTATATATAGAATAGCAACAAAGCAGAGAGTTGCATTTCTAGCAGTCATCCTAGTGGTCTGGAGATGGCTAAATGCAACGTTGTCAGACTGAAAGTTGAGTAACAACTGATGCTTTTTTCAGGCTTTGAACACAATGCTCAATATTACCGTTCTGAGAAAACGAGGCAGTTATGAGATACTCTGCCCTACTGCAGGTAGTGACGTTATAGCTGCAGGATTGTGTCCAGTTCAGGGACCTCACTTCAAGAAGAAGAATTTGAGACAATCTGAAAGAAAATGGCAGAAACAGCAACATTGCCTATCAGGAAAGATTAAAAATTGGTGTTATTTACTCTAGAGGCAATTACTTTCTTTTAGTTACATAAAAAGTTTCAGGAGAAGGAGTCTTCGTTCCATGACTGCTGCAGATAGGGCAAGAGATAATTAGCAAGTCCTGCAGCAAGGCAGATTACCAGGGTATAGGCATTCAGACAAGCTTCAGTGGAAGGATGATGAAGAACTGAACTCCGTTGCCTGGGCAAGCTGTAAGGTCTTCATCGCTGGAAGACCTGAATCGTTTGTTGAATGCAGCTGCAAAGTTTTGGATTTAGTTGAACCTACTTTGGACTGTGGGAAGAGACGAGATGACTTCTTGAAATCCTTCACAGGGATGTCCTTCTGTTTGTAAAAGAGGTATGTTAGATATTCAAGGGAACTTCTGTGTCAGTACTGAGAGAGATCTTCTGTGGCAATGTAATAGGTATAGTAAAATAACAGGAGTGAATATAAAAGAACATTCATCTTAAAAAATACTACTCATTTATCTACTTCTCTACTTCTTCTTATCTATTATTCTACTGCATAAAAACAAGAGAAATGAGACATCTGATAACACTACTGTGTAATGATGTTCTCCACTGTAAGTCATTGTACTAAGCCTCCCACCTTTTGCCTATTTGGTGTATGTTGGTACCAATGACTGTAAGATATAAAGGCTGTATCTGCACTGAAAAGAAGCTGGCAYGGGTATATAATGCAGTGAAAAAGGAGGATTGTAGCATTCACGTTACTGCTTTTACCTAAGTTCTTTTCCTTAAAAATCTCTCCGTTGGATGCACTGCTGGTCTTGCAGTTACCCTGTGCACAGTACCGTGGCTTCGTAGTAATTGTAATTAAAGTATATCCCTCCGTACTCACTGTGAAGGCGTAAGTCACTTTACATATGTATCTGGTGTTTTGAACCATAGGTCAGAGTGGAAAATAATTGCTGGAAAGATTGATGATTGCAGTTATGTAAGACAGTGCAGGTCACGTATCTCATTTTAGTTGCCCCTACAGTCACCCTGTGGTGGTGTTAAATGTGTCAGAGATCTTATCAGGATAACCTTCCCATCCTCGATGTGACTGTTCCCTGGGCAGATTTATTGAGCTCCAGGGCACACCATGCAAATCTCAAATCCTCCAGAGGTCTCTTCAGTGGGCTCATTTTATTTGTTGTTTTTTTTTCCTCTTTTTACATAGAGGTGCTGCTGTGATCTTTCCTGCCTCCCTTCTCCAAATATTTATCATCTGTATTGTTGGAAAAGCTGGATTCCATTAGCAGCCCCTCCACGGTGTGCGTCCCCTCTCCCTGATGAGACCAAAGTCCTCTCTCCAGAAGAAGGAGATGATCTGTGAATTTTTTTTTTTTAAGTGTAGATCCGTAATTAAAGAGGAAAAAAAAAAGGCATACTTGAACAAGACAGTGCAACATCTGCTGTGGACTAACAGTAGTGAAACTGTTATCAGCTTTTTAGGTTTTCCATGAGAAAAAAAATATTATTCTTCTGCAATAGGCAGAGGTACACAGACTGACTTAGTTTGGTCTTTAAGGTCTGCCGCCTTGATGACTATAGGAAAAGCTGTCRTTGATACAGTCAAGTTTTGTCCGTGTTAGCGAATAACGGTAATAGGAGGCTCAATAAGAGCAAATCTGGAGAGGAAGACAGTGGTGAGGAGCCAGTGTTCACAGACATTTGTCCTCAGGGTTTTGTTTTGGGCTGTTTCCATAAACTGAGTGCCTGTTTAGGGGCTGGAGAGCCCTGGGTGCATCTGGGGTGCACCTTCCAGTTCAGTGTCACCTGAGAAGCTCCAGTTTGTGTACCTCAAGGCTGCCCCAGATTGCAACCAAAATACTGTTAACGGGGACAGCTGGGAGAGTTGCTTCAAAAGTCAGCTTCCAATGTGAACAAGAACAGGAATGTGGGCATACGCCTGGTGACACCGATTGTTGGACATTGATCATGGTCCCTTCCAACAGAAGATACATTTATCTTCTGCTTCAAGCAGTAGCGATAGAAACCACAGCACCTGTTTCTCCAAGTGGGGTCAGTGAGTATCCGTGTGCCTTGCATGGCAGTGTCCATCATCCGTATTTCTTCTTCCTCACTTACAATTAACGTGAAGGGTTTTTTGCATGATACAGAGTGTGGAAACTAGTGTTGTGAATTGCCTTTATACTCTCACCACAAGAATAATAACTGAAATAAAAATAAGATGAGGTAGTCAGCTACAAATCCACTACTACCTGGTTACTATGGCAGTTCGTCAAGGGCCATGGAAACAACACAGTCCGTATTTTGTGGCTGATGCTACCACCTTTAAATTGGGTCAGTAAGAGCGAGGAAGAGCAGAGAGTCTGGTGGAAGCCTGTATACATTGAAATGCTTGTCACTATGTGTGTCTGTAGAAGGCATATAGAGAGGAGAAAAAGCCATGGAGTGGTGAGGCATGAAAGGGATGCTGCTGTTAATGCAGAGCATAGCATGTACCATTATTTAAAAAAAACCAAACAAAAAAGATCCCCCAAGGAGGAAATCTTCCTCGTAGTCTTGTGCCCCCTAAATTACATCCAGGTTGTTTATGTAACAGGAATGAATTTTTTTAAAAATCCATTATAACTCTGTCTTGTCTAGCACTTTAGTGAGAATGAAATCGCTTTATTCAAATTATTTAAATGATGTCCTGTGAAATCCTGATAATTATTATTTAAATACACATCTTTAATTGGGTTGATAAAATGGCGAATGGTACAACTTTCCCTCAGGAGTTTTCACCTATTTTCATTATTGGTGACTGATTTCAGTTATTGCCTCAATCCCCAAATCTCATTCGCATCTGACTATAGAGATGAAAATACAGTTAAGAGTGCAGTGGCTGTTTCTATATAATCTCATTGAGAAGTTGAATAATACACATTTATATTCTGTTTACCATCCATGCCAGAAGATAATTTTTTTTCATTCTTTTTTTCACTGTTGTTGTTTCAGAGAATGTGCAGTTGGTTAGGGACTTATGTAGGGCTGAGTCCAGCCTTCCGGTGTCAAAAACCACCAAGATTTTCATGGGCAGGATTTCATTTCATAGTTGTCTTTCTGTCTAAAGTATAAATCTTTGTATTGTTAATCTAATTCTTGGGTCTCGTCTTACAGAATAGAATAGAAGGCAGCTCTTTACGTTAGCCAGGAACACTTTATACAAGGTTAATTATAATTTTGCAGATAATCCCTTACTCTGATGCCAGCTGTTCTGGACAGAATTGGATATACCTACCCAGGGTTTGAAATACAGCAACATTACATCCTTAATAAGCTTTTATTTTGCTTATAATGCATCTTGCGTGGCAATTGGCAGCCTCCATGAATGTAACCACTTAGGTACCAGCCTCAGCAGTGTATTTCTTGATTGTTTTATTTTTAATTTAGTAGAACTTGTACTGTGAACCCCAGTCCAGCCRTCCTTCTTTTGTGTCAGTGACACTTGTGTTCTACATATTTTATTATGAACGTTATTTTCTGTCACTTACTCTTAGGTTAGTAGCTGCTTTGCTTCATGTGACATGTTGTATGTCCCCTCACCTAGGATTTTGTTCAGTAAGATAAACTCATGCAATTTTAACTGAGAAATTATATTTATTTTTTAATTAGTTAATTATGTTGTGAAAGTTACCTCGCATTTTCAAGGATTAAAACTAACATTATTTCTTTTAGTTGTCAGCATCTCTTCTTACAAGCCTCTAAATGTCATTTATATTATGGAGAATTGTAAGGGTATAGTATAGTATAGTATAGCTACTATAGTATAGCTATCAAATTGCTGTCCCAGTAATGGGAACCCTTTCTGCTGTGGTCTGTCGTTATGTCTTTGCTGGTTGTGAATGGAGATCCTTATTTTTAAACAAATTATATAATTTTCAGATTGGCAGGATCCTGTTGTCTACATATGTATTAAAGTTTAATGCAAACAAATCAAGAACAATTGCAAATGATTGCATATTTCTCTGAGTTAGTAATAATGAGAACTAATTCAGGGTATTTATTTGTTTTGGAGAATGAATTATGATTTGTTCCTTTTCATTGAAGTGGCTTCTCTATTGGGAGCAATTTCTGAGTGTCCCCTTCTTCATTAAGCAATAATTCTTACCATGGGCATAGGGAGAACGTTAAGACACCTAAAACCACATACACACAAAAAAGGATTTTTAGTGTTATTTGTAGTGCTTTAGAAGAGATAGCATTGGGAGTTTTGACCTTTAAATATATACGTTTTGTGCCTTTTTGATATTTAAATTGAAACAGTAGTCTTCCTTTTCTTTTCACCTCCTTCAGGCTTTAGAATAGTTTTGTGAGACATTTAAATGAAAACTTGAATGGCTTTAAATTTTACATATCCTGACGAAGAAATTAAGGCTGCCATTGTTACTGTGAAGAGGGAATGAGGAAACCATTATCACAACAGTGTTGAGGCAGTGTTGAGGTCTGCAGCTGCAAATAAACCAGAGAAGTCTGAGGTACTTTGGGACAGTGAAAGTTTAGCAAGAAGTTACAAGGGAAGGGTACTGAAACTTGGCTAAAATAAGGAAGAGGATGGAGTGGGGTCAAATAAGCAGTGAGAGGCACGCTAAAAATTTGGATTCCTGTGCCTTTTCTTGTTCTGTGGTTATACACACACTAAATGAGGTGCCAGCACCCAGGTACTGTTAAGATGCAAATGCTGTAAGAAATAAATACTGCATTCTTTGTTGAGTTATCCCAAGGTGGGCAGCGCATACAGAGAAAACATCCTTCTTGTTGGGGGACTGGAATCAGCGGTGTCTAATAAAGGAAAATAAATGCCTACCATTAAAATAATTGTTTTTTTAAAAAGTATTTCTTCAGGTGGAAATTTCCATTCTGTCTTGCAGTTTGATGTGTTTGCGTGCTCAGACTTTCAAGTCACTTTGTGAAATGCCAGAAGTTACTCAAACACTGCAAGCAGCAGGAGTTACTCCTCTTTAATCATCAGAAATCAGTAGATTGCACCTTGTGCTAAGACTTAAAGTCTTAACAGCATTATTTCTGGCAGGTATTCTCCTTGCATAGTATCTGAACCTGCTGGAATTYTAACTGTTAAGGTTTAGAGTGAGGAATGTGGATGCTGTAGCAATGTTAGGATGTTTTGTCTTCAATGAATCTGACTTTTCTTGGTTTTATTTCAGTAGATGGTCTTACTTTCCTCGATGCATACCCTGATTTACTGATAAAGAAAACCTGAGAGGAAATCAAGAAAGAAAAAAATTATTAAAAAATCTTGGAAAACTTTCAAGTCAAGTAAATATACCTGTGTATTTCATTAATGGTATTTGCAGGTAGGAGCAAAGCCCAGCAGCGTTGCAACAATGACCAGGCGAGCCAGTCTTGCTGTTATGGGAACGTGCGCCCTCCAGCAAGGCTGTCCTTGCCCGCCTTGCACCYGTAATTCAGTAGGACTCAAAGGAGCTCATGACGTACTTCAAGTATGTCAAATTCTGGTGGCTGTCTGAAGCTTTGAAATGCAAGCAGATTTTAACAGAAATTGAGGGTTTTTTCTTTGGGCTCTTTTTCTTTGGGCTATCATGCCAAAAAATGAGCATCTTTGAACACTAACATGTGCCAGGCATTCAGTTGATTGATTAAAAAAACCAAATGAAGGGGGGAAAAGGCAAAAACCAGCAGAAAACAAACTGGCGTGGGTTTTGCCCTTTTCAAACTTACTTGAAAAATAATTGCTTTTAACTATGTTGATACTGTGTCAGAGGGGGCGGCCAGACTTACTGAAGTATATTCAGTCACAAGTCATTCGCCATCGATCTGCCAGTTTTCTGCACTGACATTTAATGCCTGTCAGTTGCTCATCATTTTAAGAATAGTGGTGGAGGGAAAAATGGTAGTCTGATAATGGGAAAGCAACCATTATGTCAAGAAAATGTTTGAAATTCTGCAATTTAATTATTGCCTTCTACCATGAAAGACACAGGTGGGAGTCATTAACTCAAAAATAACCCCCAAAAAACAACCCACCCCAAACCAACCTCTTCTTCAATTCTGATTTGAAAACAGATAATAGTGAAATTACAGTAGTATTCGATAATGTTAAAAATGAGAAAATTGCATAATAAGAAAAAGATTGACCGGAGTAATCTTCTTCTCAGGAAGGACCAACAGGTAAAACAGAAAAGGGGATATTTTTTGAAATTCAAATGAAGATTTAAAATTGCATATAACAGAGTCGAGATACAAATATTGGGGGGGGGGAAGAATATGTGAAGCCCAGCTGATGAGATTTCTGCCTGAATAAGGTTTACTTATCTGTACTCGAAATCCATTATTTGGTTATTAAGCTTGGCAATGTTTTGGTGAGATGAAAAATTAGTTGCTTTGTATTTGTAAATGGGGAAAAAGAGTATGTAGAACAGGCTTAAATTACACCTCTCAGGAAAAAAGGTTCAAAGACCTCTCCTAGAGCTCACAGAGATTACTGAGTGTCCATACAGCCGGGAATATTGCTTGCTTGTTCTTCGTTGCATGAAATAGGGACTTTGAAAAACTACAGAATAATAAGCACACCTCGGAGTCAGCTAAGGAGCCTTCGCAAGTGCTGACTAACTTTTTTAATAAACAAAGACCATTAAAATATAATGAGGAAAAGAGGGTTGTGTACCAGTACATCCTGTTGTTAAATAATCCTGTACTGAGCAACAGTGCTTGTGTAAATTTACCTCCGATTCCTGCCTATGCCGTTAAAACAGCAACCGGCTGCAGACCCCCCCGCGCTTCTTGTAGCATCCCTCCGAGCCGCCTGGGTGCCGGCGTTCGGCCCCCGGGCAGGGGGTCAGCCCCGGATGGCACCGAGCGGGAAGGGAGGTGGCGGCGGCTCAGCTGTTCCCAGCGAGCTGTTCTATCAGCGGGGAGAGGCGAGAGCGATGCTTTATGCAGCATTGTTGTAACCATGACACTAAGGACGTCATCCCGTGAAAATAGCAGTTGGAACATTTGGGGAACAAAGCTGAAGCGGCTCCGCTTTTCCGTGCGAGGGTCCTTAGCAGAGTGATACCATATGCATGCTGTTCATTTACATATAGATTAACTATCCACTCTCAGCTACTTTCTGGCGTTTTAAAAACATGCTAAGAATTAAGATTGGAATTGCAAACCAATCCACAGGCTCGAGGAATCATTTTAGTTTTCAGAAAGGGGATTCTTCTACTTGCCAAGAAACACTGTGCGTTACAGGCATGAGCAGGCTCCTCCGAGTGCTGCCCGGTGCTTGCAGAGGGCTGGTGGGAGAGGAGGGTGGTGGGATGGGGACCGGGCAGGTTTCTTCTCAGCACTGCTTTGAGTGGCAACTCTGCTGATTCAACAACCTTGCACTTAAGTTGATCCTACCCTCCACTGAATAAAACTGATGAAAGCCAGAGCTGGCTGTGCTGTTATGGAGAAGCATTAGCGCGCTGGAAATGCTATTAAAGTGATTTTTATGGCCGTGTTGAACCCAGAGCGAACCTGTAAATAAAAACACTGGGGAAGGGAGGGCAGCAGATGTAAAAACAGCCTAAAGGTAAAAGAAAGGGATGAAGTAATGCCAGTGAAGAGGGAAACGCGTTGAGGGGAAGGACAAAAGGGATGGAGGCTGGAGGAGGAGCGAGGAAGGAGGGAGACAAAGCAGGGCAGGGGGTCAGCGGGGCTGACGTCAAGCGCCGGCACCGGCTGCAGCTGCCTGCACCAGGCTCAGGCGCTGCCGGCCTGACATACCTCCTCTTTCCCCATGTGTCAATGTTTTATACTGCAGCAGGTTTTCTGTACGGTTTTGTGTCTAAAAGCTGGGAAGGGGGTAGAAACACTAAGCTCCGAAAGAGCATCGGAAGTCATGGTCCTCTCTGAGTTACGCYGTGCAAGAGAGACCCGTGTGAAATCCCTCTGCTCGTGAGAAAGTGGGGCATCGCGCTCTGCGGGTGCTGCCTTCGCCTGTCAAGGCAGAGCAGGGCTGAAGGCACGCTCCCCCTCTTCTTCCCTGGCCACCTCCATGCCACAGTTGTGGTATTTTCCACCTGGGAGAGTCTAACAAAGTACAGAGATTGCACCTGAGGGCTTTCACGCGTGTTAGCGTGCTGGTGTATTAGAGTTTGTTGCACTCGCAATTGAAATTTTTGGGGTTTTTTTTGTCTATACCAAGACCTGTCAGTTCTGTTTCAGTTTCCCCTGGAGTGGTATGAGAAAAGAATGAGATTATAAGGGAATCATCACATTTGTAATGCTAGAAAAGTAAATCCTTCTTCGTTTGTAATGGAGTAGTTTGACGGGAGGTCATATGCAACAAGGCATGAGAAAGAAAGGTAAATGATTACAAGGGAATCCTGCGTGTGCTTCCAGGCTGACATTACCTCCCTGGAGATTTGCAGGATCTGCAACCCTCTTGCAAGGAATGGGTTTTTTTCCCATGAAAATTGAAAGTTTACTGATAATTAACAAAATCAATGAACAGGAAGATTAATTGCTATTTTGGACATTTGACCTCCTTTTCAAAAAGAATGAGTTGTTTATGTTCATAGATAAATATTATTAATGGAACTCTTTCCTGCTTTAAATAAATTGTCATATAGTAAAGCTGATGTTAAGCATTTTTGTCTCTAGCATTAAAAATGACCTACAAGTTTTGAATAATTTTCAGACTTTTTTCGTACTACTCAGAGAAGTTGAGGGAAATTTTACTTGACTTCAGGGAATAAATTCAGCAGAAATGCTAGAGAAATTAAGATTTCTTTTAACTCCTGTGGGCTTTTCAAGTCTAGAAACTGAATATCACTTTTGTATTAAATGTTCAGGGTTGTGTAATGACTTGCATGCTCTCTTTTAAGCCAACGGTGCATTTTCTTCCATTGAACGTATGTTGAGAAAATCCAATAAATCATAAAGGAGTTATATACCATGTTCCATGAGGCTGCTGCAGATGTGATRCTCCCAGCTGAAAGAAGCATTTGGGTAAGTTTTTCGCAGTGCACTTGAGGGCTTCCATATTGTCTCCAATAGTTCAAAGTCCCTCTCGCTGCCTCTTCATTGAGTGATGGTCTGACTCATCTTCATCTTTAGCTTACTCATACTTAATATCGAAGCATTCTTCAAAGGAAGGAGATSTAGAAAAACTTTTCACTCCTGGCAACACCCACAACAAAGACGTGAGTCAATATATTCAACACAAAATAATTGACATAAAAGGAATCAAAATTTTATTTTGCAAAAGACTCTTCAACCTGAGAAGAAAGGTAAATCCCTTAACTAACAGCACAACCAAGACAGCATTGCCAAAAACAGTCAACCATCTGCATCAAAGGCACTGCCAGTGCTCTTGTTTTGTGTCCTCGGATCAAAGTTTCCTCTATCCATAAATTATCTTCACTAGAAACCGTTGATGAATTTTCCATCAACTCCCTCACACTCTGCAAAATCCTGAAGGTGATATTCAGGGTGAACCTCAAGGAGGAAGCAGGAGGAGAAGACGGGAGGAATGAGCTCACCGAGCAACTTTCTGAAGAGCAAAATAAGTGGCTGCTACATTGATTCTGTCCTGTGGGTCAGCCTAACGCATGCTGGCGTTTGTATTCTGTATTATTGTCCGAAGCGGTTACTTCCAGTCCTGTTGCAACCTGGCAGGAGGCTGTTAGAGTAAGGAACATCCTCGGTGCAACTCGAACGTGTTTGAGGTCCTTGTGTTGGGCAGCAAGACATAAAATGGCAGAAGTGCCTCGATGACTTCTTGGTCATCAGCATGGGAAGCAAGTCCAAACCTCAAGAGTTTTCTGAGCTGCCGCCATTGTCTATTTATAACTAGATTAGTTACTGTATTTAATAAAGATAGTAGTTCTTCATATTTAGCTTTTAGATAAACATCTTGAGTTTGAAGTGTCTCTTATTTTCTGTCAATGTTGTGTACTTCCAGTCTAGGTTTTCAGCTAGGACAAACTCTTCACTAAAATATAATGTATATTCTAGGATGTCGAGCATTTCCCATGACTTGAGGCATGGCAGCAAAGTCAGTAATCTTCACCTTACTCTACATGATGCACTATCATCGTGCTGAGCATTTTCACACAAAGGCTGGTTTTCCAGTGGGATAAGAAAAGTATTTATTACTATTACATACGTGTATACAGCTGTATGGTGTTTGTCATCAATTCTTAAATTATGTTTTCACTGCTGCATGGCTGTCAGTATGGTACATGTATTCAGCCATATTTCTCCTCATATTTCTGGTATCTACAGCTTTAAAAATGAGCTATATTTATTCAAATTATTTCCCAAGGATATGTTGAAGTGTGATTTGTACTACTCCATCTGCTACCTGAGGAGGAGGAAGAGAAATGCCCTTTAATAATGAGAACTTTAGGAAGACAAGCATATGTAGTTCAGAATTTGGTCTTTTTTTTTAATATTGTTTCAGGCTATCAAAGTGGGGCTGAAAGCATTAGGATTCGCAGTAAAAAAAGCATGGGGAACATCTCTCTAATTGAACCTGAACAAGATAATGTTAATATAAAACGGGGCATACTGAAATAACTTGCCATGGTAGATTCTCCATCATTGAAGTGGAGTTTTACAGGAGATCTTCCCTCTTAAATCACCAATTCAAGGTAAAAACCCATACCATTTCTTGGCTGGCTTTTTAAGTGTAACGTGATTGTATAAATTTGTAAAAATGGAATAACTGAGGGCTTCCAGCACGGTTACAAAACTATCACACTGTGCTATTTTTATTGCATTTCGGAGTGGAGTGAAGCGTACAGCTATACCAAGTATTTTTTTTGTTACGGAACAGACCCATTGGGTATTTTTATTTGTCATTCATAGCTGTAGTTTTTCCCTGGCTTCCACCTTTCAAAAAAAGTTCCCTTTGGATGGCAGGTTGCACACAGCAAAGTTGCATCTCCACCCCCCCCGGGCTGTCTCCTCTCTCTTCTGGAGCGGGGTCCTGATTCCTGTCATCAAAGAAATAGTGCTTGCCATCTAAAAGTTTCCAGTTTTTTCCTTCCCTTTTCTGGATTTGATGCAGAAACTTCTGAGTTTCTTTAAAGCTTTTAAAATGAACTTTTCATTAAAAATAAATAATGCAGAAGAGTTAATTTTAATTTAGATTTTAAGAATTCAGAATTAAAGAATTTAATTTTAGAATTAAATGAGGCCAGCGAAGGACACTTGCATGTTTGTTTAGCCCTATAGCACAGAGGGGTCTATTAAACATTTTAGGAACAATTTTGCTGTCATTAAAGTCAATGACAGAAGTCCCTTTGACATCAGTGGGAGCAGGATCAGGCCTTTAGCAGGGTAAGATATGACTCCTTTAGTGCACTGTCCATTCCAAATATAGGAAATACCACAGTGGTATTGCCACGGTATTTTAATGGTGCTTTTTATATATTTAACCTGTTCAAACCTTTATTTTTAAGGATTCACACGCTCTCTGTATTCTGACCCATAGGCACTAAAAGAACTAAACTTCAATGTTTTTATTCTAATTCCTAGAATATTTAAATGACTTTTGAAAAGAGSGTTGCCATAAATAATTCAAGTACTAGAACATACTTGGTTAAATACAGATTTTGTGTTTTCATAATGTATGTGAAATAATGTGTTTTCATTGCTTTTATATATTTAGCATTTTTAAAAACTCCCTACATTTATGGAAAAGTTTCTAACTGCCAGCCGTGGGGCTTGGTAGTTTCCTTCTTTGTGCCTGTGCGGTGAAGAGTTCCTTCCCAAAGAAGTCAGTAGAGTTATAGGCTAGTAAGCAGGTAGGTACTTTTTTATATACGTGTATATAGGTGTATATAAAAATATATATGTGTGTGTATATGTATATGCATATAAATATGTGTGCGTATATATATAACATATCGAATACTGAACTGGCAAACAACTCGAATATTTCCACCCTGCCCCACAACCAGGTTGCAACTGTTTCAGAAAAATGGCTCTCAATCACAGAAGCAATTGAGAAAACAAATTGTGTGCCATTTTTAGTATATTGTCTCAAGAGAAGGGCTCATAAAACGTGTGTGAAGCTAGTCACAAAAATGGCTTACAATTTCCCTTCCCACATTTGTTTTGGTCCGAACGTTGTGTTCTGCACATTGCAGGAAGGGTTCAAAAGGGTCAGCCCTTACAGCAGGCTACACCGTAACACGGCGCTGGCTGATGTATTGGACTTGGCAGCTCCTTGTCTTCAGGGGTTCCTTGGTAACTTCATTGTTGAAGTAGGTGACCTGTTGTTAAAGCAGAATTAGCCTTTTGTGTGCCTTCAGGATTCTCCCCCCTGAAGTTTCCCTTGCCTTTGCATTTTTAGAGATTAGCTATTGATTTGAAACATTAATCATCATTTTAAAGTGATGTAAAATGCAAAGCAACTGGCTCCCKGCTTGACGCATCAGGTCAAACGTATCCTTGGACCCACCTACCAGCACTGGGYGAGGTGGCACTGAAGGCTCGTTTGGCTCATACAGATACGTTATTGACTTTCTTCTAACGTGCTTTAGTCAGAGATAGCCAGCCTGTGATCTGTGCGCGGTTTGTGGTTCGAAGGGGATGGGAATGCTGTCTGAGTGCTCCCTCCTGTCCCTCTGCGCTCTGGCTGACAACTGAGAGCTGCTGCTGCTGCCACCTCTGCCACCGGTGATGCCACCGGGTAGTCCCTGGTGCAAGCTTAGGYTAGCGTAGGGTTTAAACCTCTGGGCTAGTTTGGGGAATTTTGTGTAATGTAGAATATTACATAAGCAAATAGATCCTTTCTACTCTTCTCCCTGCCAAGTACGCTTTGTTTTTTCTTTTTCTTTTTTCCATCATTAAAAAAAAAAAAATTAAAATGCACTTTTTAGGCTCAGGTTTCTGTGCCATCCTTCCCTAACAGCGACGGGCTGAGCTCTTTTCAGAGCCGTTGGCATTGCGAATGCAGATAAGCCAACGCACACTAACAAACGTAAACTTTGGCTGGTGACTGCTTTATACTCCGGTTTCGCTTGTATAAATATAGCGGACCTGATGCACAGCGAAAGCAGTGAGCTCAGCTGAGTGCCACACCTTCCATTTTTCTAGATGTTTTAACCAGAAAATAAATTTGACCGGTTTCTTTGTCTGTAGAGAAGGATCCAGCCAACCTGGAGTTTCAGAGCTGCTGCATTTTTATGGCAGAGGTTTGTGAAGCGAGCACTGACACAGTTCACACTGCCATGGGAACAGCACTTGTATAATGCTTTTTAATCCACTGTAATCAAGTACATAATCAACATAATTAATTTCTATACTGTTGCTCTCCTTGGTTCACATGGAAAGCTATCAGAAATTGCTAAATTGGTCCTAATTCAGGGGGAGTATTTTCCTTAAGTATTCTAGGTAATTTCCTTTTTAGCTAGCTGCTAATTGCTAATCTTTATATTGATGAAATTTGTTTTACCTGATGTTACCTTTACCCTACTGCTTTGAGATTTAACTGTGTGGAAATACTACTTTGGGAGTGACATCTCTTTCTTTGCAAAAAGGCAGTAAAATTCATAGCTGCATTTTTTAAGGGACAGAACAGTAAGTCGAGGCCAGGATGAAAAATTTAAAACCAGAAGATAATTTTACTGAAGATCTAACTTTATATGGCTATGTTGGAGGGCCTTTTCACTGTTAACTGGAGCTGAAATACTGACCCRTGTGAAGCATGACGTTTGCATTGTCACTTTATTTTATTGTTTGTTTTAGTTGAACGATAATGAACGTTTAAATGATCATTTCTGGAAGTTAATGACTAAGATAAAGGACTCGGGGCTGTTCTCTGCGGTGCCCCGTGGCTGATGCCCAGCATTTCTGCATGTCGCCTGGATGATCAGGTTGGATGCGGGCCCAGTGTGGAAATAAAACCCTCCTCCCCCCCCAACTCTTGTGATTATTTATTTTGTCACTAATGGTTCTTTCTTTGCCATTTCTTTTGTCCCTGATGTTCTGGACTGGCACCGCCTCGTTCTTCTCCCTGTCCACGTCAGCAGGGTGCCAGGAGAAGAAAGGGGCGCTGAAGGGTAGCAGTGATGCCCAGAGCCTCGTGCTATTCCTTCACGCCATGGGAAGTCAGCCCCAAAGGCTCTCTAGTTTATTTTTCTTGGCTTGCTGAGCTCGGCTGCATCRGATTGAGCCCAGCGCTGGGCAGAACTGACTTTGCATCCTCATCCTCAGATTCCCTTTGAAACTTCACGTAAACTGTGAACTCCAGCTGCGTTAATTAAGCACAAATTTTTAGATCTTTTTCATCAAGACAAAGGAGTGTGTTCTGCTGTCACTGTTGCAGACACAGTCTGTGTTTCCCAAGTTGTTTTGTTTTTGCTTTTATACATTCCTTTTACACTGAAAAGGGGGATTATTATAGTTGCAATTACCATGGAAACAATTACCATAAAGTATTGATCGACCAAGATAGATTAGTAAGCACAAAAGGATAGAGGTTGTCTCTATGGAAACATGGACATTTAGAGGTTTTTTTTTTTGTCTTAAGAAAATAACTATTGTTTCTTTCCCTTGAACAAGCTTCTAGTCCAGTTTAAAATCACTTTGTAGTTTTAATTAAAATTGCTTATGTAATCAATACTGTGTTTTAATATCATTCATTTTCTTTTTATCTAAAGAAAATCTCTGAAATAGACCTTTTTTTTWAAAAAAAGAGGACTTGCATCATTTGCACAGCATTTTTTCGTATTAAAAAGTAGCTGAAATGTATCATTAATTGTTAATGGAAAACAGGTCAACAGAATAGACCGTTTGTTTCTGAAAGTTAGCATGTAGTAGGGTTTTGTGTTAATGGATTAACAAAGGAATAACTAACCTGTCATTACTCTGAGCGGTGCGGGGAGTTCAGCATTCAGTAATGCTTTGTAGCGCGAGTTGTTGGTCATTCCAGCTCCTGCTGTTAGATCCAGGTGAGCATTCGTATCCAGTTCACATACAAAATGGAATTCAAGTACTTTATCCCTCAGAAGCACACCCTCCTCTTTTTCTAGCAGAAGTTGATCGTATTCCTCCCCGTGGCTGCAGTGACTTGAGTTCCTTGTGTTTTGGGTTTGGCACCAAAGTGAGTCTGAACATTTTTGCCATGTGGTCGCTCCTGTCAAGTACTATCTTGTTTAGTAAGAGCTGAAGTTGGACTCCTCCTTCTAATATAAAATATATAGTTACTCATCTTGAGAATATGCAATGCTTAAGTAGCTGGAGATTTTTTTAGTCACTTCTTAAATTCCTCTAGTGAAATGAAATGAGAATGGGGTCCTTCATTGTTTCGTAAATGGTTTTGATGCTCAAACCTCTAATATTTATTTCTTCAAGCAAAGATCAGTTTCATTAAGCTGTATTCTGTGTATCTTTAACTGCTTGTGTTTTCTCTTTAAATTTTATTGTCAGTCAGTTTTTGCCAGTGGTGGAACTCTCTGGCACTTTCTGTTGTGAAACAGTCACTCCCGTGCAGGTTTACCTCTCCCGTGCCTTGGGTAAAGGTGTGGCTTTGGTAGCAGCTCATCCAGTCTGGTTTACATACTCCTAATCTGGATCTTAGCTTATGGGAATAGGTCCTAGCACTGTAGAGATGGGAGTTTAAAATAGGTGGCAAAGGAAGACAAAAAGGAGATGAACTTGAAGGGTGATCCAATAAACAAGCAAGTTACCTAATTTTATTCTTTGTTGGTTCCCCCCCCCCCCCCCCCGCCAAATGTTAAGAAAATCTGATTCTTTTCCTTTCCCCTATGGGGAAAGCAGCCCTGAATGAAGAGATCAATATTGCTGTTACTAAACTTGTTGATACAATTGTCRTAGTCTCTGCTCTTTAATAAATGGAATATAAAGCGTATTGTTTGCCTGCGTTCTCCCGTTTGTTGTAGTACGTACTGCTTAATGCGTTGGGGAGGTGCCCACCAGCATCCACAATCACTCAGTTGCTCCATCTCTTTGCTAACTGAATTGGAGAGGATTGTTCTGTTTTAATGGATATTTTTTTACTTGACCGTACATAAAACATTCAATGAGCAAATCTGTTCTTATGGGATGTCAATTGCCTGGTCCACTGAAAGGGATGGAGAAGTGTCATTGTAACTGGAGACGTGTCAGCATCCTCTGAGGGACACGTGTTTCCTTGGGTACAGAGGGAACGTGTTTTCATCGAGGCAGCTCTGAGTTACGTGGTCAGGAATTCTCTCCTCAAGCCTAACGAACATGACATGAAGCTAGAGCCTCATCAGGATATTAATTGATAGCTAATCCCAAAYGACTGTGGAGCACCGTGCTATGCAAGCATCATTCTTCCTAAGTGCTCACTCAAGTTTTAGCGGACAGATGACGAGATTTAATGTAAACTGTGTGCTGAAGTGAGAAACTGTGGAAGTCCTTATTACTGTAATGTCCTGCAGTTTTCACGTTCCCAACTGCAAAACTGTTTTATCGCTGTCCCAGATGAGGAGGAGGCAGGAGAGGCTGACGGGCCATAAAGGTGGGCAAGGGCAGCTCTGTGATCCCGGTGCTGGGGAGGTTGGTTTTGCTAGAGTTGCGCCTTCTGTTACCACTTATTAGTACAAGTTTCTCGGAACAGGGATTTTCTTTACCAGTAAGTTTGTACGGCACCAGAAAACAACCACCGCTTGCTCCACAGATTGAACGAAACGATGACAGTCTTTGGGCTTACTGTGCATTAGCACAATCCTGCAAAGGGTGCAGGGCTTATCTTTATTCCTTATCTATTATTCCTTATCTGTTCCACTGTGCTGCTTTCTCATAAGTACTATATTCATTCATAAAATATAAGAAAAGGGGGTTATAGGTAACGATAGTAATCCAGTATAAACATTTTTTTCTGTGTACTAAGAGCTATAATTTAAAAAATAATGTCATCCTATGCTTATACATCGTTGAGCCTTCATTACAAATGTGTAATTAAAGGCATAAGATACTTAGTTCTGTGTCAGATTTTTTACAAATAGCTGGTTTCAGTAGTGCAAGTGGTTTGTGATGTTTCTTGCCATAAAGTATTGCTTGAATTTATTTTTCCAGTCCTTTGTATAGATTTACAAATTCAACAGCCATATGTAACATTTATGCCCGTTCAGGGGAAGCGCTTTATAATAAAAATGTAAATGTATATATAGCACCTTTCTGCATGAGAAATTCCATGTGTCATCTAGATGTGAATTACTGGAATTTCATGGCAATCTAAAAATATTTAGCATAAAACACAGAGAAGGGGCAAATGCAAAAAAAAGAGAAATAGCCAGGCTTCTGCTGGATAACGAGGTTCAGCGGTGGAACAGATGCTGTGTATGAGAAATGTAAAAAGGTAAGGTCTCATTCCATTTGAAAAATACAGGGCTACATTTTACTTCAAGATATTCACCTGACTTCTCTGTTAGCTAGTCTCAAAATAAGTAGGATGAAAACGATCTCTTACCCAGTTGAGAAATGGAGAGGAGAGGGGAGCTCCCCTTACCCCCACGGCTGCCTCCTGCCCCGAACCTGCCCTCCGGTATGGGTTGCATAACGCACCAGGGCTAGACTGGGAGCGTTGGACTGTCAGATAAGGAAAATCTCATCAAATTTCTGCACTTTCTGCATAATGCTTTGCTGCTAGTGATTATCATTACAGGTTAAGTGCAAAAAATCCATTCTGCTATTAGATTTGCCCTGTCTTTGTACTGGGTTATCTGGATTGCATCTCTTAGACTTTTGAAAACTTTTATAATTTTAGACTTAAAAAAAAAAAAAAAAATTAAAATAAAAAAATCCAGACATCCTAAAGGTTCTTCTTGGTCATGGAAAATATTTTTTAGTGTGTACAATAGCTGTCAAAATGACTTTGATAAATTACTGTAACGTGGACATTAAGCTGTTGACACAAACATGCTTAAGAATTTAAAGAATTACTATTGACTGCTAATTAGGTTTTGATTAAATGAACTCTGTGGACAACACTTTCTGTTTCCTGGGGGAAAATGCGCAGTGATGATACCAGCACCGCTAAATATTTAAAAGTTTATTTCTGTTTTAAAATGTACTTTATGTGCAAATTATATTATAAATAATCAGAATGCATTTTGAACATTGGTTTCATGGAAATTCTTGAATTTATTAGGCAGCATTGCTTATTGGAAGTGCAGGCATGGATGTTGGAGCCAAGGAAAAGCATGATTAAATCATCTGTTGCCTTTTGATAGGCACAATGGATTCATGCAATAATCTTTAGATTCATTTCCTTTTTTTAATGTATTCAAAACAATAGCTCATTTTTCTAACTCGAATGTGTATTCTAGCGGATGACATTATTTGTCAGGAGATAAATACTTTATAGAGTCTTCTCTGTCAAAAAGTTGTAAGGTCACCAAACACCAAGGTATGTCGTCCAGATAAACTAAATTCAAGAAGTTTATAATCCAGATCTCTTGGTATAAACAAGCTTCATTATTACTGGAATATTTTTTTTTGCCTCTAACATGTGAGGGCATGTTAAGAGGATCATTTCAAGGAAGGTATATTCAAGGGGTGGGCTTTGCATTACGTTATGGATGAGCTGTGGGTGGAATTGTGTTTGCCTTATCTGACAGTTAATTCTGGGATCTGGGTCTGCCTCCTCCCAGCCTGCATCCCTCCTCTTCCTCCTCCATTTCTGCGATTGCGTGAAGTTTTGACATTAAGTTATCGTAAGGCAAGAGGTGAAATCTAAGGGGACACCTGGTAAAATGCAGACTTCTGAAAACAAAAACCAAGTAACGGGTTGCAAAAATGATTCTGCTGGATTTCTCTGTGCAAYGGTGCAGCAGTCCAGTGGTTGGAGATCTTCATGGTGCTAGAAGCAACCATCTCCCAGAGGGAACATCACCAAAGAAAGCTACATTCTGTGTAACTGAACATGTAGGGTTAAAATAAACACTGGCAAGAGGGGCTTTGCATTAGAAAATTGCAAGAAGAATATAAACAAACACTAAGAAGTTTGTTAGACAAAAAGGAGAAAGCTCGGCTGCTATGCAGTGAGCAGGAGTTAAATGCTGACTGAGGTACAGGTCCAAAGCTAAGAAAGCGAGCTTATTTAATCCAACAGACAAGAATGGATAATTAAGACCTGACAATGTAAGCTGAAAAATGGAAGAATTTCATTTAGTTTACATTGCAAGTCAGTAGGTGAATGGGGTTGCGTGTTCTGGTTGCTTGTGCTGCCGAGGCATTGGATTCCTTGACCTTGAGCAAGGTCTGAACCTTTCCTCTCCTGTGTCTACAGAGAGCTCCAAAAAACGGAATGTGGAAGACAAAAATGGTTTGTCCAAGTTTTAGCAGAGAGACTAGAAAGGAGGTGGGGTTTGGGGTTTCTTCCATTTTGTGGCTGTTTGCTATTTGAAAAGGGCTTAGTTAGCATMCGGTGGTGGCCCATGGGTCAAGGGAAGGGAAGTTGGTAACGGGACTGCCCAAGCATGAGAATATAGGGAGCTGGCCTGATGGGAGCTCACCACCCGTTGGGTTGCCAAACCCAACTTCGTACAGATTCTGGGATATGTTYGGCTGCCAAATAATCCTGATGTGGGACATGGCTTTGAACGTGCCCTGGTGACCGGTTTCTCATTCCAGAAGCCTGGATCCCAGCAGTCTCCCCGGGGGAATTTACCTCCCGCCGTTTCTTTTCAGTTTCCAAGAGGAGTTTCTGTGGGGTGGAAAAGGACCAAACCGGGCAGGGTGACACTTGCTTTAGTCCAGGCTCCTGTCAGGTGCGGACTCGCACCCGAGTTCTGTTCGCATCCCCTGGCTCTTAGGAGCTGAGGGTACCCAGGCAAAGGCACCAGAAGCCCTCCAGTACAAACCAGTCATAGAAAACCTCAGCTTTCTTTCCAAATGACCTGCAGTGACCCTATCGCTACGGCTCCCCCACATTAGTATTTCTAAATCATTGTTTTAGAAGCCAGCCGTAAGCTGTTCTCACATTCGTCACTTTGATCTGTACCGTGGCGTTCAACGTATGGGGCTCGAGACAAGTGTATCCTTATAAAGTAATGGTGCTCACCTCTGATTAAATGAGTGTCTCTTAATTGTAAAACCTGAAATTCACCCTGAAAATATTGCATAGAAAATGATTTTTATATTTAGCTAAATACTCTTAAAAGGTTATTCTTTCTTTTATGCAATTTTATCCATTTTTCAAATTTTAGAATATAGTGATTCTTTCGTATCTCCCTTTTTAAAATCAAACGTAATATAGTCCAGAGCTGACCTTACTGACAGCTGCTGTTTCCCATTCTGCTCTGCATTGTCCGTTATGTTTATATCTCAGTTATTTCTAGCAGTGTACACACAAATACAATATTATTCCTGTTTGCACTGYCACAAAAACATTTGCTTTCTGTACTGTGTCTTTTCGTGGTCTGGTTCCCTTCATTAACACAAGAGATGTTAAATATTTAGTGTTATAGAAATAAGTACCTTGATAGTATGTTAGACATTTCATCAATTAAATTTCATACTAATTGAAGAGAGCTTGCAAAAAAAATGTCAGTCTGAAGGAAAATAAGTCCATTAAGGTAGGCAAAGTGGCATTTAAGAAAGAATGCAGTGTCCTTGTCAGCTACAAAACAATTGCAGGCTTCCAGATTGTATGTAATTATTTTCTACTCTTTTTAAGCTCGTCTCCATGCAAAGTGAGGATGATAACTTGCTGGGGATTCCCCTGCCAGCGTCCATAAACAGGAACGTACAAACCTCCTCCTTTTCGTCATGAAACAATCAGGCTGTTGAGACAAAACATAGATTTTTTTTTTTTTTTTTTTTTCCTTTTCTTTTCTTTTCTTTTCTTCTTTTTCCATCACAGGGTGTCTTTTTTGCCTTTTAGACTCTGGTATCATGAAGCGTCATTTTTTGTAACTTGGAGTCATTTGACTGAAGTCATTTCTACTTGTACTCGAATTTGTGTAGTCAATCCCTGCATTAGCTTGAAGACTTGTTCTAGCAGGTGAGCGACACCATTTTTTGCCATCCAGCACGTGCAGCCATCAGTCTATACATATGTTGGTCCAGATGTCGTACTCAGATCTCTTGTGGAAATCGTGCTTAATATTAAGCTTCGTTCTCCAAACCTCTTCCCAGGAGGCAGGTGTCAAGAGCAAAAATTTGTTCTGCCTGTTCTTGACATAGGGACAAGACAGACCCTCCGGTGAAAGCTGGGTGGCATTTTAAGAGTACGTGGTGGAGGCTTCAGAGGAGAAAGCACCATAAATTTGCCATCATCCATAACTCTTGTGATATGAAGACTGATTCTGATGAATCTAGTTGCAAATATGAAGTTGCTCTTAACATATTTACACAATGGTTGGCACCAGTCATCAGAATATAACCAGTAATATTCTGGTTGTGTGTTTAATTTTGGAAATTAGGAAAGCAAGCAGAAATTACTTTACACAGTAGAGTGATCTGGTAGAGCAAGAGGAAGGGAGTAGTGAGATCATACAGGAAAAAGCTGAATATGTAATAAGGGATGAAAGCCAAGATGGGCGTACAGATGAGCACAGAAGAAGACAGAAGATACGTTAGTGTGTGGGCTGCCAGTAAATGTATATTAGTAGGAGACAGAATACTGTCGTCTGGGGCAGGGGTGGCAGGATGACAAGGCAGGTATTTAAAGCTGAAAGATGAGACTCGTGTAGAGATTTTCTTCTCAGATTCTTGTTTTAGTACACTGTTGGCATCAAAAAGAAGAGCTGCTTACGTGTAGCTGAAAGCGGAGCTTGTCCCTGGAGCTCTGCACGCAGAGCGGCAAAAATCAGCACTGCGRCAGGCAGGAAAAATCAGAAAGTTTGTGATGAGGACAGAGAACATGAAGTGCAGTGCTTGGAGATGACCAGAGAAAATAAGTGAGTCAAACAATACGGTTTCATGTTCTTCTTTCTAGAAGAAAGTATACAAATCATTTATGGGAATGACCCAAAAGATTTTCTGTAGCGGGACAGAAGATTGCTTTGGGCTGATGAGTTAGTTTGTGTTGAGTCAGTGAAGGCATCAGCCTTAGAAAGCAAGAAGTTCCTGCTGCTCATTTGTGCGGCTGTTGCTGTGGATAACGAGCTCAGCCCACGCTGCCACTTATGGGCTCCATATTAATGTGTTTGTTTCCTTCTGGTATCAAAACAAGGACAGCGAGAACTGAACCTCTGCCCACCACAAGAAATGGGGAGAAGAGGAAGAGCGCTAGAAAATCTTCAGGCTGGGAATTTATAATTTTATCACTGACATTACCCTTTTCAGTACTGTGTGTTGGATCTGGTGATGTTTGGGAAGGACCTATCAGTAACACTAGATACTCTCATCATGTTTCTCCTTCATATTTATTCTAAAAGAAGTCTGAATAGGGTCACAGAAAAATTAGGTCCTGAAATAATCAGCCCCTTGAAAGTGAAAGAAGCATAAAGAGCTATTTATGCTGTATGTGTAATGGGAGCCTGTTCAATACCTTTAGTTGTACCCCTAATTTAGTGTGAGCTAGGGCTCTAGGTGGTCAGCCAWCCGCACTGCTGAACCTCGAGCCCTGTGGCACTGCTCCTGGAAAGCCCTTCCAGGGTAAAGAGCCTGAAGGTCCTCCCTGTGCAGAAGGACATGAGCCACCCCAGAATTTCCCAGGCTGGTGCCTGGTCAGACTTGACACTGAAGTCAACCAAGAGGAGCAGTCCTGTAGGGTGTGAGGGCATCTCAGCCCAGAGCTGCGAACCCATCCTATGTGTTTGTGTGATGCAAAAGAAGCAAAGCTGGCCAGCGCTCGGGCGCTTTCTCAGTGTATTTCGGTTGTAACAAATCAACGTTTTCTGCTTAATGTTTTCTGATTTTTTAATGTAATTCTTGGTGGCCTTGGGAAGTATCTTCTCTGACTCCCCTCTGGAAGCTGGTGCAGATAGTGCCTTTCCATCACCTGAGCCGCCTTCCCGTGGGTTGCAATGTCTCTCCTGACCGAGTAAAGACGGCACCTGTGGCCRCACGTTCTGCTTCTTGTCTCAGCAGTGTATCGGATGACCATCTGAATTAGCTTTGTGCTTTTTAATTTCAGGAAGGTGATTTGTGGACATGATTATTTCACAGAATCTGTAGCCATCCAGGTCCTGCTATTATTTATTACTCTTTCTTGTAACTTGTGCTGGAACTGTAGGAGCTGGTGCAAGATTTTGGGTTCAGGTATGAATTGTTTGTTCTGTTGGTCAAGATTTTAGTGTTTTTAGTTAGGACAATACCAATGTAGATGACTGGGTCTCCTTTTAATTTGGGTTTTTTTTATCTTTGGCCCTTTTGCTGCTTTGCATGTGGGGGGCCGGAGTCCTATTTTGGCTGGGATGCCACCAAGTAGAGCCTCCACCTCCATTTGCTGGTTGCACAAGTGCTGGGCATAGTTCTCCTTACCTCCCTCTCGCAGGAGCTTCCTAGGACCTGGGGTGTTAGTTTACAGATCAGTAGACACGGTGTTTGCTGAGGTCTGATCTCTGTCGCCGTAATGCATTGTTCCAGGGTGCTCCCCATGCCTCGTGCTGGCGTGGCTTGAACTGTGCYGGTGGGACCATTTCTCATCGTGGGAGAGGAGGCTGCTCGCAGCATGCCTTGTGCTCGGGGATGTGCGGTGCTGCTTTGCCATAGGAGCAAGTCAATGCATTGCAGCTAAGTTGTCATCTCTGGGTGTCCTCTACGTTATAAACATAATTTTGATGCTATCTAAATCAACCTAGGGTACAGCAGAAGTGTATTTCTCATAGTGGTGGCTGCATTGCCCCTGTAAATCAGTATTTTACAAGGTTAAAGATATTCGTGTTGTCCGTTATGAAAAAAGTCTGGGTTGAATATTGCAATATACAGAGACGTAACCCATTTTTGCAGGTTTAGCAGAATTCTGCGATTAGAAACGTTAGGTCGAAAAGATACTTTTTTTTTTTTTTTTTTTAAATTGAGGCCTTCAGTGAAGTTTTTAATCTCTAGCTGAAACGCTTTCATCTTTTATGAAAAAGATATTAGATATCCCTGCAAGCTGCAGAGCAAACTTCAGACTTGACATCTCTGCTTGTCAATAAGCTTTAATTCCAGCCCCCTCCCCGCAAGCCCCATGCTGCTAAGAAGCCCATCTGGAGCTTTTTTTTTTTTAATTCAAAGCAAAATCTTTCATGTATGAGTGTATCAATTGCTACTTCCACTTCAGTGGAAGTTGAGGGGTTATTTTTGTGTTACTTCAGAAAGAATATTTTAAAAATTACAGGATGCTATCCACCTATGACAGTAAATTGAGAAAGCCCAGGAAATACATGGTAATACTGTGCAGCATATACAGATTGTTTATAAAATCTCGTGTGCTTGCCCATTTTATATTCACCTCTGAAATCCGCAAAGAAAAAACGCATCATAACTGACAGCTTGTAAATCTTTTCAAGATTTTCAGTTGATGGTATAAAGTACTGTTAACAACGGATAGTTTACACAAGTTTTTAAATGGATTTTATAAATCCGATAGAATAAATGGCCCAGAGGAAACCATTGGTATATACATGTCCCCGAYGGGCAGCATCAATGCTAGCGATGAGTTCTTGCTGTAAGTGGAGTAGGACGTGGGTTACATGACAAAAAAAATTAATAATGCTCCTCAGGGACTAGTTTTATGTTAATTTTCCAAAGTTTTTCAGGGGACACTTTATAATCTGAAATGTTCAGCAGATTCAGGAAAAACCTGTTTATGAAGAAATTCCTATTCTTTTATGTACTGTATTCTGATGGTCTTGTCAAAAAGCAAGTGGTARATGGGGCAGATTTGTAGATAGGAAATTCCAGGGGCAATGAATAAGAGTTATTGAGCTGTGATGCGTAAGGGAGAAATCATACTGACAAGTGTTTGTGCCTGATACTTGTTATCATGTGAATCAAGGATGTGTTTCAATAATACCTTCTTTGAAGGTTTTATTTTCTCCTAGCCTGTTTAGTTCAGTTCTTACAAGTAAAAACGCATTAACTTTGACTTACGAAAGTGTTATTCTAATTTATTATTCCAAACAAAATGCCTCTTTCCTGAAGAAGTGCATCACATCTTTTTAGAASTAATATCAGAGATCTGAATTTCAGGTTTTAATTTGTTGTATTACAGCTATAGGGAATAACTGAAAGTTTACTCCTGTGAAATACTTACTTCTTTTCAATCCATCTTTTTCAGGTGTAGTTTAAAAGCATTGAGTTTTTTAAGACACCTAAATAAATAAATAAATCCNCCCCCCCCAAGAGTATTACTTTGTATAACTTTGCTTAATTTATGTACCTGTTTTATTAATTAGTAGGTATACCTGGGACATTCCTGGTTTCTGGGTAGTTTAGCATGTTTGTCCATCACCTCTTAAGGCATCGTGATAAACTTCACTAATCCTATCTCATTAGCAGCGCTCATTGCTCATACTTGTAAACAGATTAATAAATATGTATTTCTTTGACATCAGTTCAGACGTGAACCATACGCATTTGCACGCACAACTCAGGACAGATTTGCTGGATTCTCGGTGGGCCAGTCCCTCCCTCTGGCTGCCCCATGTGAACTTATTAAACTCGAGGGAAAGAAAAGCATTTTCTGCGACAAAGTGTTTGCCATATTTTCTTTATTTTTAACAAATACTAGAGTAAATGCAAAAAGAGAGTTTCCATTGTGTACATACCAAATAACAGATATTTCTAGACAACCAGTAGTTGATATTTGTTTTCTAAAATATAAATGCTTATCTTTCTAAGTTCAAGAGGATCTTCTGTCTTCCTCAAATTTTCTTCTGAATAGCAGCAATGTCTGTTAAGGAGCAAGTTGATAGACTATTGAGTCACCCAAAGCTCGATAGCCCTAAGTTTTAGATAAAGCCAGTGTCCCTTTCGGTCCCACAGCTGCTGCCACCCTTTGCACGCCTGCAGGTGCTTGTCCACGCGTGTGTCTGCGCTCTCCATCCACAGAGTGAAACAGGGTCATCGAGCAGTAGATTTCAGTTCCCGTTCCTTATTTCTGTAAAAAGGATTGCTGCGGATCTTCACTTTCCAGAGAGGTGAAGGAAGGAAAAATTCTGCATAATATGTAATAAGTAGGAATTTATCCAGGCACAGCAGATCAGTGGTAGGAGCTAACCTAAGTTCCCTACATTCAGGGTGATTAATAATTCATGCCAAAAGCGTTGGAGATCTAACCTGAGTGCATTGCTAGTACATACAGAGGGAACGTATAACTCCTCTTTTCTTTTTTTATACATATATGGTATTTATCTATATCACAAAGAATTTCACATGCTTTACAAGAGTAGGATGAACAAAGGACTTTTGCCCAAATCTGGTATTATTGATATGGGGTCATGGGACAAATCATGTGCATTGAGACACATTCATTCACTAGAGTTTGCCAGATCAGGATCTCATCTGATGATCAGGTATCAAAGCAAGTGAACAAAGAATATGGAAGGTGTGGAGCTAAGGGCAGCTACTGCAACCCATGTGTAGGGGTTTCTCATGGAGCGTATGTCTCTATCAGCAACACCATAAGTGATGTGTTGCATGCTAAACCTTGTAAATTTAATGTTTCAGGTCAACCTGATTATTTGCTATATTCAAGGGGCAAATAACCTCTTCCCTTCATAGTCGATACATTATTCATACGTCCTTCTTGGAAATACCTGGTGGCAGTACTGGAAGAGTCAATTATATTTTTTAAAACGAAATCCTCCTATTGTGTTTTTGAAGGGTATGTATTTTTCATAACTGTAATGTGGATGGTCACTAAGCCATTAGTATTTTTTAAAGTCAGTGTTTTTCAAGATGCTACTTTCCTCATGAAAAATGCATGTGTTTTGATAACATAAATTGTCCCTATGCTTCAGTTCAAATTAAAATCAATTCTGATGATATAGTGAATATTTTAAAACTCTGTTGTTTGTTCATAAAGAACTGATGGGAATGGTGAGTATACTTTTAAAAACAAAAACAATTTCTGGAACGAAAACCAAATTCCAAGCAAAGGCAAAATAGCATAGATTTAATCAACAACTAGAAGAAGAAAATAATTAAAGACATCGAGGCTAACTAACATAGGGACGTAATAATGCTGACAGTTACATCAGTTTACCCCATACGACAGTCCTGGCTGGGTGCTGAGTAGATAGAAAGCAGCTTAGCAGAAAAGGGTTGGGGATCCTGGTTGACAAGTTGAGCTTGATCCAACAGCCTGCCCTTGGAGCAAGGGAGGCCAGCCCGTACCGGGCTGGGTTATCGATAACGTAGCCGGCAGGTCGACATGGTGTATCAGCAGAGGCTGAGAAAACTAGGTTTGTTCAGCCTTAGGGAGAGAAGGGGAAGGGGAGATCTCATTCCTGCCTCTAGATGTCCGATGGGAGGGTGTAGAGAAGACAGAGCCTCTTCTCAGAGCAAAAATTATAATGTGGGAAATTCTGACTTGCTGTAAGGTATAAATGTTTTGACTGGGAGGGTGGTCAAACTCTGGGACAGGGGCCAGAGAGGCTGTGGGATCACCAGCCTTGGAGGTGCTCAAAATTTGATAAGGCAAGGCCCTTAGCAGCCTGGTCTAGTTGGACCTGCTTGCAGCAGAGTTTGGATGAGACTCTTCCAGAAGTCCCTTCTAACCTAAACTGTTCTGTGAGTCTGTGATTTCTGTGGTCCAGATGGATTAGAGTCCTTTCTTGTATATTGGCCAGCTCAGATACCTCAGGAAAAAATGTAGATACCTTGCAGCTATGGAATAATCTGATTTCTTACTCAAGAGTAGCTGTTAACACTTGCAAGTTCCTGCATATTGCCGCTAAGAAAAATCTTCTTACAAGACCACTGCAAAAAGAGAAGGAGAAAATAGAGGAGAAAAGGGGAAATTATGATGATGAAGCAGAAAGCAGATGTAAACGGTGTACAAGTATTACACACTAATATTCTGCATCTCAGCTGTAACCAGCGTTACTCTCTACTGCAAACATTTCAGTTGGGTGGATGTCAAGTGCAAGATTTTCAGCAGGCAATGGAGGAGTGAATCTTGGTAAAAACTAGCCAAAGAGTTGATTAATTTCCATAGTAATCCATTCAGGTAGGCTTCCTGGGGTTTGCTCCATCCAAGGTATTTCATGGTGTCCTGGCAGCCCCGTGCCTGGGGAATCCCTGGGCTACGGGATAGTGCATCCCCACTCTCACGTCCACCTTAAATCTGGAGGGCAAAGCACAGTAAATCCTGATAGTTTTAACTTACACATAAAAAGCAAGATGAATAATATATTCCTACTATGTATGAAGCTAAATTTTATATAAAAATTACCATCTAATGTAAGAATATGTAATTATTTAGAGGATCTTTCCAAATTAAAAATGCTATCAAAGAGACCTTTATTCAGGTGGTAACTGATACCTTCTTGGAAAAATACAGAAAACAGAAAAATCTCATCCACTTTAATCATTCATGTTWTTTTAATTTCTTTGTGTTCTTTGTGAGAAGACTGTTTTCAGAGAAGCTTTACAATTTAATTTGCTGACTCCCACACGCCGCACGATGCTATTGCCTCACAAATGCAGCAGGTTAATGTGTAACCTGGAGCAAATAAGACTGTAATAAAAAAAATGAAACATTTTGTTTTGCTTGAAACCTAATGCTGTTAGGAGTTGCCAGTGAGGGTATCAGAATGTCTTCCACTGTCTTTTTACTTTTGTATTAGATTTGCCTCTAGTAAGGGGATATAAATAAATTTTATATGTTGGTTCCTAGAAATTAATATCTTTTTAAAAGCCGCCTTTCTGCCACCTGGGCTGCAGTCCATGTGAAAATAACTGCTGTAGCTCATGGCAACAGCATTTTGCTACAGTTCCTAGCCTGTAGTTCGCCCAACAACTTTGAATTCAGAGTTGACATTGTGTTTAGCTGATGGCAGCTCTTCCTCTCAATTAACATGTGTGGCAATCAGGTTGGTGAGAGTGACTCAGTATTCTTCGTGCATCCTTCAGTGACCTAGTGCTGGAGCTGCATTGTGTCCTCTTCTTTCAAGGCAGGTAGTTTTCCTTCTTGCATTAGCCACGGGAGCAAAGAGCATAGCAGGAATCCCATCCTAGCCAAGACGCCTTGCTAATGTAGTCGTGATCGGCAGGACAGCTAGAAGAGAGCATTTGAGTCATCATGTTTAGTCCTTTGCAGGACAATCCAAAAGTGCCCACACACCACCACTGCATTTTCCAGCACCCTTTAACAAACTTAAAACGTGCTGTAAAGGGCAGAGGCTGCATCTGTATTTTCCTCCAGGAAGAAAGAAAACGACAAAGATGTCATCAGTGTCCTCTCTGCAGTTGCAGAACGCCTCTCCATGTAACTTCTGGATGATCCTATGGTTGGTCACTGTACAGAAGAATTTAACTCTCCTCTCCATGACACTCCTTGCCAGTTTGAGCTGGTAGGAGAATTTCTCCCTCGCTCCGGATGTCGTCCGTTGGCTCCCCGCAGGGCACGCTTACCAGCTCCTACAAATGTAATGGTCCTGAGTGCAGTTGCACTATTGACATCCGTACTGCAGAGGGAGGCAAAATGTTCTTCTTTGCCCCCCCCAGAGCATTATCTTCCTTCCCTGTGCAGACCTAAGTAATCTGGTGTTTTCTAGAAGGCCAGCTTAATAGATGCTTATGTCCAGAACTACTGTCATTGGCCTTGCCATGCTTACACATTGCCAAATCTTGCTGGATTTGGACCGCTAATATAAAATTTTGGAAACCATCTCAAAGGAAAAAGACACGCTTCCGTAGCTGCATTGCCTGTTATGCATGGTTTAAAAATGAAATATAAGAACTGAGAGTTTTTTAGCATAAGCATTATCATGTATTTGGGGGGGAAAAAAACCTGAATACATTTAATTCTTGTTTTTGAAAATTTGCAGTCAAGTGGAAAAATAAAATCCTAGAGGGGGTATTAAATGACTGCTGTCAAATACTGCTGCATACAAAAAATGAGAGGGTATTGCTATAGAAGTATGCCATCACCTTGCTATTTGCAAAAGCAGTCCCTCACTTTAACAAATGTTACAGCTATGACAGTGCAGAGAGTAGTTTCAGTCTAGCAAGGGGCTTAGTTTGCGCCTCTTCCCCCAGAAGAAGGGCTGGCATGAGAATGTTTTAAGCTCTTCAAGTCTCACAAGTCTGACATGGGTGTTGTTCCTTTTGGAATAAAGCAAGGAGCAGGGCTTATTGACTCTCCTTTCACAGCTGTGGGCCGCTCCATGTAGACGATTGCGCGGGTTCGTGCTTGTGGTAAGCCAGGCTGAGTCCTCGTCAGCGCTAGAAGGGACGGTCACGCGTTCCTAGTGCTGCCTCATGGTCAGCCACACCATAACTGACCCAGTAGAAAATTAACTTGCAAAACAAACAAAAATATCTAGTTGTGTGCAGCTCAGCGAAGTGCAATGCTCGGCCAGCAGCAGGAGGGAGAGGGCTGAAACCGCACCCTGCCCTCCCTATTTTGGCACCTGAAGTGGACAGTTTTGTGACTGCACCCATGTTGACATACCTGAGCTGGGCTGATTTAAAGGCAGTTTAGGTACTGCTTGTGCTGCGTGCGCTAACTGGCAGGGCTTTTATTTACGGGGCATCTGTGATTTCTGCTAGGCTTAGTGCTTCTGCAGTGCTTGGTTCGAGCAGCGCTAGCTTGCTTATAGCCAGTGCATTTGTGCCCGGGTGAACTGCAGTGCAGAGGAGACCTCAACAGCTGTGAATAAAATGTGCAAATCTGGCAAAGGAGGGAACCCTGGCAATCGTAGCTGTTGACTGTACAGCAATATATAGGGGAAATGCAAGAGTCTGCCTTACCTGGAGTCATTGCCGTGGCTGTAAGGAAAAGTTTTGTAAAGTGCTCGAGTCCCACGATGAGAAGGTCCTACAAGCTCAGCCCTAGACCAGACCAGGGACTTGTCTGCTTCCTCTCTCCTTAGGTCTTGTATTTCCTTTATAGCAATTAAAGATTAGTAGAATAACAGTTTTTCAAGTGTTTCATCCCCAGTATCTTATGGATTACATTTCTGCCTTACTGAGTTGCATTTAACAGTAAACTGCAGAAAGTGAAGTTTCTTTTTTGTCTTCATGTTTTGCTTTAATTCAAGTTTTGATATCTGAGTGTTGTGCATATTGAGCTTTGGACTAGCAGAAAGATTCATGACTGTMTCTTGATTGTATCGAGAACCATGATTTTATCCATATTGTATAATGCAATGCTGTGGACAATGCGGTAGTTTCATGGAAAAGTAATTATAGCATGTAGGTACAAAAATGAAGGCATATTCTGCCATCTCTTCTGGAAGCTCCTTGATGTGCATTGAGGCTGGAGCCCGCATTTTGGCAGTTGAGTTTCTTGTGATTTTATCACCGTAGTATTAATTCCAATACATGCCAGTTGCTTATTTTGTTTTGCATTTCTTTTGATTTGAATGAGGGGAAAACAGACATCAGCTCTGAAGGATTTCTTAAAAAAACCCAAAAAACAAAAAACCCAATTCAGGTTTTCACTGGAGACTCCTCGGTAAATCTAGCCACCACCGCTGCTGAACAGTGTATTTTTATCCGAGAGCTCTGTCTCTGCAGGTGGCTGCGGGGGGTAGGCACTGTAATGCAGGCTTCGTGGTTTCCTGGTGGAATCCCACCAAATCTCACAAGCCAGTTCCCGTCAGCAAATTCCCAGTTCAGCAGTCTCTGTTGTAGGCATTTGGAGAGATCTTTTGAACGCATTTTATTTACCAAGTATATTAAAACGCCCATGCAGATGTCACTGTGGGTTTCTCGGTGAACACTGTATTTAMAATGTTTAGACTGGGTGTTACTTGACTGATGGGGTGCAAACGGCTCATTTTCAGMCATTGTTTCTACTGGTTAGATTGCACCAGTCACTTTTGTAAAACTTTAGAGGCAGTAAACAAAGATGCAAAGATTTTATTGAATAGTTTTCGTAGGATGGATTTAACTGCTCTCTCTGCTCCATGGCTGCGTTAGGGGTTGCGATGGACACACAAGCTGATCATCTTGCCACTGACTAGTGCTATCAAATGTACCAAATTTAATGGGACTAGTGCTGGGCCACAATGATGAATAATTACAAATCTATTTTAAATTGCATTAATTGATAGAATAAAATGTCATTTGAAAGGGTATACTGAACTGTGYGGCCTAACACTGGTGGCTGTGCCTGTGTTTAATGTTGGCGCTCGTTCTGTTGGTGGCTTTGGCAGAGGGGTCAAGAGGTGGAAGAGCCCTTAGGACTCAATATGAAGGAGGACCTTCATGATGAGGTAGCTTCCATAGCAAAATCGGGAGATTGTTATCCATAGGTTTGTTGTCTGCAGTGGCATCGCCATGGAGTGGGAGCTGTGATTGCCCAGAGCCCGACGGGGCTTCCCGGCACGGTGACCGCCTGTGACATCCCCTACGTGCCCTGTCCTGCTGTAGCTGTCAGACGAGCCTCTGCAGTTGATGGCTCTCTGGCAGCGAGTGCCACCACCCTCACTTCTGGTCTCCCCAGCGGAGTCCCAGTGGGCTGCTGGTTCTCCTGGCAATTGGGAGGTAGAGATTTTCCAACAACTGCTTCACCTGTTGCTTCTCCCAAGCAGTGCTGGTATTCCCTTTAGAGGTACATATCTGTGACAACWGCTTATTTCCCCCATGCTCTTCCCAACAGCTTCCTTTGATTTATCTCTGTTGAAGACCAAGTTGAAGACCAGCACTGTTTCTTTTTTGCCAAAACACCACCGGATGTTGCTTAACATTCTTAGCAGTACTAGTATCTTTAAAATTAAAACTTCTAAGGACATTGATCCTTGTTTCTTTCTGAAGAGCAGTGGAGTATATAAATAAGTTTGATTTCTTCTTGACCAGGGTTGTCTAGGCACCAGTCTGGCCTTAAAATTCTTAACAATGTTTTCTACTGCTTTATTTTTGTTGCAGTAACAGAGATGAAAAGTATATGGTTCTGCAGAGAAAATCCTTCTTTTGTAATCCCATAGTAAATCCCTTTTGTAAAATCCCATAGTGTTCCGACCTCAGAATTTACTGATTAGGCATCAAATACAGCAGTCAAAGCCAGAAGAAATTGTTTCAGAGGTCTGTAAGCTTTAATTTGATTCCCTTTTGAATTGGCTCGATGTACTGACTGCTTGCTCAAGTCCGCTCTTTCTACTTATAGGATCTGTGTATGCTCGTGAAAAATAAATATGAACAATAAAAGAGCTCTGAATTTTTGTGAGTATCTTGCTCAGAATAATAATGCAGTGCCATTCAGGCAGGTTTAAGGATGTTGATGCATATTACTTTAATATGCAAGAGGATGCCGGGAATTACTGTTCATTTCCACTAAAGTAGGATACATTTATGGTTTTCCAGAAAATCACAGGATTGCCCATTTTCACTATACACTGATGGTCTTTAGTTTTTCTTTTCATAACTCTCAGTAGGTGCTGATTTGGAAAATATTTTGTTACTATAAGGTAAATTATTCAACAGATTTTTTCCCCCCGTATAAGTATTTGTRTATTTGTGCTGTAAAGATTTAAAATAAAGATTTGGGAGAGGGCAGGAGGAGCCAGCCCAAACCTTTTTGTTTCAGTTTGCATCTGGTCAGCCTCAGGTGATCACATTTTATGACTGCCTGCCAGGAGTGGATCGATCATACCCAGGACAGCTTCGGGGCAGGTGCTTGTCTCGGAAAAAGTGCTTTTTAAAAATTGGTCTTATGTGACTAGCTTGGTCATTGAACCCTACAGGAATTAAGTTACTTTGGAATTCTTTTTTTTAATTTGTGCTTGCAAAGCAGTAGGGCATCATGTGCTGTGGGTTGCTGCAGCTGGATTGCTCCTCCACCCAACTCAAGCATCTAAATCGAGCTCAGGTCCAGCTACCGGCTGCGGGACTCGGCAGGGAGAGAAAAAGGCAAACTCCCTTCGTTTACAAAAGTATTTTTTGCATTTCTCAATATCGTGACTCTGATCTSTGACCTCTGGCCAAGGCTAAACAGAGGTTGGCCACGTTCAGGAAAGCTGAAGTCCTGTGAAAAACCACAGAATAGCTTTGTACTCTGTCCACTTAAAGAGCACTTCTTTTGGTGAGGCTAAGTCAAATGAATTTCCACCACTTCTTTTTCAGCTGTCTTAACTAATACCAACATCTTATGAACTCTTATATATTACTTAGCTGTTACTAATTAGGATTGCCATAAGTTCTGGCTGTATTCATTCATAGATATTCAGTGAATTTTATATGCAGCACACGTTAGGGTGGTTAATTTTTATACCAATAAACCAGTTCCACACCTTGCATCAAGTCACATCCTTGTGCAGTTCCAGATGTTCTGTCTATTAAATTTATGCTTGCATGTAACGTGTAAAGTTTATTGAAAGTATGAAAGTGTTGTTTAATTCTTGTTTTATCTCACGCCTTCCAGTTCACATAAAATTATTAGTTTACGTATTACTTTGCTGCAATGGAAAAGAGCTCTACTTCATGATAAAAGAGTAGAGTCTAATTTTAAAGAGTTATGTATTTGCTGCTGCTGTCATTTTGATGCTTTCCTAGTATGTGATTTTCATATTTTTATATTACTCATGTTTGAAATAATGAATGTTAATGCCAATAAATTGTCACAAACAAAAAATAGAAAAGGTTGCAGTTTATTATTGCATTTGTTTGTCTAAAGATTTTTTTCCAAGATTTAACTTAAAATACCTTTTAATATTGTTAAAGTGTGGCTATAGCAAATTGCCTTTCTACTTTTCAAGGATTATCTGATTAGGACGTAGTGAGCTGATCCCTGTTTTGAAGCCTGCCATCATTGGCGTTGTGGCTTGGGCAAGCTGATCTCTGTGCCTTGGTTCCCCCACGTGTACGGGGAGATGTGTGCAGGTAGTCCACGAGGAAGGCGCATCTTGCTGCCTCCAGCTCTTTGCGGACCTCTTTCCCAAGGGACAGTTTGGGCATACTGGCCTGACCGGTGGGTCTCCAGCTCCAGGTTTGGGATTCCCTGCTAGGAAACTGCATCTCTGTCCCAAGCGTGGGTAGCTGCCAAATTCAATGGGATTCATGTGTTAAGCTTTCCTGCGAGGGGCTGCCAGATTGGAGAAGCCTAATTTGTGGATCCCAACAGGTTGGGGTGGGAACTAGGTACGGTGGTAAGTAAGACCGTGGACTCTTGGATGGATGCAAAAACAGAATATTAGGCACGTGAATAACCTTACTGGTGAAAGAGAAATTGCAAATTGGCAGATTTGCGTGGATCATTTTCTTGGAGGTGATTCTTCTGAATTTACATCCTTTTTAGGATCTGTTCTTAGTCATATTTTTAATATTCATATTACATTTCAGTATTAAAGCACTACAGCATTTTATGTATGCTAAATTTTTAGCTTTGTGAAATTCATAATGAACTTCATAATGACCTACCAGGACAACTAGTGAAAACGGGGCTTTAAAATGATTAGTGTATGTATTGCATAGAAAGACCTATTTCATGTGAGCGGTGGTGAGGTTGGGCTTGTTGAGTGAAATTTTCAAAAGTAGAACTGGGTTTTTATTAACAAATTTTATCATTGCTTCAGTGTGCCCTACTTAGGCTGAGTGGTGTGTTGGAGACATGTAACCAGTTACGTTTAATTATTTGTTAGCAAAATATGAGTTTATCCTAGCGGTTACCTTTAGCCAGACCTCCCAACTATTGCTGATAGATCAGTCTAATTTTTTAGTCTTTCTGGGACAGATTTCCATGCATTCTGACAAGATCTCATTGAAGTCAAAGGCAGTTAGACGTACTGGCTTCCCTCAGATAAAGAAAGAGTTAAAAATTGGTGCGCCATGAGAAGAATATAGCTGAAAGCACAATGAATTACTCTTTTCAGTTTTGAAAGCAGTGAGCGCAGGGAGGAGAAAATTCATAATGAAAAAGTCGGAATAAAATACATATTAAACTGTTTTTTTAAAACAAGCTGAATTATTCATGTGAAGATGAAATCCCACAGAGGGGCTACTGTGAGATTAATAACCCGCTCAGCCTTGTTAATGTCACTCGAAGCCCCCTCGGTAGAATTACTGTCATGTACAATTAGACGAACATTAATCTATATGTTACTGTTTTCTTTAGCAGAAATGACGTGCAACTTGTTTGTCTCTGATTCTATTAAGTAGATACAATTTTCAGCTAATATCAGACATAACAGTTTTCAGTTGCTCTTCAAATAAAAAAAAATATATATTCATTGGCCTGGAAACCATTTTGTCCAATTCTTATGTCTAAACACAGCAACATAGGAGGCTAATGTCTTCCAGATGTGCTTCTCACATGGGGGACTTTGAAAAATCAGGTTGAGTCCAAGTTTCCATTCTCCAAAGTTCAGGAACAAACACATCTTACAACTGAGACTGCTCACCACTGGAAATGCTCTGTTGAGTTGTGAAGCCTCAGAGATTTTCAGATGTTCACGTTTGAGATTTTGGTGGAGTTTTTGATTCACCACAGAAAAATTGGCCGGTATCCTCGGTGACTTTGTAATATGATGCAAGAACAGAGGCAACTGTAGTTGCTTCATCTTCTTGACACAGATCTTGTTGCTTGACACAGGTCTTGTTGCTTGTGCTCCCAATGAGGGATGGTTCTGTGGTCCATATTGCCCTCCACTACGTTTATGCATATTGATGACTTTATTTGACATACAACATGACCTACCTTCTTTGTCATCCATAATGTTAAGTCATCTGTTGCAGAACAGAATCAGATATACCCTAGAGATTGGAGGAATGAAAAACATTAAGAAGCTCAGCTTCCCATCATTCAAGACAAGATAGTTTTCACACCAGCTGCTTCCCGGTATATGTATTTTCTGTAACAACTGGGGCAATTTTCTGTCTCAGCAGGTAGATTGTCTCTTTGCAGTATGTAGAGCTGTATGCAGCCATTGTTTAGGAGGAGCTGAAGAGACAGAGGCATGATATTAGGATCCAACACAATTCTAAGTAAGTGGATCTTTTCTCTCTGAACGGTAGGGGTTGAGCTGCACTTCTAATGAAGCATTTCTTAGGCAGACAGAGAAGTGTCATTTATCAGCCATGAATTGCCTCATTTAGGGGACTAGATCCATCTCTGAATTTTCTGCTGTTGTGTCAGTTGCTTTCAGAATAGAGAATTTAATATCTAACCTGCTCTTCGGGGAAAAATAGCAATATATTGCATACTGCAGCAATTATTTGTATTTCAGCTGGCCAGCCTTCCTGCAGCTGGAAGCCTGGGGCTGGGGGTGTATGCATAACACCCAACCACTCACACCTTGACATTTGAAAAGGTCATCACTTTTGAGTTAACTACCACTTCTTGCTTCAAGCAGTGAGATCCTGACAYACTGTACATACAAGAGTATTGTAACATGAATGGAGAAGGACGTTTCACAAATGCCTGTTTATGATGATTGCAGACCGTGCTAAATCTGTGTAGCTTTGTTGCAATTCAGGGTTGTATATTTGCTGTCAATCATGAAAACGTTGGTAACAGTTCTGCAATGATACGCTATTCTTCAATTGCTGTATGAATAATAGAGAAGCACCAAAAATGCAGAAGACGTTAGGCTGCACGTAGTCTCTGTTGGAGTCCTTCAGCCCTTTCTTTCGAAGGAAGGCACAAAGCACACCTGACTGAAGAAGGGAGAGGAYGTATTCTTCTCAAATCAACTTAAATAGAAAGGCAAGTAATGCTTATCTTGCAGGGAGTCACTTCAGTCCACGAGGTAGGAAACCTTGCTCAGCCTGGCCCTACCTGTYATATTTGTGATGTCAGTGTAAGTCTAAATCCTGGTCTTTAATAGGACGAGCTTCTGTAGAAGTAAGAGAAGATGGCCTCCTAGCTTTCCATCAGAAATTTGAGCAGATTTCTTTTAAGGCTATCTGTGTTARCTTGTATATTATGGTAGTTCTAGTTGTCTGAAACAGTTTCTGACTTACAGAAGCAGTAGACCCCGTAACTTTTCCAAGCAGACTACAGTAGGATCTTCAATAGGATGTTCATCATCTTCTTTTCCCCATAATGCTGTTTTCTGCCCAAAAGGCTGTTTATATATTGTCCTAAATATATGACAGAACAAATTCCTGGTTAATAGAAATACCAGATTTACTGCTGTTTGTGGTAATGTGTGGGGGTCATCTGTGAAAACACACATACCTCCCAAATTCAAAACCCAACAATCTTATTTTGCTGACTCAGCAGCAGTGTCTACATACACGTGTATTTATGTTTGATAACATGAAGTGAAATTTAGCCTGAAGTCTCTTTCTCCTCTTGCCTTCCCTGCCTCCCGTTACTTAATATTCTGCTTTTTCCCCCAGTACTTCCCCTGTAACTGACCCTACCATAGGTTGTCCCCTCCAATCTAACAGACTATCTGCTTCTGATTTTGTGAGAATCATTTAAGGGCATATGTTCCAGTTACAGTGCATTAATTTCCTTTTAAAGTCTAATCCACACACGTATATAGTATTTCAGTACAGAGCTTTACATTTTCAAATGGTGATTCGAGATTCATCTCTCTATTGACTCTTCTCAGTAGCTGTGATTCTTCTTGGGGCAGTGCTTTGGTCATGAAGAGATTAAAACTCTGTTTCAGCAAGAAACTTAAGCACGTATTCAACATTAAGCACAATAATCTTTATCCGTAAAAGCATTCAAATTCCCTTCCCTGTGATTTACCTCTATTTGTTCAACTGATTCAACTCACAAGTGTCATGACGCTTCCTTTTATTGAAAATCACTCTATTTATTGTGGAAAAAACCCTGCAGTGTAATGTTTAATCAAAAAGTCATGATGGTCATAGAATAAATCTTTCTCATTTTAAAATTTTTATACAAGGAAAAGGAAAATCTATCAGAGGCAAGTGAGAGAATCTCCAGAGAACGGCAAATACAAGTTAAGGGCTGTGAAACTGTTTCACTCCCGGGTTCAGTTTTGCTGTATGATACATGAAGTTACAATTTTGTAAATCTTGTTTTTAATGATCCATTTCCCCTAGTAGTAGAATTTTACAGAAATAATATTTTGATAATCTGTTCAGTGCATAGCAAAAATACCCTATAATTTATAAAAGTATAAAAATTAACAATAGAATTAGAGAATTATATAAAATTACAAATTTATAGAATAAATGATTCTATAATTCTTTAAGACTTCTTCTTAGGAAAAAATATCAACTTTACAGTAGAATTTAATAGATAATTGTTTTCCATTTATCTTTTCAGATAATTTTTTTGTAGAATTCAATTGACATCTTTTTAATTGAAACGATATAGAGATTTTCTACAATAAAAACACTGAGGAATCATAAGCAGAATAGAATTGTCCAATACATTTTAAACTAAACTATCCAGTTCCTTTTACCTAAGTTCCTCAGGACATATTTATTTTCTAGTGAAAGAATCTAACTACTTTCTCTGACTACAGGATTTTGATTCTTGAACTATTTTCACGTTGTGGATGTGTTTGTTAAGAGTGTAGCACTGGGACTGCAGTAACAAATACAAGCATTTACCTTTGGTTCTGCTGGGAAAAGTAGTGCTGGTGAACATCCAGAGCAGTTTACTCTCTGGGCCATTCTGTATTCTGACTCCTGGTCAGTTRTAACCTAGAATAGAATCRTTTAGGTTGGAAAAGACCTTTAAGATCATCGAGTCCAACCGTTAACCTAGCGCTGCCAAGTCCACCACTAAACCGTGTCCCTAAGCACCACATCTACACGTCTTTTAAATACCCCCAGGGATGGTGACTCAACCACTTCCCTGGGCAGCCTCTTCCAGTGCTTGACAACCCATTTGGTGAAGAAATTTGTCCTAATATCCAATCTAAACCTCCCCTGGTGCAATCTGAGGCCATTTCTGTATATTTATGAATATAAAGATTTGGACGGTGGACGTTGTGAAGACCAGGATACGTGTGTTTCTTGATCCCGCTGGCTGAAGCAACCGTGCCAGCTCCTGCCGACACTTGTACAAGTGGATCTCCGGTGGTCCAGCATCTTGCTGGGGTGTGAGAAAGGATTTTGCTCCTGACTACAAAAGCTCTACAGCTAAGCTGATCAATCAAGCAATATCATGTTGAGTTTTATACAGTAGTTTATTGTGTAGAGCAAACAGTATTTGGCTAAAAGTTGGTGCTAACAATAGAGCTTCGTACTAGAGCCCGAGTAAAGTACGGACAAGGTACATGCGGGTGGTGGTACTTGATAGTGCTTCAGCCTTTGTGGCCAAATGTTGTTTACAACAGGCGCTAACAGCAGCACGTTGATGGTTATTCAAGGTTTTAAAGTCTCCTAAATGAATAAATGTTACCTCTTGATTGTTTCAGTTTTGTTTGTCACTTAAAGGTTTTCTTTTCATYCTGGTGCAGAGTATAGCTAAATCCAAATCTACCAAATTCTTTTAAATGGGCAAGCAATTATATTTCTTAGCATAATTCAATGGGTTTATTGTTTTGGTTGATACGAAGACTTACTCCTCCTATAATTGAGATAAGTGCGTTTTCATTGTGTTCTATTGCTAATAAAATAGTTGCGATTTAACATCTTGCTGGCTCAAAATAGCTAGGCCTTGGGCCTAATTACAGAGTTTCCTTKTGCTTAAGATTGTGTGCGATGGAGGTTGAAAGGGTTTGTTTCCAAGGAAACAAATGCACTGCACTTGCCTTGCATCAAATGTTTCCTGTAAGAAAGTGCCATAACCAGGCTCCCGGGAGAGAAGAGTGTCGGGAGGCAACGGTGGCCTGTGCGGAGCCTTTTTCTAAAAACGTCTGGGCTCGTGTTTTCCTGAAACTGGGAGTGTATTTTTCAAATCGCTATTTGGGTGCGTGAAAAAAGCGGTGCAGTGTCAGCATCCTAATTCTGGCGTCTCAGGCTTTGTCACCCCAGCTCAGCAGGGTTTCTTTTGTGCAAGTGTCTTAAGTGCTCTTGAAAGAATATGTGGTGCTATAGGAGCATCCTTTACGGTTAAAATAATACACCTGCTGTTTTATATTACAGCTCTACTTTTACATGTAGCATTTATTTTCCATATTAGATAAAGAAAGTCAACATAATTTGGGTAGACATATTTTTGGCGGTTTTATGTGTCGCTACTGCCAGGTGTACAAAAGCCTGCCTTTAGCACGTGCGATGTGGAAAAGGGCTGAGCAGTGCAGAGGGGAGATGCTTCCCGATTTCTCGCCCTTTTCTCTGAAATTTCGTTTTGTCAGGGAAATGGGAGCAATAAAAAATGGTTTGAAAATCATTGTAATGGGCAAACAAATTGGAAAGAATCCAGATGCCAAAGTCCAAAAGCTTTTTTTGTGCCTGTGTGGTTTTTTCTTTCCCCAAAAGTTGGAAACATTTAGGAAGAGCGTGCATTCTCCCTGTTCCTGAAATAGTGGTATTTAGAGGGTAGGGAACGTAAGTGATAAGGAATAACAGTTAAATATATACACTCATGATGCCAGGCTGCGACGTGGACTATTCTGAGATGCATGAGTAAGTCTCTCGAAGGACTTAAACCCCTTCATGAAATCTGTTCTGGGAATAGTATTTTTTCATCATATACCATAGGTCATCCAGAAAGCCAGGCGAGAGCGGTCCACGGCAAACATCATTGAGGACGGTGGGAAAGGCTCTTCTAAGGGGCACCCCTCTGCCGAGAGAGGCAGACTTTGTGCAGAACAAGTCTGTCCTTCTTACCAGGCCCTGGGCTAGATAGGACTGAAATGCCTCCTTTTAGCCCTGGTGTCTGTAGAAACTATCTGTTTCTACCTATGGTGTTGAACTGCATGGTCAAGCTAGATTCATCAGCTTTATCTATTTGAAATTAATATGTATGTATTAAGTTAGGTGCAATGTCATTCCTCTTTCAAAATGTCATTATAATGCCAAACTTCAGTAAAATAGATGTATGTTTTCTGTGGGACTTTGGCAGAGCTTGCACTCTTGAAAAGCGAGATCCCCAGTTTCCTGCAAAGTCTTTGCTGGCAAAACTGGGAAATTTCACCTAGTTCAGAGAGAGTGACGCTTTGGGGATTGTTAAATCCCGAGTCTAATCCCTGGGAGAAGCGGCGCTTCCAGTGACGGCGGGAGAGGTGTGTGGGTGCCGTAACGCACACCCTGGCATCGCCCGAGGCTGCCRTACGCTGGGAATTAGATGCTTTTCCACTGCTGGTAATAATGGCAGGAAAAGGAGCGTTATCTGGGCAACACTTTTTGTACTGCTACGTGATAATAGAGTCATAGAATATAAACCCCTTCAAGTGCACATCTAAATGGGTACACGTGCTCACGTGAAGCCGATCCCAATGACGCTGTCTTTGAAAGTGTTCTGCCTGGAACAAAAGTAGATATTCCCTCAAATTCTGTCTGGGTATACCTGTTCCCTAATTAGGTTCAACCCGGACAATAAACTTAGAAAATGAAAAAATAATAGTGACTTTAAGAAGTCCTTTTCCTCTGCGTTTCTTTATGTCCATTGTTACTGTTTTGCAAAGCTGATTTCCCACCAGGGAAGATGGGAAGATGAGGGAGATGGATTCCTGATGTATGTACCTTGAGAATAATGGTTCTGTGTGTTTAGTGAGAAGAAAATGTAATAGTTAGTCACATAAGTGATAAGATGTGTGGCTAAATACACGGGAAGAGCAGGTTTGCAAAGAACACATCATTTTTATTCAGTCCCATTTCAGCTCATCTGTGTTGCTGCTGCACTGCATTTGAGATCTCTTTGCAGGGTGATCCCGATGGAAAGTGTTTGGATGGATGTTTAAATATCCGTCTGGCTCATACATACGTTAGTTTAAAGGCCACAGGATAGCACAAGTATTTGTAAAAGATGAGGATTGTATAAAACCGGTACATGTTGTGGCCGTGAAGCTATCATCTCCTTGGTATAGCTTCCAAGTATGTTTCTTCATGTTTGCTAACCTTTTTGTTAAACTATGGTTAATACTCTCTCGTTTTCACCTTGCTTGGCCACTGAAGGATTTGAGTGGGGTTCCCCGTGCTCCCTGTGCTTAGGGGTTTGCAGTTTTACAGGAACAGAGACTGCAGCTCAGCCAATATAGCAAAAACGGAGAAAACGTCCTGCCCTCAACAAACCACCACCACTTCTTTCATGCCCGCAAGTGAGGGAGATTTAAAACCAGAGGCCAGCTATGCCAGCAGCATGAGATGAGGTAGAAGTACCCACAGCAGGTCTAAGCCACCCTGGAGCTCACCCGCCTTGGACCTGGTTCAGAGCAAATTATTGCCGTGTGCTGTATGTATTTCACAGTATGCTGCGCTCTGTGACAAGCGTTTAATGACAAAGCATGACTTACTTTGTATAGCTAACTCTGGGAAGTGTTCTCTTCTGGTATAATGATGGCACATTCACTGTTTTCAAATTATTTAAAAATTATTATTGTTCTGATTTTTCACAGTTTTAGCACGCCAAAATCTTCTGGCTTGGATGAATGCGTATTATTCTACTGCTGGAAGTTAAAATGAGAGATGTTTCAATATGAAAAAATAACTGTTGTCAATATAAGTTACTTCTTTGTTATAGAAATGTATTATATCATTGAGAGGGAAGTTTCAATATGCCAAGGAAATGATGTATTAAATAAAATCCTAATAGTGGTAACTTTTGCAATATTCTTAGCTTTTTTAGTTTTCGGAAGGGGTCTGAGAAACTGAAGATTCCCTACTTTTCAGGCTTCAAGATATTGTTTTATCTTCTTTAGAATGAAGATCAGGGATTGTAATATTTGTTAAAGGTAGATGAAGAGCCTTCTTCCTAGACTTGTAGGGAAGAGCCTTCTCTCTGTCCTGCCCCAAATGGTTGCACTCAGTTTCTGCAAGGCACGCGCTACTTGTGTTCTCGCTTTCCATTTGATGGCTGCAAGGATGTGACACCTGGAGATGGGGCACGGTGGAGACAGGCTGTGCTGGGACCAGCCTGCTTTCAGGAGCTGGGAATGGCCATTTCATGTCCAAACAAGTGCTAAGTGGTAAATTTGCAAAGATTTGGAAGCCTCTCCTCATGGGGTTCATTCAGGATCACCGCGGCTATGGCCAGTGGTGGATGTAAAATACTTGCTTGCAAGCGAGGAAACATATGGAGAATGTGATTTAAATTTTCCTGTCTGTTCAGGGGCTTCTTCCCTGTCATGAAATCAGATGTAACAGAAAATATTTTAAAATATTTTCATGGAGATGGATTTGTACTCAAAGGAAATTGAGAGCATGATGGGAGAGAGCAGAAAGGCGCAATCTGAGTGCCTGAGGAAACTGCTGCCTTCCCTCGTCTCCTGTCAGGAAATAGCTCTTTAAGTACTGCACTCCGAAATTGTCATCTGCTTGTTTTAACACAAAATGCCATCATGTAAAAATACCCCTTCTTCAGTCAAGGAGATATGAAAGCTAATGCTCTCGAAAACTACAGCTTAAAGGGTTGAAGACACGAAAAAAAAAAAAAAGAAAAAAAGTGTTGAGGGTTATAAGTCATAATATTATGACCTGTGTTAAAGAGGCAATTATTTTTTTCACGTATAAATCTGTGCTGTAGATGAGGTCTAGGGAAGCCAGCAAAGCTCGTTGCTGCTGAGTGCCTTCCCACCCGCCGCCCTGGTCCTCGTGCTTTATCACATCTAGAAATCCGGTCCTTTACGTAGGTACCTAAATTTGAGTCCCGCTTTAGATGCTCGAGTCTGAAAATGCCAGGGCCACGTCAGAGCCCAGGGCTGTGTTTAGGGGGGTTTATTGCTCATCCAGAAGACGTCCAGCCTGGTGTGGGGCTCAGATTGTCTTCCTGGCCTGCAGCAGGGAGTAGGAAGATGGAAAAGCGTGCCGGCGTCGGGCGTTGGTTCAGCATCTGCTTTTCCAGATGGCTCCACCGATGGAGGGGGGACCCAGAGTCACGGCTTGGAAACCTTGGGAAGCCTCGCGGTGCTTGATACGTTACCGCCTAACTACTCTGAGATGCCTCATCCCTAATTATTAGTCTGCTTACAGGTGATGATATTCTGATATGCAAGGGATTACAGCACTTTTTCTCTGTTACTTCATTTAATTTCATCCAGAAAGCAGCCATCAGTGTTTCTTCCCTAACCAAGGTAATACAGCAACTGCATCTCCAAAGAAGTGGAGCATCGAGAGCAAATAAATTTCATCTTAGGCATAAAGCTCATTTTGAAAAATTTGTGGTCGTTTCTGTTTCCATCAGATAAATGATGCTTGGGTTTGGTTTAGTCACCTCGCATGCTGCGGTGGGAACTCACATCCCCTGCAGCATCTCTTCCACAAATTGGTTTGCGAAAGCTTTAGAGGTTGGAAGTAGGCAAAGTGGAACATAAAATTAAAGCTCCCTAAAGATGCAATAAAACTGTAGACCAAAATATAATCCAGATGGAAACCTGCTCAGTGCATGCACTTCTTCTGTATACAGCACATTCCCAGCTTTGAGATTTTGGTGTGTCCTCACCAAAAATGTGCATTCTAAAGATGTCATCATATATGCTGTTGACATAAAATAGATAAAAACTCTCCCACTAATTAATTGCAAGCTAAGTCAGTACTAAGACCCCTTGGAGATGGTTATGAAGAACGTGGTGCTCGGTATTCACAAACCAGCTGCCGTTGTTGATTCATTATGCTATTTTCTGTTGGAAACTTTTCAGAAACATTCGCTGGAAAGTTGCAGGGTGGATCGAGTAGCAGTGAGCCGATTTTCCATTTTTTTTCCTYTTTCTAGTTTCCTCTGTTTCTTGTACAGGCTCTTTTTGACTCTCTCCCACTTACCCACGCCAGTCTGGTGCATTGTCGGTGGCTCACCTGCTCTGACGTCTTCCCCCAGCAACTCCTCTTTGCTTTCTGCCTCCCATATCATCTTAAACCTGCCGGGAAGACGAGGCAGGGCGAGGGACCGTTCTCCGGGATGAATTGGGGAGCGCTGGCTTCCACATGAAGTTATCCCAAACGCATGCAATAGCGTGACAGCAGCCGAGCGCTTCTGAGTCTTGGTATTGCTTTGATGGGAGCTGTCATTTGTTCCTTTCCCTGCCCGATCCCACATAGCATGCTGCTTGCTTTAATGCCGCACTAGTCACTCACTCAGCTCAAAGGCATCTCGCACATTTTTTACGTAAATGCTGCTCTTCTGGGCTGCGGCACGATGGAAGAGCCGGGTCCTGCATGTCAACACGCACTCTGCAGCGCAGGAGGTGATGCCCCGCGCATCGCTCTGCGCCCGCTGCACGCTTCGCCCTGTGCGGTGGCCAGCAGCAGCGGGCAGAGAGGTTTGGGGGTTTCTCCGAGGGAAAAGGCTGCGCTCTGTTCTGAAGGCAAACACCGTCTCTCGGATTTAGCCCCCTTTGTGTGAACCGTTTGCTTTGAAATGCCTCCTCTTCCACGTTAAGTTGCTTGGCTTGAATGTTACCCCTTTGAAAATACAGTTTTATTTACGGGAAGAGGGGAAGGAAGAGGATGGTGAGAAAGATGGAGGTGATGTATCTGTTTTGAAAAGATGAATCGGCCTGGGGGGCACCTTGTTTTTGCATTTGCGGAGGAGAGATTCAGGGTATATTGACAGCATCGCTCCACAAGCTGRAGTTTCCTGCTGCCAAATGACTTTTAGCGATACCGCTTTTGGAAAACATAAAGAGCTTGTGCCATCTCCTGCCTGTATTTATCCAGAGCTCTGCAGACCGAGTTCAACRTGAGTGTAAGACGATGAGAGGGAGCCCATCATTCACGTTCAGCACCTCTTAAACACCCGTCGCACAGGTGTAGGGACTGCACCAGCCGCAGAGCAGGGGAAAAAACAGCCCTGAATAGTTGAGCTGACGATTAAACAGTCATCTGCATTGGCAAGAGAGTTCTGTGAGCCTGTCCCTAATGAATACATACCTGTAATTATGCTTGCTACTTTCTGCAGTCCAACGCTCGGCTTATCTCAGACTTGTATTCCTGCGAGGTCTTTGGCACATGCATTTTGCAGAAGAGTCTGCGGGAGATCCAGGTCGGGTTTTGGAGCCGGTAATTTCCTGGCACACCAAATTACCTGCAGGTTTCAAGTCAGCTTACAGCAGGTATAGCTTATTATTTGGTGAATAGAATTCCAAAATTCAAGAAAAATAGATTATCTTAAAACTATGTTTGATGAGCTAATTATTTTGAATGGGTATATGTTTTATGATTGCATTTCTTAAATAAGTATATTTTTCAGTATTACACGGAGAATGCTGGTATTTAATGTAAGGGTTGATACGGTAATGTTCCTGCAGCTCTTGGGTCAGTCCTTGGGCAGAGGACTATTTTAGATGAAAAAAAGGAAATTAGAATTGCAAATCAGTATTTCATCATTATGAATCAAGTGTGGCCAGAAAGAAAGAATGAATGAAAAGCTTCTGCGTGGCTGAGCAGTTGRTTTGGTGCACAAGCAATCGCATCCTTTCCAAATCAATAGATAGCTTTGTACTCCGCAAAGCAGCCTGTGGCAGCGGCATGTGACAAAAACCCCCAACAATATAAACATTTGCGAAAGGGTTGATACCGCTCTGCAAAACAGCTAATAAAATACCGGGGAGCAGCGTTAGAGCAGAAGTTCATTTCTGAGTGGTTTTCATGCTTTTTGATTATAAGCTAGGATGTTTGCATGTTATCCTGATTATTCCACTGTTAACAACTAGGAGGAAGACAAAATATTCCTCTAAACGTGGTTAGTATTTTATTTATTTATCTGGGGTGAAAATCCCAATATGCTCTTGCATTAGTATATGGCCTTTAATCTAGAAAGAGATAGCATCAAATGTGCATATTTTTCCAAATGTGCTGCGCTTCTGGTTTGTCTCAAGATATCCAAAATATCGGCTGATTTTTTTCAGGCTGCTGTGTCTGTGCCTTTCGAGGACAGAGAACATTCCTGAGCCTTCGCAGCAACCTGCTGTTGATTGAGGGAATAAAGGTAACGAAGTGCTGAAGGGCCTGGAGTGTTTCAAGCCAGCAGGATAACGGGCCAGCTGCGCAATAGCTGCATTATGTAACTTTTCTGAAAGACGTGGAAAAATGTTACGTGCTGGTTTTCTAGAAAATGGTTGTGAAGAGTCTGTGCAATTTTTCACGTAACATTTGACGTTTCCCTGGTGCAGCATCGGTATTGGGACTGCTGGGATGGACCGATGGGACTAGGACTCATCATTAGTAGGACTTGCAAAGCCATTTTATCCTCTAATTAATAAACATATTAACTAGGTAGATGTGGTACCCAATGGATAAAGGTCAAAATGAACAATTTGGTGATTTTTTGAAGCATGTAGGAGTAGGAGGCAGGGCACTCAGCGGTGCTTAGACCCAGAAGTGAGGTGGAAGTGGGTTCTGATCATAGCCCTGAGAGTTATATTCATTTATGTCATGTTGATACTGCAATTGCTAGTCTTTCACTTGGGTCTTTAGTGGAGGATAATTATTCAACTGTCTGAGAAGCTATAGGAGAAGAAAACAGGAGAATGACTTATTATCCTTCCCACCCAGCCACCACTTGATTACTGCCATGTTTCCTGCAATTATCCACATCAAGTTCAGGATGCTCGATGAAGGGAATGGTTGGAAACGTGAAGGGAGGTACTGTACAAATGGGAGCAGGGAGAGAAAATGCGGAATCTCAGTGCGGTAGGATAGAAAAGAAGCAATAGCGCACGAAAACGTCTGTGACCAAATTAGCAGTGAATTAATTTTGTCTTTTTCACCAAGAAGAATAAGAATAATGTTGAAGGCCAATGTGGCAGACTTTCTATTCGAGAGGGACATGCTGGTGGTTTTTCCCGGGTACGGGGGGTGGAGGGCACAGCCATTTTAAACCTGGTAATATTTTAATGTACCAGCCTGAGAGCTGGGGAAAAGCTAAAAGGGCAGAATCGTGTAGGGCAGGAGGAGGACATTAAAAAGGAATTTCTTTGAGTTGCATGAAATCGTGAGAGTTTTCAACTTGTTGCGTGCAGATTGAATGAGAAGCCAGCGGGGTGCCGGCTGGGAGATTTTTGGGGGTGACAGCGGTTTGTTGCTCCCCAAGCCCACAATGTTGGCATGTCCATTGGGAATGGCCCGGAGGCTTGGGTTAAGCTCATTGTGTGAGCTGAATTTCTCTTATTTGACAGCAAATTAAATTTCAGCCTGCCCCATGGAGGGAGTTGCTTAATTTAACTCTCACACACAGTGTTTTTCATTTATGAAAACCATATGAGGTATATCAGTGGGTTTGTGATGCTGGGTTTTGCTAGCCTGACTCTAAGTGCCAAGCATGTGTAGAAGAAGCCTGTGATGCTGGGCTTTACTTCACAAAAGAAATGGAGGGCACAGTGATCTAGAAATTCCCGCATCTATTTCTCTATCTATTCATCTATCTATTTTTCATCTATAAGATGCATAATTCTGTGGTCTACACTGATTTGAAAGCAAAATTATTTGCCACTGCGTGTGAAACTGGCTCCTTTCAAAACAGATTGACAGAAGTGGAGATGCAGCAAAGCAAATGAGAGGCACAAACTGTTTGCGTATTGATTATCCATGCGCCATCTTTACAGGCACGCTCACTTTTTTATTACACTTTTAAGTTGCCCCTACATTTTTATAAAATGTTTTTTAATGTCAATAGAATAAAATATGGTTTAATGTTTCATCTAACAGTTACAGAAGAGAAGCACATAGTTCTTCCAGTCTGGGTTTTTTCTTAGCTTTGACCATGTCGGTGCAAACTGTTGAGTTGTGACTTAGCGTGTCATGACGTCGCCAGTCTACCCCTTCCTGTCTATTCTGAAATTGGATTTGAGATCTTAATTAATAAAACAGTTACTCATTCCCCTTTCCAGTTCGGACTTAACTGCAGGGCGGGGTGGTCCGGCAGGTTTTAGGTCTCGGTTTATGGACAGACTCCTCGCGCCGTGGCGTGCGATCCGCTGCTGAGTGCCCCGGGCTGCGGGGCTCCCACGCTGTCCCCTTTGCTGCTGTGGGTCCCCTCCTCTCTGTGGGTGGGGAACATTATGCATCACTTTTGACTCTGATGAAATGTAAAGCCTGTTTATGCATCACCTATAGGAAGCCCATTTGTACATGTTTGCTTATGCATTTGATTTCAGCTGATAATAAAATCCCTTCCTTCTGGTTGTCAAGGTGAAATGTCTCGAGACTTCACTGGGAGGAAAAAATCCAGTAAACGGACAATTTGCTCGTAGATACTGCGCATTTCTTGACATTGAACTTTTTGTTTCCCAAACAGAAGGAAGCGCAGCATACACTCCAGCCTCGTTAGCGTAACCCCCTTCCTCGCCCCCGCGTTCGGGTGGATGGAGGTGCTGCCTGGGCAGGGACGCGTGGGCAGATCCCCTTTCAGCATTCCCAAACCATCGCACTGTTGCTGCTGGAAGCGCTTTAAATTCTCCTTTATTTAACCAGCCCTCCCTTTGTCCCTAGATCCCCTCCCCGGCTCTGCGTCCCCAGCACCGACTCCGGCGGAGGTGCAGCCTTGCCGAGCACCGGCGGCAGCCCCGGCGCGGGTGCGGGTGCGTGGCGGGGGRCTGGCAGCCAAGCCCCGGGCTGCGCTGCTGCGGAAAGCCCTTATTTCGGGAGCTGCTCCCCGCGCGGCTCCGTGGCGGCTGTCTTCCCACCACCCACCCCCTGACGTCTTGATGCACCAGGGAGCTGTGCTGGGTTTGATGTTTAGCTGCGGGATTTAGATGTAAATCTTGTAAAATTCCATTTTATGCAGAGACACACAAATCTGCTCTCCCTCAAAGGCTCTGGGTGAAGTTGCAGCTGCGGACATACCTGCTCGGAGGATTTTCCTGCAGGCAGAGCATCTCTCCAGCTGGGCGGAGGGAGGGCTGGAGAGGCAGCTAGGGATCCTGTCCAGAAACACAGACCCGGCCCTGAGAGACAGGAGTAACGCAGAGCACACCCGTGTTTGTGCAGAATGACCCCTTGCAGGGAGCTTGCAACCCTCCGAAAGCTTTGCTGTTTCTTCTAGTTTGGTGGGATGGATAAGCCAGGCCTTTTGCTGTAGAGACGTGCTCCCTCCTGCCCGTAACCCCTAACCTGGACTGGGACCTGGGTCCCCCCGTAGCTGCCTGCACCCGTGTCACCCCGGGAACCTCATCCCTCGCATCCATGGTGCAGAGCGGGTTATGCAGGAGGGACCTGGGAGCGGAGTTTCTGCAGCGTCAGAAAACTTTGATTCATCTGTGAAGGTGGTGAATGAACGAGGGATATGACCTGGAAAGCATAAACAGGAAAACGGGGATGTTTCTCGAGTTTGGAAAAGGCTTGCTTTCCCCCCCCGCCCCGTCTCAGGATCACTGGAAGGGATTATACAAATGAGAGCAGGAAACTGCAGTCAGGGCTTTGCCAGAAATAGATTTTTTTTTTTTTTTTTTTTTTCCTTCTGAGGAAATATGGGAGTCCATAGAGGCTGTTCCACAGGCACCCTCACATTTTGATTGCCAAGTCATTTGCGTTCGTATATAAAGTGACATCCACCCTGCAATGGGAGTTGACATGTAATCACAAAGAATAAAAACTCCTGGAAACATCTATGTGCCACTGATACAACTTCAGAAAGAGAGAAGTTTGGAGTAAGTGGAAAACGTACTGAATATTTTCGGACGAGTAGAAGAGACGTATCATCTTGGAAGATGTTAAATATTAATTTTGTACCTAATCGCCGCCATTCGTGGATTTGGTAAGTATTACTTGGTTTTGTCCAGATCAGAACAGTTCTGGTGGGCGAAAGAGCTTGAAAGTGTGCGATTTTACATTTGCAAAAAGCAGCTGCTAAACAGAAGCATTGATAAGGATATACGTGTTCCTCAAGCTGTAAAATTGTCACGGTCCTTGCTGAATATTTTCTTTTCATCTATCTTACTGATCAGATTTTGATCTCACAACGCACCCTCATGACGCCTAGTAATTGGGGGGGTGCGAAAAGGATGGAAAATTTTGTATTGTGCTTAATTCTTTTTGTTACAAGGTCAGTATGAACATAAATTTTAATTTAAAAAAGTAATGAGTCGCTAAAACGTCTTTTCACTTGGGTGATTTCATGGTGTTACCTCTGTACCTTCTCAAGTCTGTTGTCAACTACGGTTGCATTTTAATAAGCCGATGGAGCTGCTGCTGCTGCCTCTGCTCTAATCCGGTCGTGTGAGGGCAGAGGGAGATGTGAGGGAGGCTTCAGAGGCATGTCCCGCAGCGGGTACCGCAGGTTGTGTTTGAGAGGCTGCACCGAAAGGGCTTTCCTTTCTATAGGTGAAGGCCCGCTGCTGGAGTTAAGGTATGAAGTCATTGGGCAGTGTGATATATATGTTCTTATAGTTGCAGATATTCTATGGAGTCTATACAGCATCTTGTAAGAATACAAAATATAGAGAGAATTTGATATTCTAGATATTCAAATACAGTATTCTGTAATCTTACCTATACACATAGATATTCTGGTCTTACACAGAATTTATTCTATGTAATCTTATTATTGCTTATAATCATTTAACTGCGGCTCCCTCTGCACGAGGCTCTGGGATGAACCTGTAGCTCAGTATTTGTGTATATTAATAAAAATACCAAGGCTCTGAGCCTTTAAACGGTGCTGTAAAGATACACGGTTAGCTTCCCTTCTCCACAGCACAGAGTCTGCTCATCAAGAAGAGCCGTGTGTGGTGTTTCAGGGACAGGAGAATGGAAAGGTAAATATTTAGAGAAAAGGAAAAGCACATTATTATATTATCAGAAGACCTCTGGTTAAAGCAAATGTTAAGAAAGGAAGAAACAGGGGGCCCCTATAAACAAGGAGGCAGCAAGAAAGGGAAGGAAGGAGGGTCCCACCGGTTGCTTGAGTTCTCCGTGCGAGGTGCTGCGTGTCCTGCCTTCCCAAGGACCGGTTCACATCGGCGGGAGGTTTTCTTAATTAAAAAACCCAACGGTATCTGTCGTTACATTGCATAAACATTAGGGATGTGTCTTCTGCGCTCAGTGAGGCGTTGATGAATCGATTGACAGCTGAGATGGGAAAGATTGCTCTTTCTCCGCTGTGCTGTGGGTTGGGATGGATGGCGAGGTCGTTCTCCCTCCCGCTGCCGGCTGCGCCAGCCCGGGGGAGTCACGGCGGGTAGCACGGCGCTGCCCGGACACCCTCTGCCCTTCTGCGGGACGGACCTGGTGGCACGTGTCACCTCACCCGTTCACACGGCTGCTGTGTGCTCAGGAGGGCAAAGGGTGTTGGCAGCACGAGTTCCTACCCAGCCGAAGAGGTCCAGCACGTGCCGCTCGGGTGGGTGTGCCGGCGACCGTGCCACCTCTTCCGTCCTCCTGTCCTTACCGCGCTCGCTCTCTGCGACTCCTGCATTCACTCCCAAGCAGATGTAATGCTTGCAGAGAAATAAGGACCGTGTAATCAAGGTGGCAAATGTACAACTGCTGTGCAACGTGTCGCACAGTCTCGTAGTTTCAGACAAGCACGTTACCAGCATTCGTCATCTTTGTACCAAAATACTTCAGCTTGCCTTTCTCCATACATGCCCATTCGTCTGCAGCGGTAGAGGAGAGTTCAGATGTGACATCCAGGCGTGCGCATTGAAGATCCTAGCAGGATCTTGACAAGCAGTGGCCACGGAAGTGTCAAAACCTGTATAACATTGCCCCTGCAAAATTGTTTTTGTGCGCGAGCAAGTTCCGGAGGCACCCGGCCATGGGGGATGTGGTCCGGCACTGGCAGATCGGGCTGCTGGGCGAGCTCAGGAAGGGAGATGTGGCTTTGCTGCCAGCGCTCAGCGATGTGCCAGATCTGAAGGACCGAGATAAGCGAGGGATCATGTGGCTGCGCCTGACGCAGCGGCAGGTGTTGTTGCTGCGCGCTAGCAGAGCCCGTATTAGACCTATCTTGAAATTACTACCATGGCTTCCCCTTGACGTTTTGGCAGGGGGAGTTGTTGGTTGGATTTAGGAAGTTCCTCTTGAGGAGGATCCCTAGTAAGCTAAGATAGAGGAATATTGGATCAGGAGGAAAGGGGTGGGAAGCGTTAATCGATTTGCCAGAATTACAAATGCAAGGAAGAGGAGAGACCGTGCACATTAGTTATGGACAGTGCTAACGCCTGGGCAGAGCAGAAGGTGTTTCGGAAATTAGTGTTTCATTCGGAGAAAGGAGAAATACGTTTCTGTAGTTGCAAGAGCAACATAAGGAATTTTAGCTCTAGGAAGTGTGGAACTGAAATAAATGCTCAACGGCACCGTAATCCTAAGAGGGAGGGTTGTCAGAGACGGGTCTCGGAGACAAGCGGGGCCAGCGGAGCCGATCTGATCAATCAGCAAAGTTTCAGGTATTTAAAATTGTACAGCTCAAAGGGAGCCCTGTCAGTATATTGATGTACAAAGGCGGGGATAGGGGTTATCCTATAAAAATTCACTTAACCTGTGCACAGGTGGAAATAAAGCATATTCTTCACCCCATGCTGGTCTAGTTACAGTTTCAGACTGAGTCTTGCTAATCACGACCTTTGTAACCGCCTGGTTGCTTGTTCAGAGCATGCATCCTGGCTGAGCTTCGTTAATTACTGTTAGCCATTTGCACTGTATCTTCAGGCATTTTGTTCCTCTTTAATAAATTTTTGGTCCTCTTCTGAGCTTCTCTTTCCTCTGTCCCATCATGCATAAGCAAACTCTTTGACTAAACTTTAAAAAAAAAAGCATTATAGACGTCAGTGGAAGCGTAACTGTTCACTCATCTGAGCGATCCAAGATGTATTAAATTAAACAAATCAACCAAGTAACCATTCCCTGCCAGGTGGGTACGCAAGCGAACAAACAACTGCTCTATATTGCAAAGGGGTGGGTAAAACCAGACGCTAACGATGCATTTCAGAGAAGCTGTTTCAATGGTGCAGCCTGGGGCCAGCCTGGATGGCCTTGAGGTTCGGAGCACCATGTGCTCCGCCGGGATCAAGAGAGGAGCTGGTGGCTCCCGTCCACACGTGGACGATGCGGGGCATCGGTCGCTGCTGCTTTCGGGGGGAAGGGGGAGGGCTTTGCGCTGGGCTGGGGGATGCTCTGGCTGGACTGGGGCTTTGGAAGCTGTTTTGGAGAAATGGAAAATAGTTGCCTGCAGTTGGGAGCGCACCGGCATATCGGTTCTTGTAAATGCACGGTGGAGAAACGGGAAACTTCGTGGTCGGCGCTTGTTCATGGGGACGTTTTAAAACTCAGGTCTGTCCCCTGCACAAGCGATGCAGAGACTGAACAGCAGCTGCGTTGTGTCGATGGGGTGGAACGAAACCCCGGGTCTCTGCTTCTGGGTGACAACACAGGGATTTCCCAGAGGTGCTCCACAGCCCGCAGATAACTGCAGTCAGAGTTGCACGTGCTCTTGGCATATCTTTGTATCAGTACTGAAATATAAACGTATTTATCATAGGGGTGATAACCACAGGATGCAAAATAGCCATCGTGGCGTTAACTCTTTCAACTCGCTTGATTCAAGCTGAGATGTTTGCTGTTGTTACTGCTGGGTATGAGGCTGGAAGTATTTTTCATAATGTGGTACCGTATATACTGACTCTGATTTTTAAATTGATTTTTGAAGTAACTCTTCTTCTAAGGAGAGGACACTCTCCAATGTCACAGGAAAAAATCTGCTCTACCTTCAAGTTATCTTGCTTTTGTGGGGCCTAGCTGTAACTTTAGGCATACTTAAAACATTTTGATTGTCTTCGTGTATTAATTCCGTAGCCTTCTATAAATAGGTAGTATCTTCAACAGAGAAATGATTTATATGCAGAGGGTAGGTTTGAGAGACATAACTTAGAAATCTGTAGGCACAATTTAGAAAGAGAAAGCCAAATATTTCTCTTGTGCTCACAAATGGCTGTAGGAAGCATAAAGAATACGCTGTTGAAATGTGTCTGCAGCGAAGACAATGCCTGGCTGAAATGGGATTTTTAACCATAAAATAATGGGGATTTAATTGGGTCTGAGCAATGCAGCGTTTGCTTTCACTATTTGAAAAGCTGCTTACGGAGGGATTCTGGTGGAGGAATGGTGCTTGGTATTTAGTGACCTTTCCCTTCTCTTCATGCTGTTTCTTTTCAAGTTGTTTCTGGCTATATTTTCACGCTGGTCTTGCAAGGCAGAAGATAAGAGTTAGAGCATTTGAGGCTGCTCTTGCATATTTACATTATCATATTTACATTAATTATCTTAACTTCCAGTGAAATAATCTATGTAACTTTATTTGGATGGGAAACTCTTTTTAGCCAAGTTCATGTACATCTATATCTGTCACGCACATTAAGTTATTTTTTGAGTCTTTTCCTCCKCCTCCTTGTTGACTTGTCTAAGACGCAGAGGTCTAAGTCCTTACTTGATGCAAACACCCCATGCTACGTCGGTCCCATCGACGGATTGGGGTGAGGCTGGATGGAGGAGCTGCCCTGGTAGCTCCGTAGATGCTACTCCCCAGCCTGGCTTTGGTGGGTCTCCAGTGAATACCCTTTGGTTTAGGTGGCATCCAGGGATGACCAGGAAGCCGCATGCCGACTTTCTCATATGACTCCAGGTTCTCCTTGAATGCTTTTAGAGGGGAAGGCAGTGGTCTTCATCCTAATGAGGGCGGATACCATTGGGTGCTCCACTGGCTTGCAAAGGTCTGTTGATTAGCTTCCCTGCTCTTCAACCTCTAAGCATGCTTCTGCGTCTCTGATTTTTATACTTCCCTCATCACCAGTGCGTATAAGCTTGAGAGATTACTTTTAATGGCGCTACAGAGAGTTAAGATAATTTTATTTCTTCCTACGTGATCCCCCCCACTTCCCTGCTATTGCAGCCGTGTCCTGAGACCTCGTCCTGGCCACCACTACATTTCCACCGCTGACACCCGCTCCTCCCAGCATCTCCCTCTTGCGTGCTCTGTGGTGCCTTAGGAGATGCTGTCTGGCTCTTCAGGCGAGTGCCGTGCAGAGCCGTCCTGTGCCGTACCGTGCTCACGCAGCCAGACTGAATATCTCAGACGAGAAGAGCTGGATGAACTGGGACAATTCGTTGATAAACCGAAGGTGCTGTGAAATGAGTACATGTGGCTTCACAGCATGCAGCAGTAATTCATCGGATCAAACAGTATCATGGGTCGATTTCTTACTGAGCTTGTTTTCATGTTTAACAGTTAGACTGATCGAATTAACACATTTTCATATGCTTTCCATAAAAAGAAGCTAAAAAAGATAAACTGCTATTAAAGGCTTGCAGTCATTTTATTTTCTAGAATTTATAGTGAGAGCTACGTAAGAAAGCAACAGAACCATACAAGTAATGGGGGGGAGAGGAATATATCCTGTAAAATGATTATTAAATCCCTTTATAAGCCAAGCAACAATTTTGTTACTTTGGAATTTTATTTTTTCTTCCAAAAAAATTTAAACTTCCAGAGTTTAGTGAAGAGCTTTAGCGCTTTAATACATTTGCCATCTGCAGTTTTTAATACCATTTTCATTGTTAATTGTACCAAACAAAAAAAAAAAAAAAAAAAAAAAAAATTCTCCAAGTAATGGGGAGCTTTTGCCCTTGTAAATGCTGAAGCGGCTCTGCTTCGGTGCAGTGCCAGGAGCGTGTGATTGATGGTATCTGTCTGGGCTGTCACCCTGCGAGGAGCAGCAGACCCGGGCAGGCTGGGTGCGGTGCCGCTGTCTGGCAGAGCTCTCATTTCGCTGGCCCATTGACGTCACTGGGAGGTTTCAAACCAGCCCAGTATGTCTAGTAAACTTGCGCATAAATGAAATAATGAAAAACCAGAAAGGCTGATTCCTAGCGCAGCAGTCGCGGGCGGATCGGACTGCTGGGTTTTCTCCTTCTCTTTTTAAGAATTTTTTTTTTTTTTTTTACCTTTTTGTGCCTAAATGCAGGGAAGTGCTTTTAAGAAAGCAGCAGCATCATTACAAAGTGATTCTAAAGATGCAAAGAAGGGCTCTGTGGGAAAAGAGTCACGTTTCCGAGACGTGTCTGCCTGCCGTGTCCTCAGGCCAGCGTCGGCCGTGGGCTGTGTGAATATGGATGTGTGAGCTCTCATAGCAGAACAATATTGATTTACAGGGATGCATCACTGGTAGCTAATTCACAAGAATAAAAATGAGGTTTTTCTCTCGGAACACCTTTCCTGTTTTGTTCTCTTTTCACATCCTTTATCTAGTTAGTATTTAACTAAATAAAACTGCAATTATAACAAGCATCGGGGATCATCTGTGATAAATTGAACAAAGACTATAAAAATGCTGAGAAAGGGGAGGCTGGAGGGGGGGCTGCAGGAGAAGTCCTGCTGTTGCTTACCTGCTACACACAGCCTAGTCTGCCCGAAACTGCTTATTAGGAATAGTGCCATCATGCAGCATTTTAATAATTTTGCCAGGTGTCTGCACAAACCAGCTGTAGTTTCGTGAGGTCTGTGATGCTATGGCTATGTCAGATAGATCTGCTGAAATGAAGCATAGCTCATTATAACATCGCCTTGCTGAGAAATACCGGCACCTCCGCTCGGATGGATGCTCTCTGTTCTTCCGGAGGTAACCAAATGGCTTTTTTTAGTGTCGTTCAGGCAGTTTAGAACATAATTTTACAACACTCATAAAAAATAAACACGCTATCGGCATTGTTATATTACATAGAATAGTATCTTTTTGTGTTCTGCATTATAAGCTTCAGGATCTTTCTTTTATATATGGTTGCCCTCAAAATTATGAAGGGAAGATGGCTCACTGTCAACCGGAGGGTGACGGGTGCGTGGTTCGAGATGGCTTTCCTCTCGTGGCAGCCGGGCGCTGACATAAATCTGCCATAATCCAGAGTTTCCTGGGACAGAACTAGTGGAAATAGGAGTTGGATAATGATTATAGGTTTGGTTTTGCAAAGTGTGGAGAAAGATTTTTATATGAGAAAATACTTTGTTTAATTCTCAGGGTTAAATTCAGGCTGAGCTTTGGACCTGGGGAGCAGAGGGCAGTGCCCAACGTCCGTCTGTCCTGCTCTGGGCATCGTGTTGGCAAGGGTGCTCCTACCTCGGGTGTGCCTGGCTTTATTCTGTGCAGAAGCAACTTGAGCAGAAGTAACTCGAGGGGAACGTCGCGTGGCCCCTGTAATAGCTTTCTCATTTTTCCCTTCAGCAAAGGGGATAAATTGTAGGGGACCGGTTCATTGGTAATGTGGAGCTACTTCTCAGGATGGCAGAACTGTAAATCACAAGCTATGGGAGGGTGTGTTTAGAAAAAGATTCACTCGACTTCTAGAATTCTTTGTATATAACAAAACCCAGGTCAGTAGGAACCCAAAATTGCATTCATGCCTTCTGCAGGATGCAGATTTCAAACCCGTTTTTCACTGTGTTGTTCGCTGAAACAGCTAACTGCCCAGAGATTGCCTTACAGGCCAGTAAGTTTGTAGTAAAAGAAATCTTTATCCCAGTTATTAACCTCCATAAAAGAGGTTTATGAAGGAAATCCTGATAAAGCTTGAGAAACAAGAATCTGCATTCCTAAGCCTGCTAAGAGACAAGAGTGGAAAAAGCCCCAGAACTTCTCAGAAACGCCGAGTCCCGTTTTTGCATTCCCCGGTGCCGGTGCCGTGCGGTGCCRTGGCACAGGGAGCGGTGGCCGCCTGCCCAGCGTCTCTGCAGCAATCTTCCCGCAGCGAGAACCCAAAGCAGCCTGGGTCGAGGTCAAGACCCCGCCATGTGCGTGTGCTGTAATASTCCTTAGTTATGTGGCCACCTATTTTTTAACCGAGTTTCTCACCTCGTTTGCTTTTCGAGGCAGCGTCTGACTCCCCAGCTGACCGGCTGGGTGCTGCGGGCAGCGAGCAGGCAGGAGCTGCCCGGCTCCCACCGCCGGCTCCTCTGCCTGTCACCTTCGGGACTGCTTAACAGACCAGCGCTAAAAAGGCTCCAATTAGTGCATGTGTGCTATGATTTGCTTTCAGAAGACCATCAGTGAGTCAACTGAGAGTGTTCGTCTCAGGGAAAGGCTGATCCCTGACTAACACTGGCCGGGCACTCTGGCCAAGTTTCAAATTGAACCTTTAAAGCAATAGCCTGAAACGGAAAAGAAAGAAAAAAATCAAACCCAGCAACTTCCAGTCAGCTTCTGACAGACCATTTGTTATTGCGGGCAGAACATGTTTTCCATAATTTTATTCTTGAAAACAGCTCAATAGTTTTTGCAGGAACTTTCCAGGCAAATTTCATCCTGAGCAAGGCGAGCCTGGCGAGGCTGCAGCGTCACACGGAACACAGCTCTTTGTCATGGGAAGTTTTAGGCCATTTTTGCTGCGTGTCTCCCTCCGAGGTGTTGATACCCTCAGTGTGTGTAAGCGTTAACTCCAAATAAAGTTTAACAATTAATGTAAGCAGTAACAACAGAAAAATTAAACTAGCTAATTCTATAGTGGTTAACGTAATTCTGAAACTTTATAAAAACTCTCACAACTCCTCTTTCATGGTGGAAGACTTCCCATATTTCCTTTTTCTTTCTGCTTATGTGTTTGCCTGGATTATATATCAGCATGAAACTTGTGTTCGTAATACAAGTGTCAGATGTGGACTTTGGTATGAAGAAGATTCCCTTCAGCCTCCCCCTTTGCTTTCAAGAGAGGTGCTGGACCGCGCGACATCTGCAACAGGGAATGGGGRGCCCTCTCTTAAATGCCACATGCTGTGCCCCCAGATTTGCCATTCAGTGTGAAGGAGCGATGCTAAGGTTTTCTCTAAGAGCTAGAGGACGTGTGAACCTGACGTGTATTCCTGTGTTTTCTTAGATGAAAGCAATAGGTGTAGGTCTGCTGGTGAAATGACAGTGAATTGAATTAATCCAAAGGGCCTGATTCCAGTATAAAATATTTTTAGAAGCCATGGATAAAACATAATAGGTCGATAATATAAACTCCTGGAATGAATGCAGCATTCRATGATTTAAGTAATACAGTTTTGGGATAGGAATATAGAAAAAGCAGAGGACCGGAAGAAGCAAATATAGTATGTGTTTGTAAAAATGCACAGGTAGTCGTCTAGACAATTGCTTCCACAGAATTAAAATCTGTCATCGTTAAAAGCCTATTAAAAGCAGATTTGCCACATTTAAAGAAGCGTATATTGTATTGCCTACCCTCGCTCAGAAGCTCTTCTGATTTCAATGGTTTGGCCCACTGTCAAAAGCACAAGCATGAGCAAAACACAGCATATGTGATTGGTGGGTTTGTTTATAGAAGTAAGAGAATTAGGAGAGGAACTGAATTTGATAGACAGTATATATTTGGCTTTTAGAAGAGCATGAAATACAACTTTGAGTATTCAAGTTGACTCTCATAAGGGGAGAGCTATAATACGGCCAGAAAACTGGCTGTTAGCTAAAGATGCGAGTGGGCGGTCCGGGGAGCATCAGTGAGATCCTGCAGGGAGAGGCTGCTTCAGGGAGCCTGTTATTACCCAGCCTGGAGGAATTAGTGTCTGCAGAGAAATGAGCAAAACTCTTGTTGTCTAAGGGCTGAAAAAGTGACAAATAAATACTTGGTTTCCTGCATATTAGTCAAAGAGAAGGGGAGAGGAGAGGGAGCTGGGCAGGGTGCACAGCAGCGTGGTGGTACTCYGGGGAGGGTGGCTGGAAAGGCGAAATGAGGATGAACCGAAAGATGCTGAGAATAACACGAGAAATAAGCTGGTAGTCACTGCGCAGTCTGGAAAAGACCGTTTGGCGTAGCAGACTCGGTATCTAGGGCAGCAGCTGACGTATTTCCAAGGAAGTCACAGCAGTTATTAGGAGTTCAGGGTTTAAAGCAGAAAACGAGGTAGATTCAGCACCACACAGCAGTGGAGTGGGCTGTGGGGTGACCTGCAGGAGATGGATGGACAAGGTGCTTCATGTTGCTGCCCACGGATTCAACCGACTTGATCTCAGAGAACCTTGAACCTAGTTTGAAAAACCCATATGTGTAATTTCAATGGTTTTTGTGTTTTCCATCCTGGCTCCAAGAACACGAGCAAGCTGCTTTCCCTGTGAGCTTTCTGGGAAGGAGCTTGCGCTGCGCGTGAGATGAGTGGCCTGAAGGCACGTCGCGTGTTTGGAGCGTGGAGGTGCTGGACATGGGGCAGGCAGAGCCTTTCTCTGGGGGAGTCAGAGGTATCTAGGAGATAGATCTCCTAGATCCATCCCACTGGGGACATCGGCAGCTACATCTCCTAGATCCATCTCCACCAGCGACATCGGCAGATAGATCTCCTAGATCCATCTCCAGTGGGGACATTGGCAGATGATAGATCTCCTTGATCCAGCTCCACCGGGGACATCGGCAGATAGATCTCCTAGATCCATCTCCACCAGGGATGTTGGCAGATAGATCTCCTAGATCCATCTCCACCAGGGACATTGGCAGATGATAGATCTCCTAGATCCATCTCCACCAGGGACGTCAGCAGATAGATCTCCTAGACACATCTCCACCGGGGACATCGGCGTTGGCCCTGGAGCTGGTAGGCAGCACCATCACGGCTGCTCTCACTGCCAGTGCTGTCGCCTGTACCCGCCGACCTGTCCTCGGAGACCCACCGAGCAGCTCCTGCCCAAAGGGGCTGAACTTGTGGCAGAAAAGATGAGGGAGCAAGGCCAGCTGCCCGAATGCATGAGAACATTTAAGTGGGAGCCTGTTTAGAAGCAAACGTTGTGCATTGGGATGCTGCTTCAGTTAACTCGCTGGTGCGCGATTGCTACAGAGACAAGTAAAGATTTTCTGTAATTTTGTGTGCTTATTTGGAGGACAGAATAGGAGTTCTCTTAAGAAACCAACGTAAAATAAAAATAGCTAACATCCTAAGAGGAAAACCTGAAGAATTAGTGGCTGGTAAAATCTGAAGGTGCAGTTCATGTAAAAAAGATAGAAGCAGGTACCTTGAGGTGGTAGCATGTTGATAATGTTTTATTGTACGCCGAGTACTGGACATTGCTTGGAGATTGAAAAAAAAAGTGTTTTCACTTTTAATACGTACTAGATGATTTTATAATGCACAAGGAGAGGGTTTTATTCAGCCAAAAAGTAAACTTTGGATGTTCTTAATGTTCTTTCCAGTAAACGTGTTGTGAAGGTAAAGGACGCAGACATACTTCGAGATCTGCATAAATACCAGAAGATGAAAGAACAGAACATGTTTGGAAATGAGGTTGTGAAGTCAGGCGGGGGAAGTCCTTTCTCAGTCCTGTCCTACTGACAGCCTCTTACACGGCTGACGTGGGGATCTGCCCTACAGTGCCCAAAGACCTTTGGTATTCACTGAAAATTGCAAATAAACCAAAACCACACTTAGGTGTGGCACATAAGTGCAGACAACACCTACATTATGTGATTAAATATGTATTTATTAGGGGAAACTGTTGGTGTTTCTAGCAGGGTTCTTGGAGGCTAATAGAGTGGTCTCATGGCAGGACACGTCTAATGTTTCATTCTCGTTTGTTCCGCATTTTGAATTAAGCTCTATCGAAATGATACACCGTTGTGCTTTAGCTGGTAAGGCACATATATTTTAATTAGATGATCTCTTTCCTTTTGATGAACTGTATCAGATACCCTTACTTGTTCCCTTATGTATCYATAAAACCGTGTGTCTTTTTCTCTCGAGATGGCATGTTTTAGCCGCTGTGTGTAAGGGGGCTATCCTATGCTGCCAGAACCAGAAGGGTATGATAGGAAGCTGTTACCTGAAAGCCCATGCAGTCAGTATATGCAGATGCTAATTCTGTCTGACGGAGAGCAGATACCTTCAGGTTTGGTATCTAAAATTCACTGCATTCAAGTAAAATATTTAACAGCTTTTGTTTTTATGGTATGACCACATGAATCCTAAAACCCCAAATCTGTTTCATTTAATAGTAAGTCCCTCATGGCTAATTTTGTATGCAGTACACAGAGTAGCATGACTATTCTGGGATATGATCCCAGTAACAGTGGTGAGTCATCAGCCACAGCAACAGTAACGATATGAGGATCTATTTATTACTGCTCTTCTAAGCTGTGAGTTSTTCTAAGCAGTGAGTTCATCTAGAAATTATGTAATTATTCCTCCTGGATGATTTTTCTTATTGGTTTGTAATTACAAAATATTCTCAGAACACTTCTGTATTTTAAAATTAAGTCCTCAGAATGACTTAATGCGAGAAGAGCTGAGAGATTAAATCTTACCTTGTTTATATTCATTTTATTTGACTTTATCAATAATACTGCTTTCTAGATGTTGTTGCACAAGCTTCACCTTTTTTTGCTAAAGTGTTTAGCGCATCATTCACTGGTTCGTAAGTTTATAAACAAATATTTGGGGTAGAATCATCCGGTCTTGGAAGGTGGTAGGAGGGGAAATTCCACGGCTCGTCGTTCCTTGGGTGGGAGAAGGGCTGAATCTGTAACTGTTGGAGGAGTTGTCCTCATCGCCTCTCTCTCCGGCTCTCCCCGGAGAGGGATGAGGAGATCCAAAAGCTTTTAGGGAGCGTCTGCTGCCACCCAAGTCCTCCCCCAGCTGGTACTTGTTTTCATAAACAGCCTTCATTGCCAAGCGCTGGTCCGTATGTGTTTATCCAAGAAAAAGCAGCACCGCTACTCTGCAAAAGTGAGAGGCAGGTTGTTGGCAAGATCTTTTTCCTAAAAAAAAAAAAGGAAAGTGGGTGTTAAACCCTCCCAGAGGTCCCTGGCATGACCTGGGTGAGAACAGGTATCCTTCTTAGCTTTCTGGACAAGAGGAGCCACGTGCCATCTACTGGAACCAGACCTATTTCTACAGAGTACCTGGCTTGTTTCTGGTCACATCAGCCAGAGGCTGTTAGCAATGAGTTTAGGTGAAAGGAAACCAAGACATCAGAATTCACTTGGGTAACGTTTTGATTCCCTGCCGTGTTTCTAAGCCTGAATCCTTGTGCTTCGCTTGCGGCTCTTGATCACTGGAGAAATTGTCTCGATGTTGCCATACATTGATGCATAGGGTACAGTGTCAGAGTCGAAAGATCTTCATCCCTGCACTCTTCGTCATATTCCCACCACTGTTTCTGCCCACCTGAAATGTTGAGGTACACTTGTTTATTTGTAGGTAGGTGACAAGTTTGTCCATGGAAAGCTGCCATAGCATTGAGATAAATTTTTTTTGTCTTTGCCTAGAGCTGAAAAGAGAAAAAAAAGCCTTACGATAGACTTCAAAGCARCCCATGTTCTTGTTGGTACCTGTGGGAACAGAAGATGCATTCATGTTTGTCCCCAATTGAAATCCCATTGTGAGCTGAGCCACAGCATATCCAAGAAGTACATTTTGGTGTGTAGACAGGGACCTTCCCAACCAAACTTTTATTGGCAGTTTTGTCACCCGCAGGAGCAGATCTGGGGCATTTTGGCATAATCTGGCTGGAGACAAGATGGAGCATGAAGCAGCTTCCCTGTAGAGTTGGTGTATATGGTAGTGAATATATTTTGCGGGGATTCAAAGGCTGTAGATTAAAAAAACCAAAGAAATAAACCTGTTGTATCTTGCCACAAGTGCTGTGGGGAGCCAGAGGCAGCAGGTCTGCTGGGTGCCAACAGGGCACCGAGTCAATGAGTCTGCAGAATTTGGCCCCAAAATTCCCCTTTCGCAGAATGGAGGAAGGAGCCGTGACGCAGCTCTCTGCTAATCAGAGAAGCCTGCTCCCTCTTCAGCAGTTGCCTCGTATTTCCCAGATGTTTGCAATCTTTGTATAAACATATAATAAAATAATTAATCTCAGAGAAGTAAGGCTGCGGCTCTCGGTGGGTGACCGGGGAAGTCACTTCCCCGTGGCTGCGTCCCCGCTGCCGCCCGTTCCACCCGGCTGCTGGTGCAGGTGATGAGCTGGCATCGGCTGCGCCGGCACCACAGCACGTGAGGGGACGGCAGGTCCTCCACCGTGCTGCTTAATGGAAACGTGTGCCTGCTCCTTGGCATCCAGAAAAGCTTAAAGCGGGGAAATACGGATCTGTTAAACTGCGGCGTGTGCATCACCAAACTGCTCACTCCTGAGAGGCTCGAGTCTTCTGGTTTTCTGAGGAGTTAGATAAATATTTCTTAGATTTAATCTCTATTATAAAGAGAAAAAAAGTGGTGCCCTTCCATTTATAATCTATTCCTTAGAATGTACTATAAGCTCAAAACAGCCTGAGTATTTCAAAAGTTATACGAAGGGCAATCTAGCAACGCTCTTGAAAAGCTCTAAGTCAGATTTTATTGTTCAGTTATCTTATGTAAGTCTATTATTTTTACACTGATCATACATAATTTTGTTTTAATCTTTATTATATGCTGTATTTTGACATTTCTGTTCAATTTTTATCACTTCCTTAGCATAGGTTTAGCAATTAGTTTGGGAAGGAGAGGTTAATTAAAAATACAAAGGCAGTGGTGAAATGGGTCTGTCTTAGGTACATCATTCTAGGTCCTAATGGGTGTTTCTAATTAGACAACTTTTTTTTTTCCAGATCAAGTAAATGCAGTAGATTTCTATCTTAAAGCATTCAGTGTGGTGCCTTATACGACACGGTGAGATGTAAGCTGGAGGTGTGGATTGCAACAAGAGCTGTAAGGTGGATAAGGAATGAGCTGCAGGGGAAATGCACTGAAATTGGTGGTACGGCAAGGACAGCTCGTAGGCTGGAGGAAGTTAGCAATGGGGTTTCTCAGGGATAAATCCTACGTCTGATCTTCTGAAATATTTTCATTGCTACGTTTGCATTGATTCCATCTTTTGATCTTCTGTACACCCGCTGTTACACGTTGTGGTACAGCCCTGGAAGGATTGCCTGGCCTTGGTGAAGTTCAGCAATACAGAGTGTAAGGTCACGTATGTGGGGATTAATAAGGAAAGCTTCAGCTATACCCTGGAAACTCATTAGCTAAAACAGCTGAGGAGGAGAGCCAGCGTGCTGACTGCGGGATAATTGCAAGCTGTGAGCCCCGTACGGCTTTGCAGTGGGTGTGGGGTCTCCCCGGCGAACGTTTGTGGTCCAGCTGAGATGCTGGTGGTGAGACCTCGTGGTGGAGCGGTGCCTGCTGGTGTGTAGCACCACGGGGCATCTCTGCTGGGGCAGCTGGGGAGAAGTGCTAGAAATTTGAAGAAACTAAGGAGAAAGCTTGGTAAGTTTATGGAGGAGATTGTCTAGTGTAGAGTCTGCAGTAGCAGAGAACTGGATGCAGGGACCCACAAAGTTTCTTCCAGATCTGAATCTTGCTCTGCCAGGTAATTGCTTCCATGCTATTATGTGGGACAGGGTATCGGCCCAGGTGGCAATGATTTAAATACTGGGTGAGGTGAACTTCCCACTGAAGTGCTGCAGCCTGTCCCTGTCCTGATGGTCTCAGAGTCCCTGATCCCTGTTCCCGGCTCTTGTGTCTTTCGGGAGCCATCCCAGCTGCAAGCCCCTTACCCAACGTACGGAGTCCAGCTGTGGGATCAACAGCTCGGTGTCGCCTGCTCGCCTGTGACCCTGCAGTGAGCCAGCTCAGCTCAATAAACCCATGGAAAACTTGCATTGCTTTGCCTCGGGTGCACGTTGTGCCGGGTGGGAGCAGGGTGGGGGGAGCGGGGCCACCCTGGGGCGGGCTGAGCCCTGGAGAAGCTTTACCATAAAAACACCAAGGGAAAGAGATTGAAGCCAGCTGGAGGAAGCGCAGTCAGGGATTTCTTATAAATCATCTGCACTTCAGCTACAGCGAGAATCCCCACACACGTCAACAGTTCCCACCTCCAGCGAAAGCCTCAGGGGTGTTGAAGCTGGATAACATCACGAGGAAAAGGAATGAATTCACGCGGAGGGTGACGCCAGTGAACTAAATTCCGGGTTTTGCCGGCTGAGTTGTGCCTTGCAAAGCAGAAGAGAAAGGCTAAGCACCCAGAGAGGTTCAATATGTGTCTTTCTTACTTGTGATCTGAGTCCAGTTTTGGGACCGAGAGCCTGTTGGTCTCCTAAACAAACGTTTCTTGTTAACCCTTTCTGATGCTGAGGAGCAGAAAAGAAGTGGTTGGTTCCGTGCGCTGTCCACATCAACAGCCAGTGAGTGTGAAGGGGGGACCACAGCCTGTCTCAATGGAGTCAGCGAATCCAAGAGAAGAAGCTGTGTCCTGCCTGGTTGTGAAGAACCACTGCATGGACGCGTACGGACTGCACAGCGTTTAGAAGGACGCCCACCACGCATAGCAGGCACAAACTAGTCCCTCTCTTGCAAGAAGCAAGGCAGAGAGGACGCCCCACAGGTCCAGGGAGCATCGCGCTTGGCCGTCCTGTGTCACCAAGTCGCTCTGGCACGTGCCTCTCCACCTCCCATAGGGCCACCAGGATGCAGAGCTCCGATGTCCAGCCAAGAGAAGAAAGGCAGGGTTAGGAACTTCTTCATTACACGTTGTCTGCTCCTGAAGTTACAGATCTCTTGAGCTCAGCGTGCTTTTGGATGCTGTCTCAATGAGGATACTGACTTCTGGTTTGAGTCCTGGTGTTGGGCCAAGTTGTCAAGTCCCCCACGACCACCTTGGTAGGGCCATCGAGCTCCCAGTGTTGTACGACACCGTAACTCTGGGGAGAGCGAGCCTGCCCGGTTGCAGCTTGATTTCATCTATTTGCGGTTAGAGACACTTACGAGAACAGAGATTTACTGGAGGAAAGTGGCAGCGAAGGAGATGCTGTGTCTGTATCTAGCCATCTAGGGTGCGTAAAAGGGCTTTCTTGAAAATCTAGAGCATAAATATTAGCTGAAGGAACATCTGTGAGTGAAGTCTTGAAGTGGGTATATATTGAGTGTCCTAGTTTCACTCAAATCACAAAAGGCTGCCTACATTTTTTTTCATCTATAAAGATAGTAAATTGTTTGGAGTGGAGGCTGGAAGAACAAGCTGACCCCCTTTTGCTTTACTGCAATAAAATTATACAGTGTTTTAAAAAATATTTTATTAAACTCTACACTTACTGCTGCTTTCCCAGACCAGCTTTAGTTCCAGTAGAGCAAGCCCAGCTAATGAGCTAAGAGCAAGTCAGCTGATGACTGATGCAATATTATATATTTATTTCAGATTAAATGTGTTAAGAAGTGGATTCTGACAAAAAAATCCATTCTCAGGAAGAAACACAGAAAATTGCCAAAGCTCTAGCAAAAGTATTGCCTTCAATCAGGTCTGACATGTTAGTACAGCAGTATATGGAAGTGTAAATAGTGTGCTGCTAACGTACGTTAGCCGCATTGCTTAATGCATGGCTGGAAGGTGCTGGGGCTGTAGCGGTATACACGCAGAGGAGGAACACTTACAGAATAAGGGACGGAGTTTCTAAATATCAGCCAGCCCCCTCATATGCTTTGCTTTCCTTGTCAGCACTCCCGTGCGTCCATAAATAAACTCTGCAATTAAATCCTCTTCTTCAGAAGAGGTGTCATCCTGCGGCTCCGGTGCTGCGGAGCTGAGTCCGAGCGAGCAAGCGAGCTCCRGTGCGGGTGAGCCAAGGCCACAGCATGGCTCCTGCGAGATCGCAGCTGGGGAGCGAGCGGCAGCTGAGATTTCCAGCCCAAACTCTCTGTCTCTTTGCTTCTTTGAGTTTAAGTCATAAACTTACCAGTCACACATTTTTATGCAATTTAATATCTTTTACGTGGCTGCATTTTCTCTTCTGTTATTAAAAAAGAAAAGGAAAAGCTCTTACGAGCGTGAATGAGGATTTATATAATAGGTTGCAATGGCTCCATCAAAGCCATTGTGCTCCATCTTGTGAATATCTATTTAATCATTGGTTTTAAAAAAAGACCTTATTTGTGCTAAGTGATTTTTCTTTCTTAGACTGCAGCAACAATTTCATACTCTTGTGAAGATAGAATGCAGCCAGTCCAGCTACTCAAGGCTTGAATGCTGCTATTGAACTGCCTTTATGCTGGAAAGAGGTTCAAGTACTAAAGATGCTGTTCAGATGATGATGGAGGTGCTACACGAGTCTCGGAAGGAGCATTGCTAGGATGTTACTTCTGTGACGAAGTACCGGGGTTTATTAACTAATCTATTAAATTCAAGTCAATAAGCAGCTCAGTTATGCTCGCTCACATTTTCTACACCACAAATTTGCTCAAGAAGCCGTATGGGCGGTCACTATAATTTAGGAGTTAGGCCAACTTTTGATGTCTTAGAGGGACCCCGTAGGTTTCAGCCCCTGCTCCCAGAGAGGACTTTGCCCCATCCGCCCTCGCAAGAGTTGCCCTCGCCGCACAGGTGAAAGCAGTGTGTGGTTAAGGCTGGCTCCCACCCACCACCAAGCCACCGGGCCAGCGTGCGGGAGAGTCACAGTGGGGATGAGATCCACCACCGTGTCCATTGTTATGTTCTTGGGCTGTCTCAGCGGTCAGGGGCTTTTTGCTTCCACCTCACCCAAGGAAATGAGAAGGGATGGGAGTTAATTCTGGCTTTGCTTACTGAGACTAGTGGAGCCYGCAAGTATAAATTTAGACAGAATTTGGGTTCTGTGTGCGGCTGGTTAACAGCACGCACAAAAAAGGTTGCGTTGTTAGATTAAGTCACGGAGAACATTTCTTACGATAGTAAAGTAAAAAGCCATAATGAGCAAGATGTGTTCCTACCAGTAATAAATCTTTGCACTTAAGCAGGGTGACTTCTGCACGGCTTCTCAGCCTGGCACATGCCGTTTTCTTCTCCGCTCTGTGTTATTGAATACGCTCAACAGTCTCCCTTGCCCAATTAAAGCAGTACCTTGGCAGAAAGCAAAAATCACAAACCATTTAGGGCTGACTCTGCTAAGCACAAAAGGGCTTGACATTAGGGTTTTGTTCCCCGGTTGCATCTCCTGCCACCCAGCTATCTTGTTTGCTCTTCACATGACTTGCCATCAGGCCCTGGATATCTGCGTGGCATTTTATGCTCCCCTCGGTCAGATGTTTTGCTGGGTGACGCCAGGTTATTAATATAGCGTGTCACATTTTATTCTGGCTGAGCAGCATAAAGGGAATACCCGTTGTTTGTCTCCCACCCTGGGTCTGTAATCTTGATCTTTTCCAGACGCTCCCGGCGGCTGGCAGACAGATAGCCCGCAGTCCTGCTCCCCCCGGGACTGATTGGTTTCTTGGACATCATCCAGTTCCAAGTACATCAACACATTTGCAGAAAGGTTTCCTAACCTGAAAGCTCAGAGCTTGAATTTCAGCTGGAGTTCAACAAAAGCACAGAGCGCAAGGGGAAAAGTTTCAGAAACTGCGCCTCGGCTTGGGCTGGAGAAGGCAGATGCCTGAGCTGGGGTGGGAGGCTGTGGGCTGGTGCTGAGGCTCCTTCCAGTCTCCTGCTGGGATTTAATCTGAGCTTGAACAGGCTAATTTTAACCCATCTTTCCAATTTAAATGATATGGCTAGCAGCGATCTAGCACATGCAGCTTTTCTGCAAACAGATGAAGGGTTAAACACCCCCATTCGGTGCTGAGCCGCAGGAAGAAGGCTCACATCTACCGCTTACAGAATTAATTGATCTGAAAACTGGTATCGAGCACGTACCGCTGGGCTCAGCCCTCGCAGGAGGGGTTGGTGTGTGCCGGGGTGTTTGCTCAGTGCCCTGGCATCGCTGGGGCCCGGGTTGCATGCGCGGTGCCGGACTCACTGCTGCAGCCCTGCCTGCCCTGCCTGCCCTGCCTGCCCTGCCTGCCCTGCCTGCCGCCCCAGCGGCCCGCCAGCCAGCCCCCCGGGGCTTTCAGCAGCTCCTCACTAGTTTCAGGTGTTTTCTCTCATGTCATTTCATCAGTGAAACCAAACGTTTCTTTCTCCCCCTTGGAATAACACATCTGTGCATACTATCTTCAGGTTTTGCAAGACTGAATGTTTTCACACAATTTGTCAATATTTTTTAAATGGATCCATTTTGGACGTTGATTACCTCTGCCCGCTCGTTCTTCATTAGCTCAGTACAAACCTTTATCAATACAATCAAATACTCAGGATGTCTAAATTCTATTAGCTCAAGAATGAAGCTTTTACTATGATGATGTGAGTCTTAAACTGCAATCAGATATAATGATTTTGTGCCATGCCTACACATTTATGCTTATTCACACTGAAAACTTCACCTTCTGCATTATTAAATGGTAATCAATTGTAGCAAGTACTCTGCTAATATTTYTTCCCAGTCTCCAAGTGTTTGTGGCTGCATTGCTGCATTGTCTGCTATTACTGGACTTGATGACTTATAGCTGCATTTAATATATTCATAGTTTGGGGCYGCAATGTATTTTGCTCTGTGCTCCCACATCTCTGTTTCTTTTGAATAGTGCAGCTTTATGATTTGTAGCAAATGACTCCAAAATAGCGATTCCGGCAAGTGATTTTCAACATGAAACAGAGCTTCTAAGGGATCACTAATTAAGTAAGATCAAAATGAGCCCTGAAGCAGGTCTTGGGAAGATTTGCAGGTCTAGAGAAAATAACAGTGTTATTAAATGATATGTTGGGTGCCAACAGTGCACTATCTGCTTTTACATCAGAGAAATAATTCCTTCCCAAGAGGTTTTTAGAAACGCAGCACAGAGGAGTTGGTTGAGATGCAGCGCGTCTAATGCCGCGGCGTGAGGAGGCAGTGTAGGAGGCTGGCAGGAGCTTTTCTGAAGGGCTTTATGGCAGGATGATGAGCTGAGGAAGGACTTGAGCAAGGAGCTAATTTGGCAATGAGACGACGCAGGCTGTTGCAAGCACAAACACGCTGTAGAGGAGTCACAAGATGGTTGTGAAACTGCGTGTAAAGGAAGTGGCAAGCTGGGAGTTTCAGCCAGGCGATGGGAGCCAGGAAGAGGAGCAGAGATTCCTGCGCTGTCTCGGTGAGAGCGGGAGAACTGGGGTGAGAACTGCCTTGATCTGGGGAGCAAAGGCACCCGCAGAGGGGCTGGCCTGTGCGGACGCACACTGTGGTTTAGAAGACTTCTTTTGGATGGAGAAGCAAGCTGTAAGGATGCTAGAAAGGTTAAAGGAAAAAAAAAAAAAAACAACAGATAATGGCTATCATATGTAACGGGTAATAATGTTTGCCTCCTTCCTACAGTGTTCTGCAATCAATAGCTGGCAGGCCTGCAAGGACCGACATCCTGAGCTCTGCCACACCTGGAAAATCTGGGGCCTTGGTTTTACTGTATGAGCTCATCATTTGGCATAAACTACATGAAATATGCTGCAAAACTTTTGCCCTGCCTGGCTTTTTGGGCCCGTAGTCACTCCTATAGAAGGTTTTGCTCTTGCTGCCCACCATTTCTGTCTTCCATTCATGTTGTAGAAGGTTTTCTTTCTGCTGAATCCAGTTTGCTGCCCAGAATTATTAAGGTTCATTTCAGAGCATGTGATTTAATAGCAGAAAATAAAAATCTGTGTTTTAAATTCACCCTCTTTTCCTCATGTTTGTTTTCAAACAGCTTGAGGAGGAAGGGAGGGAGCGTGGGCAGGCAGAGCGGGTCACTGCTGGTCACTGCCTGCGCTCAGGTATCCCTTGCAGCTCACCAGCATCTTTAATAAAAATGCAAATGTATGGAAATACTGCATTGTGCATGCCATCAGATGGCAAACTTTGTATTTACTGCCTGTGCCTGCGCAAGTGCTGAGGTGTGGGGGTTATCTYGAGCTACGATAACAGCATCGGTGGCAGAGGCGATGCCGGAGGGGTCTTGTTTGGGACGGTGCAGTGTGCTTTTGACACCAGCCCCTTGCTTGTGTCTTGCTTGCGTCTCCCCATACTGCCTGCCTGCCGTGCTGGCCGGGCTTCGGCTTAGCGCAGGAGAGAAGGGGTGCGGTAGGAGCTTTCTGCCTTCCCCGTGAGGCACTGGGGGGGGCGGGAAGGGGACAAAGAGACCCCAAACCTGGCAGCTCATTTCTGCCAAGTCTCGCCCTGTGACATCCCCCAAATAAGCGTCCTTCTGGAGAGCGGATGGATGTTCAGTGGGATGCGGCTCATCCGTGGTGACTCACAGGCAGAGTAGGGGAAATGCGGGCACCGCAGGAATGGGCTCCCTCCGAGTGAGCTGGGATGGGGGTTCACTCCCATGTCCGTCGGGGGCGAAGCCCGAGTGCCAGCTGTGGGATGAGCCTCCCACACCACCAGGCTCCGTCCCGCAATGTTGTAGTCAATTATGCTATTAATCCCACCAGTAATAACATCAAGTTGGTGTTTACCCCCATCACTCCTACAGGAAAGCTGTTCAGTGATCTGTCTGCTCTCGAGGCAAAAAAATTTCCTCCAATTTCCAGCCTCAATTAATTCCTGTCTGTTTTATACCCACTTGTTCTTGTGCCAGCAGTGTCCTTTAGCTTAAAGATCTCGTCTCCTCTGCCGGCCTTTGCCCCTGGTACACGTACAGAAGCAGGGCATCATCCCTCAGTGGGCGTTTCAGCAGGATGAATGAGCTGAGCCCCTCTGGCCTTACCGTCAAGACCCTGATATGTTAATGGGAATAAAACAAACGAGCAGTGAGAAGCGCGATGATGGCTGCGGCTGTGATTGACCAGAGCGAGTAAGGAGCTACAATTTGAAAACAAACTGATGAGCCATTTCTCTGCCTTTGCTTAGCTGCCGCGATGACAAAAATACTGTGGTTGGCAGTGAAGCAGTTACAGCAAATATTCAGTTGTAGTTGTATTAACCAGAGGGTATTGGTATCGTTCGTTATTGCAGTACCCTGGAAGAGGGTGCCGTTTCCGACCGTCCGTTCGGTACACGTGCCAAACCACTTAGAGTAAACATGCGACTTTCAGCCAAAGGGCCAGATTTTTCCATCCTTAATATTTTGTCCTCAAATAGTAGCAGTTGGCAGATGCTCATGATTTGGATGAGGCTACTTTTGCATTAAGCTTCTGCTGGGCCTGAAATGATCAATAAGAGCTATAAAAACGATTGCCCTTGAAATCACATCAGTATACTTTGCCATTTGCTATGTGTAGTGTCTTTTCCTATTGATATAAAAGATGAAGAGTACAGACATTTGAAAGATGTGAAGCAAGTAAAATTTTGCTGAAATGTACCCAACCAGATTAATTATTTTTGAGAGGGCCGAGTCTCCAAAGGATTTAATAATCTGAATACCATCTTAGGACATTTTATTGTCCTTTTGCTRGCAAGGAGCACAGACACCAATTATGGACATAAATCCAAAAACCAGGTCAAATAATTATTTTATGAATCAAGTGAAAAGGCTTGGTGCATTTCTCAATGCAGCAGCTTTCCACACATCCACTGTTGGCCTTTGGGTGTTGTAGATGGGCTGAGGGTAGTTTAAAACATGAGTGCAGAAAATCTGTAAATCTTCTGACTCAAAGGCTGTCTGTCCTCCCRGTTCAGATTAGCCAGGTAAAATGGAAAAATCTGTGGTCTCTGCAACTTGTTAAAAATTACTGTCATTTTATTCCTGTCTCCAGTCTGTTTGACAGCAGATCAGAACAGCTATTTGATTTGTAGCTGATGCCTTCGTGCAGCCTGTCGCAGCCAGACAGAGTTAGGGCAGAGCAAAGCGGCTCGCTGTGAGCTTGCTGGCTTGTTTGAAAAGGCAAAAGTGCCTCTTGGAGTCATGCCAGGCAATCCTCTTTTTAAGGTCAGGATGAACTAAACCATGACTCTGGCCAGCAGCCTCCTGATGCTCCGGTTCCGTACAGATACGGGAAYGCTTTCCTACGTACTGGACGCAGAGGTCGTTTGCTGTATGGGACCCTTGAGACTCGYGCTGCTGTCTTGCATTTGCCATTAGTGCACCACATGCTTTGGGTGTTAAGAGCGGATTACACTTAATAGGTATATGAAATACTTTAAGATGCATTGATAAAAGATGCAATATATGACTGTGATTCCCCTTTTATTGCCAGTAATACCCTGGTGGGAAAAAGGTGAGGCTGGACCCCGTGTACACACTTGCTGGGTGGAATTACCCACCCCGGGCTGGCTCTGGGGAGGGAGCGGGGCTTGTCCGTAGGCAGGAATGCTGTAAGGTGTCCCGGAGCCCCACCAGAAGGCACCGGGCTCAGCTGCAGCCCCGCACCAGGGCCCCATCTCACGAGCCAGGCCACTGCGGGCAGCCTCCTCCAGAGAGTCTGTAAAATGTTAGGGTGCTTAGATGCAGCTGTAAAAGCTGAACTGACACTGAACAGAGCACAACAGCCGGGCCAGACTGGGATAAATACTGTCCCGTAACTTGAATGTATCAACATCTGTGCTGCAGAACAGCACCGTTTCACAGAGCAGGTGATGCCAAAATCCGGTGAGTGTCTGCTGAGGAGCACCGCGCTGTCCCCGTGCCACCTGTACTGCCGGCCACGGGTGTGCGACTGCCCGTCCGGCACCTTTCCAGCAGGGAAAAGGTGGCAATTGTCCCTTTGGCGAGACCCAGCCGGGTCCTTCAGCACAGCAAAAGCACAGCCCATGTGCCAGCGCAGATTTGGTCCTGATGAGCTGTGAGCAGGTGGAGGATGCTGGGCAGAAACACCCAGAAGGCAAGGAGAAGAGCTGTGTAAGTGCTGCCCAGGGAGGGTAATAGCTCATTAATACCTCGGCTGGGGCAGCAGCGGTAGGGAAGAAAAGCAGCTACTCGGTAGGTTGCTAGCTAGAATATTTTCAGAAGGAAAAAGAAAAAAGCGCTTAGGAAGTGGCATTGCTGCCTGTGCTAAGAGTGATCACACTCACACCCATTTACAAGCTCTGGAAGTGAAAATAGGGAGGGTGTCTGCTGTGTTTGACTATGCCTTGCATTTTCCAGAGATTAATGGCAGTGAACCATAGTAAGATGAGAAAGTAGCCCAGGATGTGCATTTGGAAAAATAACAACTGGTTTATAGAATTCAGGATTTCTTCTCTGGGGGACTTAAACAACCACATGATGTTAGCTTGTTACAGGATAACATCAAGCTACTTAGCTGTAGTAAACATGAAAAGGATTAGATTTCTTGGAACTCTCCGTGCTAGAAGAAAATCAAAACTCATTTTTACCTCCCTCCTGTACTTTTCCAACCATCTCCTGGTGACTGTTCGGGCACAGTGCAAGGCTGCAGCCGGCTCGGCGCGGCGCTGCGTGCCGTCCTTAGGCACGCATGGTGGCTCCGCAGCCTGGTGGCTTTCACCAGTGCCGGTGAGTGAATGGCAATGGGGAAAAGTAATGGCTCAAGGACCTGATGTGCAGGACGCTGAGAGTTTCAGGCAGCGGTTGCAGCAGACACTGAACAAGCAGGTAGCACAATGGCTTCTTTGTAGTGTATAGGGCTTTAAAAAACTAAATGAGCACTTTGTACCATCCTTCAAAACCCAACAGTGCTCGTGCCGAGCTGGTAGCTGAGCCGATGTTTGCTGCTGTGCATACCATGAGCCTTGGCAGGGTACGTGCTGGAGAGATGTAAGGGCTCTGGCTGCGTATACGTATTTTTACCTTTGTGCTATGCTGAAGACGGACCTGGGCTGCAAAGGGAGCGCCAGCAGCTCCCCGCTCTGCCTTGGACTCAGGGCCTGTGATTCAAAGCAGTCTGCAAGCACAAGGCAAGCTAATTCCTGGCCCCATCCTGCGCGATGGCAGACGGGCTGCAGGCCATGGCAGGGGGCTCTGGTTATTCTGCCTGCGTTGTACCCGTTGAACAAGAGAGCTGCTAGGAAGAGTGAACTTCTAAATTCAGAGATAACAAAGTCAAATAAACATATATTTTTGCTTTGTGATACACACGGAGGCTTAATAACATGTTTAGCAGCAGATGACAGTTTACATTACAAACACTTAAGTAAGTGCTGCTGAGTTTTCTGTGCCAGGCAGCTGTGATACACGGTGCTGGGGAGGGACTGCAAGGAGTTTGGTGGCCGTGTTTCAGGAGGCACGGGTGTTCAGGCTCTGGAGGTTTAAGAGGAGCCACATGAGGGACAAACCTGGCAGAGGGATTTGAACACTTTCGAGAGGCCCCTTGAGAGCAACAAGATTTTCCCCTTGGTGGGAGAAGGTCAGGAGGGGGAAAAAAGCACTAATACCTGTGGTGCTGAGAGCGGTCAGCCTCACGGAGCCTTGTGCCTGTGCTAGGGCATCTGCATCGGCTGTCGGTGTGCACAGCTCTGGCATGCCCGCTGTGTGTCCGATCCTGTTTCACAAAGTGCTGATGGTTTCAAGCACAGACCTGTCCGCCTGAAAGATTATTTAGAAAAAACAGCAAGCTGTTCTGATAATGGGAAACAGGTGCACAACATTAGATAGCCGTGAGAAGCAGTCGTGCCTGTACAGATCTGAAGATGTAAGAAACAGCATTTTTCATTGCTAGTGGTGTTAAAAATCCAGCTGAATGTCTTGGTGAGAAGCAGGGCTCTAATGATTGCAAGAGGATCTTTATAATGAGCAGAGTCTGCCCAAACTTCCTGAAATACCGTATTTTGGAAACATATTTGATACCATAGTAAAGGTGGTACCGTAGTTAGAAGCTCAGGAGTAATGCCGTCAGGAGTGAGCCTGGGAAGGCAAAGCAGATGGTAAGCCCTCTTGTAGAGTCAGTGCTGTCATCCTCAGGAAAAGTGTAAGTTCGTAACATAAACAAAAAATACATGAGCCTGCCTGGTTTGGTAGACTTAAATGTGTCTGTCTGTACTTTATATTACAGCTCTAGGAACAAACTGTGGGGCTGCGTAGCTCTCATGGTAACCATTTGACTCGCAGTGACTATTCAAATGACTCTGAATTACATCAAAATCGTGGCGCAATCCTATTTTTCAGTTTTTATGCCAAATCTTACCACGTTCCAAGGCTGCTGGCAGGCAATGCTAATCCAGGGACAACGCATTCCCGATGCTGTCTCTTCCTTATTGCTACTCCACCAAAAAGTTTTGTGCCAACACCCCCTTGCAGAGGTAGATCAAAGAGCTCGAAAGCCTGATTGTCGGATAAGTTGGAGGCAGCATCTTCTGTCGGGACACCTTGGCAGCTGCCGTGTTTTCATGTGAGGGTGGTGCTGTGCTGTGGGAAGGAGCAGGGCTGCTTTAGGATTGATTTAGGACTGGTTTGATGGGAATGGGTCCTCAGGCACGCTGCAGGGAGCTGGCCCCATCGCTGGGTGGGGGCAAAGACRGCTGGAGGGCGATGGGGAGTCCCGCAGGAGGGATCCCTCTGCCTGCAGAGGCTTGGTTGGACTTTCCCCCTGTGATAAAGGACTGCAGTAGTTTTTAATGTAGAGAAATTGTAGTCATTACTGTAAAACTGCAGAATTTGGACAGTTGGGGGTTGCTTTTATTAATTTTCTTTTTGTTTTGCAGAATGACTCATGAAACCTCCTTGTGTTCTACAGTAGAGCGTGATTTCTCCTGGTTTGCCATTGCGTATTGCCTCTGTTCATTACCGTGTTACAATCACATCTTTCCACAGGTCCAAAGCAAGTGGCCCCTTAGCTGCTTGTCGGAGCGAGCTACAGCTAACTCCTGCCACCTGCTGTCTCCTTCTTTGCTCTTCACTTTATTAAGATCCTGGTTTATTAAAAAATGCAGAGGGACAAAGGAGATGATGGAGCTGCGGCTGCCCTGTCGCTTGCACTGACCTCCCTGCTGAGCATTGCTCTGGCAGCCACCCTGCTCCTCCCGCTGCCGACCCTGCCACCTCCTCTCCTCCACCACCACCACCAGCTTTCCTCTCATYCAACCGAGTAAGAGGAGAGCTGGATGTTAAGTTAACTGTAGCCTGGCTCCAGGAGAAAGCCAGAAGACAGGCCACCTTCCTTCACAGCTCTGCGGTGCTGAGAGTGGAGAGTTGCTGGGCTCTGGCGCTGCCCCTGCCATTGCGTGTTTTGCCTTCGCCGCGCTGGCTGTGCGCTTGCCAGGTTGGGTTTTGCTTGGTGGGTCTGCTGTTCCCTTTGGCTGGCAGTGGGATGTGTGGCTTTCTGTGTCCACCGGATTCCCCTCTTCATCAGCTGCTGGGTTTCTGCTGGTGGTCAGTAACCCTGAGACTATGCTCACCTCAGGGGTGCCGCTCACCCGCGCTCAGGAATTGCACATTCGTGAATCCACTGGTAAAAACAGAAAGGCCTCAGGAGACTTGTTTTTTTCTGTCAGTCAAGTCTTTGATTTGCGGTTATTTTCTGGCATAGGGATTGCAACACTGGTTCGTGTCAGTGGTTAACTAATGCCCATCCCATACAGACACTGTCACCTTTCCTCCTGTGGAGCCAGTTTTTGGCTCTGTGCAAGTGGGCTCAACTCTGTAGAAGCCCTCGGTGGCCTCCAGACACACTGTCACCCCCTGAGACTGTCACAGCACTTGGAAATGTTGGCTGAATAAACCTGATAACACACACTGGAGGCAGGCGGGGAACGGTGTCAGCTCGGTGCGCTGGAGCTCCCAAGACTAAAGAGCAAGGCATGCTTTTTAGAAAGGAGATCTCCTGCATGGGACAGGTATTTATGTAACTTATCTTGAATGATTTATAGGGACCTTAGATACCAGGTTTGGGACCTATGTGTTTAGGTAACACAATTTTAAGTCTCAACAGTACCCACTTAATCCTGAGCATGCTGGGCATGCACATGCACATGCTCATGCAGAAGAGCCCCTGGGGTCGGCACGGGGGTAAGGGAAAGAAGAGGCACATCRTGGTGGATGACTGTGCTTTGGGCCAAAGATATTCCATCCACCATCCCTTGGTATGCACATGGGGTGAGGAGCGACTGTAAAATACAGATCAAGTGTTTGCTGATTTTTTACCTCTGGAGCTTGCTGCCACTGCTTGGGTGCTCCTATGCCATCGTTGTTTCACAAATAGGGCGTCTTGTCTGCGACTGCTGTTGCTTGAAGATAAACTGCAAAGCAAATTTTAGCTTTTTTCTACAGCCTGTTGTAGTGGTGCTTTGTACTTTGCCATCCTTATTTTTAACTAGACAAATGCAGCTTTATTTTCCACTTACACAAAGACTATGGGGTGCTGCAGACTTCGGAGAGGACCCTTGCAATCGGCGGAGTATTCTGAATGTGATGCCACACTGATGATTAAGTTTTTCCAGCAGAGCTCATCAGTTAACTTCCAGGGAAAAAATTTAGGGGAAAATGCAGCTCTGAGAGGGCAACTTTACAATCTAATTGCAATTCTTACCAATTTCAGCAAATGTTTGTTTGAGAGATGTTTTTTGCATCAGGATGCAATTCCACGTGGGCTATTGTACAAACCAAGAGCAGCTGGTGAACTTAATGTGCAGCAGAGATTTGAAAAACACAAGGTTAAGCTCTTGCTCTACATATCTCAGGCCACATCCTCCTAATCTTGGGTCATCTGGGGGAAATAGTTTCCCATACTTGACTTCTTGTAACTATTAAAAAACCACAACAGTAGAGACTTAGACCTGGGTTTTGGCCATCCTAGTGAAGACCTTGCCCACCCAGCCGTACCGCTGGGAGTGCCTATTCACGAGCACAAAACAGGACACTTGGTAGAGATAACTACAAACTCCAGGTTAGCCTTTGCTTTTTGGGGGGGAAATTTTCTGTTAACTTAATGGCTGAGCACATGGTTGGCTGAGTGCTGGATCAGGCCCAAGGAAGCAGAGCCAGATGAGGGGGCCGGCATGGCTGTAAGCTGAACTTGCGGAAAGAAATAAAAACTCCTTTCCAGCTGGATTAACTGCGTGATCCGTGCCTCAGCATCCCAGGCGCTGGCACAGGGAGCACGGGCAGCGTGCAGCCAGGAGCTGGCTGCGTGCAGGGGGGGTGGCTGGAAGCAGCCACGGCACTCCGAGCTGGGCGTCAACTGTGCCGGGCTTCTCGCTAACGCAGCCTGAATGTCTCCGGCTCGTCACAGTGTGAGCTGCAAGTGCTGTAGAAATTTGGAAAACTTGCACGGTTCAGGCAAACTGTTTCCTGGGGAGCTCYGCCTTTGCTGAGGTTTAACCTCCACCTTTACCCAGGTCACAGAGCGCCAGGGTCCTTCTTACACCTCCGGCTACGACATTGTTCACGTCCTCCGAAGGTATTGAAAATCTCCCGGGTCTTAGGTGGGAATTTCTGCAGGAGTAACTCAGAATAGGCCTAGGCTGGCAGAGAACTTTTTTTTTTTTAAATGTTAAAAGAGGGAAAGGGAAGGGGATTTGAGTATCTTCCACCTACTTCAGGGTATAGAAGCCGTGCTACGGTACGCCATGCAAAACCAGATTGTCGGTGGATACTTTCCCTCTTACTCAACTTACTCCTTTGCTGCTGGTAGTCTTCTTTGCAAAAGATCCCCTTATCAGCCTTGCCGCCTGCCTCCCTCCCTTCACCTCTTACACACTTTTTAAACCTTGTGTGTTAACCGTTCTTCCCAAACGGATTGCTAATGTCTACCAGCAGGCAGCAGGCACGGGATCAAACAGCCAGAAGAAGCTCTGCTCAGCTAAATGCTCAGATTTAGCTCATTGCTGTATTTCCATTTGTGTCAGTAAACGAAGTGTTCTCAATTGAAGGTTTTGCAATAAAATGTTTTGAGTAATCATAGTTATTCTGAATAGGTATGGATTAATTATCAGCTGGGTGTTGTTTGTAGATGCCATAGTTACAGAGCTGAGGTTCTTCTGTTGATTACTTTGTGGCTACAAATAAAGTCTACTCAAGCTGTCATTGGTAAAAGAGCAGATAATAAAGAGTAAAAGAAAAGAATATTAATTGAGTCATTACCTACCAGTTTCAAGATGTACTTATGCAGTTGGGTAAGTAAATGCTACAGTGAGGCATGGTAGACATAGGAATCTCCTTCAATGCGTACTGTATTATACTGGTTCCCTGCCTTTGGATTTCCAAAGAATCTAAAAATCTTTGCACTGGTGCTTATGCATTTTTAAATTGCATTAATTAAATGCATGTTCCCATGCATTTTTTAATTCTTGAGCAACTGTATGTGGGACCAAATAGCATGAGACCAAAGTAGTTACCCTCTATCTGCAGCCATGAGGAACAGAGTAACTGCCAGGAGACCTAGTCTTTTATTGTTCCACCCCAGTAAGTAGTTTCTGGAGACATCAAAAATAACTGTCTGAGCGCCCACTCCCTCCCAAGCACATACACAACTGTAAATACATATTTATGTTATAAATATAACTGCTCAAGCAGAGTATGCAATCCCTCACATGCAATGTATTATTACTGATATTTGATAAATGGTTCTGTAATTCATCAGTCATTCTTCATACAGATTAGTTGGTGTATGAAGTTAAAAGCGCCAGGAAGCAGCTTGCGTCAGGAGCTGCCACGTCAGAGCGTGCAGCCTGTGTTTCACTGTCACTGCTGCTTCCAGGGCAGCTCCTGCATCTCCCTCCTGCATTGCTGGATGAGGCTTGGCATCACACCACAGCTCGGTGCTTGTCCAGGAAAGGCATTCAGTTTTATTATACAGGAACCTGAAATGCTTCTGCAGAACCTAAGACTGAGGTTGTAGTTGGTGCCTAGGTTTTGAATGGTGGGAGAGTTTGTCCCCTGCTCTGCGTCCTTCCTGACAATATCCAGAGAACCATGGACAGGCTACGCCATAAAATTTGGATTTTAATCAGATTTCCTGATCAGGAGGTAGAAGGCCTTAATGCTTCGAGGTGTCACTGTCCGAACAGGGGGGAGGCTGCCTTTTCTTCTGAGCCTGCTTGGTCTTTCGTTCTCTGCGGCCTCGTGTCTAAATAATGCAGGTCGAGTTCAGCGATGGCACCTTCACGTCAGTGGTTTGCTTTGAGACTTTCTCTACCTGCGATTCCCTTCTGCRGTGTTTGGTATTTGTTTTCCTCTTCTCATTTATCCCTCAGTCGACCCGTATTGAATCTCTGTACTGTACTCACAGTAGAGAAGGAGAGTAAGCCAAGATACGTTTTGCAACTGGACGCAGGCTCCCTTATTTTTTTCACAATTCTGTGTGTTACTTACTTTCAGATCTACCAGAGGTTTTGCTGGGTTTTTTGTGGGGGTACTTTATCTGCCTCCTCCTGTAGTAGTGAAAAGCACACTGCGTGCTCTCCAGAGCGGAGGGAGAGACGGGGGATCTTTTGACTTCATCTGATGAGTGGGGGCTGGCAGGAGCAGGGAGGGATGGGGAAATGTATGGCAGAGATCGCAGCTCAATGTTGTGGCCACGGTCTGAGTGCATGCCCAGCTGGGTGGTGCGGTTAAGGGCGGTCATCAGGCACAATAAATTGGGAGAACGTTGGGAATGGGGAGAGGCACGTGCCCTGGTAGGAGCGAGAACTYGGCTCCCACTGCAAGTGAGATGAAGCCTCAGACTTCCAAAGGCAAGAAAATTCATACTGAATGCACCCGTACTTCACTTGGCTTAGCTGGAACATGGTCATGCATATGGTATTTATATCAGATCCAAATGCCCAAGGAAAGGAGGCCAACCTGCTTATTTTCAGGGTTTACGAGGGGTGTCACTTGCTAAAGTGTCCAGGGTGACTTCAGCCACAAGTTGCAGCAGCCAAGTTATGAAACCGTAAGAAAGTGGGTGTATAATGGAAACGGTGACAGAAGGTTTGGGGCTTTTCTTTTATTTTTTAAGCAGTCCTCCATTTTGCAGCCCAGCTGTTTGAAATTCACTGAACTAATATTTCGAGTAGCTAAGACGTGAACTATGGCTGAAAAGAGACTTGGGCATCCAGCTCGCAGAACTGCCAAGTCCTCACTGATCTCGCAGGATTTCAAAAGTTTGCTTCCAGAGCGGATGGAGACAGGGCTCAGCTGGAGGGTAGTGGCATGTCACGGCTCCTTTAGCCCCTGTTACACTTGCAAGGCTTGGAGTGAGGTTTGGCAAATCGAACCCCCTGACTTCTGCAAACACCGCGGCCATGGGGGCGGCGTGGGGAGAGCTGCAGAGCTTGGGGACAGTGTTTGGCTGCTGCGTGTTCGTGCTGAGAGCGAGAGGAGCTGCRCTGAGCTTAGCAAAGTTCAGGCTGAAGGGGGTCTGAGCAGATGTAGTCAGGAAAGAAGCCTCGAGGGTAAATATTTTATTGTAATGCAGAGTCCTGCTTGCATACCATAGAAATATGCCAGCGAGAGGCTCCAGGAAATGTAGGCCTGCGTCTCCTGTACTGAGCAAATGACATGGTGTGAGCAACATCGATGTGATATGCTTAGGACAGTCCTGCGCCACGCACTGAAAAACATCTTTTGGCAGATGCGCGTGACACACAGTATGTGTTTTGTTCACAGCTTCGATGTGGAAAATGGCCCGTCACCAGGTCGCAGCCCGCTGGACCCGCAGGCCAGCTCCTCGTCAGGACTCGTATTGCACACGACGTTCCCGGGCCACAGCCAGCGCAGGGAGTCGTTCCTGTACAGATCCGACAGCGACTATGACTTATCACCAAAGACGATGTCCAGGAACTCTTCTCTCCCAAGTGAACAGTAAGCATAAATTCAGCTCACATCATATTTTACAGTAACTAAGAGCTTTCCATGGCCTCCTGTAATCCTCAGAGCTCTGTTAAGAGGTGCTTGTGGGTGGTACGCTCATTTCATAGCCTGAGTGCCCAAGATAGTCGCTTTTATGGTCTGCCAAGGCATGACTTCCCTCTCCCCATCCCATCCTTGAAATACTCCCCTTTTCTCCGTAACTTAGCAGAAGAGCTTTCAAATCCGTACCCTGAAATAATAGAGAATTTTTGCGTTTTACCTTTCTTGGTATTAGTTCTTCACGTAGGAATTTGTGTTTGGGGTATGAAGCACTTGCAGCTAACTGCAGGGTAAAGCCCGGGCTGTGCTCAGGGCAGACACCGCTGCGAGATGCCCATGTCCCCGCTGGGCCTGCCAGCAGGAGAGCCCTGTTGCTCCAGCGCTTGGCTTGCTTGGTGTTTTTCTGCACTGTCTTTTCTCCATTATACTCTCTCACCGTGTGTTCTCAGAGCCTGCTTAACATCATCTCTGCTTTTTCTTAAGTAGGTAACACTCCATTAGCCTGGACAATAGGAATATGACTGTACCTACATTTACAGTATTGCTCTTCTCCATCCTGTTTTCTGTCATGGGTTGTTTGCTAGAACTGAGCAGAAAATACAGCAGAAAGCCGAGACAGATGGTTGAGCTTGAGCGGATCAATACAACACAGAGCATGGAGCTTAAATGAGTGTCCTGGATTTGCAGCCCTTTATTTTAAAAGGCACAGTTTAAAGTTTTAAAGTGACCATTAAGCTATAAAAAAGTGCTCATAAAAAAAGTTTAACTGTTATGAAAGCCCTACAAGTTTTGTCATGAAATAGAAATCTAAATATTAGCGAGATCCACGAGCAGAATTCTCCTGAGAGAATATGACTCCCTGTTAGTTAACATTTAGTAAATATTTACCAGAGACAAAGTAACCACTCCAAATTATGCAAATACCATGTTTTGTGTAAATAGTGGATTTTAACAATTGCCCCAGTGTGCTGGAGGAGACAGCTGTGCTGGGGCGGGGAGAGCCCCATCCAGCTCTGCCCACCACCCTCATTTCCCCCAACTTCATAGCTGCCTGCAGTTAGAGGTGTCCATTTACTGCAGGCATCAAGGCTCCTGCAGCACTCGGGGGAGCTGGCATCTTCACGCTGACCTGTTTTTGACATCAGTGTTGAAACAACTTTAATTAAAATGTAGACTTAGCAGCACTGATACCTGAGTCTGGACAAGCGGACGTGCTCTGTGGCAGCACAGCCAGGGAGAATACCCCTTTGAAGGGGTCCCTCACTGGTGGACGCCTCTCTAGAGGTGCCAGTGGCATCCTGCAGCCATGCCTGCTCTCTCCTGCCTGCAGCCATGCGTGCTCTCTCCTGCCTGCAGCCATGCCTGCTCTCCTGCCTGCAGCCGTGCCTGCTCTCTCCTGCCTGCAGCCATGCCTGCTCTCCTGCCTGCAGCCGTGCCTGCTCTCTCCTGCCTGCAGCCATGCCTGCTCTCCTGCCTGCAGCCATGCCTGCTCTCTCCTGCCTGCAGCCGTGCCTGCTCTCCTGCCTGCAGCCATGCCTGCTTTCCTGCCTGCAGCCATGCCTGCTTTCCTGCCCTCGCTCAGTGCATCAGATGCACCTGGTGCAAAACACCCAGAGGGATGGGAGCCCACCAGCAGCTGCACTGGATTGCCTTGCTTTCCAGCTGCTGTCAGGTCTGTGCTGCACAGCAATAGCTCTGCCCTGCCATGTCTCAGTTAGGTAAATCATACTGGATTTTTCATATATGCACAAGTGCTATATATAATACAGCAGAAAAATCCCTCTTATTGACGGTGACAATGTATTTTTCTCAGACCTTCTGCTCAAATCTTCCATGATGAAAACGGCCGGACCAAACCCAGCGTCTGAATAACATTAAAGACTGTGGCAGAGATCAACAAAAGCCAGGAAATTCAAAGCTGACCTTTCCCCGGACCGTTACGGTTTTTTTTCCACCACGGTGYGAGCGTGCTGCCTTAACTTTTGAATTTCCTGGCTTTTATTGCCTGGTGTTACCAATCTGAACAGTCGCTCCAGCTGGGTTGTTTTCGATAGACACTGTGAGACCTTTCCATTAGGAACAAGATTTTATGTAGTGTTAAATAAACGCTGCGTGGGTTAATGATTTTTTGTCGTGGGCGCTGCCTGGGGAAACCTCCCTCTGTAAAACGCTCTTTCTCTGAGGTGAATGACGCCCTGTTTGAGGTAAATTTACAAATTTTCTCCATTTCTCMTTAGGCATGGGGACGACCTGATTGTCACACCTTTCGCCCAGGTGAGTTGGCAGCCTGTTGGCCTCTCAAAWTAAAAAAAAAAAAAAAAAAACAAAAAAAACCCCAAACTAAAACCTTAGGCGGAGAAGATAACGTCTCCGGTTTTGCCTCCCTCATAGGTGCTGGCGAGTCTACGAAGCGTGAGGAACAACTTCACGCTCCTTACCAATTTGCACGGCACCTCCAACAAGTAAGCCCGTCGTTTTTTGTTCCCCTACGGCTCGCACGCAGCAGGGACCGGCGGGGTCCGAGGAGGGTCGGCGGCGGACGGGGAACCGCGGCCGCGGTTCCCCGTCCGCCGCCGACCCTCCTCGGACCCCGCCGGCCCCTGGCTACCGCCGCGCTGCCTGCGTCCCGCTCCGCCTCTTGCGCGGGACGCCAGGGGGCGCCAGAGCGCAGCCCGCCGGCCGGGCCCCGCCGTCGTCTCCCACCTCAGGGAGCGCCCGCGGGCGGGCACCTCCCCGGGGCATCGCCTCCCCGGCGGCCACCGACCCGCCGAGCCCCCGTTCCCCCTCTTCAMACCTGTTTGTGCCCCCTCACCCCCGAGAGAGACTCTTGTCCTGCCAGTATCGCAGCCCTCGCTGCTCAGTCGTGGCGCCTGGCTGGAGAGAGTGGAAAAGCATGGTGAGCCTGGGGAGGGAGTGATGTATTTCTGCTTGGGAAGGGGGTGTGATGTGTTTCTGGGCATGTTGGGTGCATGTGATGTGGTATCTTCTTCACTTTGCCACCTTGGCTGTCCCAGGCATTCGTTAGGCACCCAGCTCAGAGCAGAGGCATCATCGGTGTTCGGTAGAGCTGTGGTGCTGCCCTGCATTTCTGCCATTGTTTCACAAGAGAGGTAGTCATGGGCAAAGGGTAGACGCCAAGGAGGGAGATCCCAAGCACAAGGCTGTGGGGACGGTGAGGGTTTCCCTGGCAGGGCAGGCAGCAGCGTCCTGCAGCTCGGCTCCGAGGGGCTGCCCAGAGGACCGGCCTGTGCTGCCTGCAGGCCGGGGATCCTACGTCGCTTCGTTTGACACTGTAATTGCACTGAATGGGGAAGGTGATGCACTGAACTCAAGAGGAGGATGTTGTTTTTTATACCTGCTGAACAGGAGAAACCCAACAAACTCCTTTTTACGCCTTTGTCCGGAACCACCGTTTCCCCTTAGCTATTTGTAATGAGCCAGTCATCGTCATTTTCTGGCCTGTTTTGCCCCAGGAGAGCTGTTCTGCGTGAAACCAGCATCATTCGTTCCTGGCGGTGTCGGTTACGCACCCACCCATCCCACCCTGGGACTGGCAGGCGCTGCTCACTCAAAGTGTCCCGCTGGCTCCTGAAGCRAAGGATGAGGTACAAAAATGCACTCCAGTGGGACGCCACGGGCTTGCTTCACTGCTGCACGCGTGACTGGCATCGCCTGAATGCCCACCGTGGACTCTGCTTCCTGCCTTCCGATGCAATCTGGTATTTTACATAAAGCCCAGCATTTTATCCAGGCATGAGGTTTTCCTCCTGTTGATTTCCGTTCGCAAATTTTGATCAGAAGGAACCGCCGCATTCCAAGATGGAGGTTAATAGAAAAACAGATGGCTGRAATAGATTCCTTTTTTTAAGCTTTGCTTTTTTGAACAGCTCGAGCATTTCAGCAGTTCCTAATGAGGAATCTGAAATTGGATGGGGCCGGAAGGAAGCGAGGGCGTAACCTGTAGGACTCAGAGGCATCTTGCAGTGTCCTTTTGAAAACATTCCCAGATTTGATTGAGGTATAAAGTCATGTGGCCGGCCAAAGTAAAAGTCATTAAATGTTTAAGCCATTATATACCAAACATCCAAGTCCGTGGCGGAATGTGCTTCCAGGCGCTGCGGAGCTTCCCGCACAGTTTCCAAACAGCTCTGCTGGGTTACAGCAGTGCTGCCAGCTCATGATTTTATCATATGTCTCATGATATGTGGTTTTTTACTTGAACTTCTGCTCTGGGGATCATGAGAATCTCAGCTTTTCTTTAGCCCCTCCTCTCCCCTYTTTTTTTCTCTCCTCCACCCCCCTGCCCCAAGAATGAAGAAGAGGATGCTGTCCCACATATTTACAGAAATGCTGGAAAATATGAATGTTAAGGGCTGGAGGAAAAAAAAAACAACTAGAAGTCATATTTTTTGGACGTCCGGGTTTTTAAGACAATTTCCTGATTGGAAAAGAGGAGAGTATGATTAATGGTTTCGGAGTGCCTGAGTTTGGCAGATGCGGCCCAGGACACGGTCAGAAAGCATCCGGTGCCTACTCCTCTTAATACCTGCCAGCAAGAAGAAGGAGCGGGATGCGGGAGCTGTGTACACTTGAGCATGGTGGTGTCTAAGAAGGGACAGTGCTGTCGAAACCCAGATCTCTGGGTCTCTGTTGCCTGCGCCCTGGCTGCCGCAGAAACCAGGATGGGCAACGGCCAGGACGTAATTCGAGGATGCCGGGAGCGATGCCGTTCCCTTTTCAGGCTCTGCAGCGGGGAATACCCTACCGAATACTAGTTCATCCCTCCCCGCCCCCCCGCAGGCATGTCTGTGCAACTCAGCGCAGGGTTTGGAGATACGTGGAGCACGTCTCCCCAGATACTGGAAGCGCTGCAGCCGCGGCGGGGTGTCCCTATTGGGGAGTTTCTGTTTTTTAGAGATTTCAAGATTTGGTTTTTCAAAGGCTCAGCAGAGGCAGGTCGGGGCAGATTTTCAGAGAAGTCGGCATCCAGCATGTGTGCCCTGTGCTGAACCCTTCGAAGAATCTGGGTCCCGCAGCTCCCTCCAGAAAAGCCGAGCCTTTGAAATCCCAGCCGGCAAGTGGGTGCTGCGCCCAGGGGAGCCTGCAGCTCAGGAGCAGGCTTTGGAGCCCCGCCGGCCCACGCGCTGCCGGCAGGTCGGGAGGCTGGGGCCGAGGGTTTGAAGCAGGACTGTAGCTGCATTACACTAACGCAGATCTTACCTGGTTAGCAAGGGCTTCCTGGAGCGCTTCTGAAGAACCCCCTGGAGCTACAATTGCAGCAGAATTGAGCCGCTCACTTGCTTTGATTTTAGCTTCAAAGGAGAGCTGGCAAATAATGGATGTTTCAGTTCAGTGGCTGACTCAAAAAATTGGGGTTAGGAGGTTGGCTAAGAGAGAGTGTGGGGAAATCTGGCTTCAGTTAAAATGTATCAAAAACTTCTTAGGGAAGCAAAAGCCCAAAGTTTTGGTTTTGGTCAGCCTGAAATACCGCATTCAATCCAAAACGAAGTATCTTGATTTTGGTGTCAACTCTTTTTAACTTCTTTAAAAAAGAAGTCTCTTTTTTCCCAAGTAAATTATGGTTTTGACTTGAAAAATTTACAGTTTTATTTGGCAAATCTCGCAATGAAATATTTTGACATTTGGAGAAACACTGCACCCTTTTTCCAGTCAGACCCTGTTTGCTTGACTTGAACCAATTTTTCAAATAGCTTTTGGTCCTTCTGAAATCCAGACTTTTCTGATGAAATTGTTGCTCCTAGTCAAAAAAATGTCCTTCAGCTGTTTCAGAGCTTATGCTAGTGACTGCAGCATCTTCTTACTTGCTTCCAGGTGCAATTCAAACTGTTCACTGTAGGGTTTAAAGCCGTACGTTTCTCACCTTACCTATGGCATTGCCTTGCAGCCCTCACACTGGTGTAGCAGTTGACATTACTTCAGGGTCCAGTCCAGACCGTGTAGGGAAAAGCTTTTCAGGAGAAGGCCTTGATTCTGGGGGACCACCTGACCCCTTCAGCCACAGAGATCAGCCCTTGCTGACTTCCAGGCATATTTTGAGCAGAAAGTTGCCAAGGCAGTGTGGGATGATGGCACATCTTTCCTGGTATACCTCCTTTCCAGCACGTGTGTGTGCCTAGCCAGGGGACATACATCTTTGGGTTTTCCTAACAGATATATTGATACTGCTCATTAACTGCCAAATCATTTTAAGGTGTTCTGGGCTTCTTTGTGAGTATGAAAAAGGATTTTTAACTGTGGGAGTTGGCAGTTTGAACTGCCAACAGGGTTTGAAATGATAAAATAATACCTATTTATAGAGTATTCTTTATCCCTCTTAGGAGATCTCCAGCAACGAGTCAGCCACCTGTCTCCAGAGTTAACCTGCAAGGTATGTGTGTGACTTTGATAATCACCTGGAAGGTCAAATGCAGACGACACTTATTGCATGTCATTTTACCAACAGCTGCTTCTCTGTCCCCTCCCCCTGGTGCAATTCTGGGCTTGTAGAGCTTCTTCTGAGTTACTCATGCAAAACCAATACAGGAGAACCATCAGGCCCAAAATACTGTTATTTTAATAGTTTAGGGTTTGGGTTTATCCTTGTATGTTAGCATAAAAGACGAACATGATTTTGGCTTGATAGTCATGGCCACAGTGACTGCTATTCTTCTGAGTCCCTGTGCTGCACAGGCCTGGACAAGCCCCAGCCTACAAGCCTTGAACAGGCTCAGACACAGCTGTATTTTTTTTTTATCCTGTTTATTTCTGTTTGTTTCCATGTGATCTATTAAAAATTGCAATCTCAAAAACCTTTCTCAGGTGAAACTTCCTCTGCTTTTGTTAGGCTGCCCTGGAAGGACATTTTTTTGTTTCGTTGTTTGCTTGCGGTCTTTTGAAATCTACATTTAGGAATCACACGAGAGCAGAAGTCAGTGAGTGTGGCTAATTGCATATTCTTTCCTGTCTGCTCCCCCCTGCACACAGTGTCCCTCAGTCACCTTGTCCTCACCCCCGTGTCGGGTCAGAGACCACAGCAAACACAAATAGGTTTGACTACGATCATGGAGGAGAGTAACACCTGGCAAAGCCTCTGGACGAAGGTCACCAGGCAGCGCACTGTGTACAGCCTGTGCTAGAGCCTGGGCGAGCAAGGGACCCCTGAGGGGGCTCAGCATCTGCCTGGGGTGCCAAAGCAAGGTGGGGTAGGCAGCAGTGTGAGCCCAGCAAGCGGAGGCAGGGAGCAGTCGTGGTGGGAGCAGGGGGCTGCTCAGGTAGGATGAAGTACTGAGGATGGGAAGCGGAGACAACCTGCTTATGACAAGTTTCTTTATTTTTACACCTGGATTTAGCCATGCAGTGCTGAGGGCTTATGGCACCCCTCTCAGGAACAGAGCTGGCCCTACTTGCACTAATTTAAAGGTTACTCCCACAGAGAAGGAGATAAGATTTGGAGGAGTGCCCATTTGTAAGGTTTAATCTCAGCCTTTCCAATAATTATGTGCTAGGAGGGACCAATAAAGCTTAATTTTTATAGTGTGTGAAGCCTGGATAACTAACTATCGTTTCCTTTCATGCTATGTATTATTTACTGTCTGGGGACACGTATAGTCCTGGAGACTTCCAGATTAGGTTCCTCAAAACTTGTTAATGCAACGTGGAAACCTCTGATGCAGAAAGAAAACTGGACAACATGATCTTAAACGCCTTCTCCTTCACTCCCTCTCTGTGAACAGTGTCGAGTCAGGGCTAGCAGGAATGCAACTCATCACTTTATTTAAAAGTCTGTTCTAGCAAGACTTTGATTTTGTGGCCTGTGTGAAAAAAATCATGGAAAATTTCATAAGCTTTCCATAGATCTGTTTATATAGGTTACAAAATCTAATAACGAGGAGGGAATTCCCTTCCAGGAATTTTTAGATTAATTTTCTTAGCACTTCCTGTGGAAACAATTGCTTTCAACTTTTTAACACTTTGTGGATATTTTTCTACAGTATTTCCAACATGAACCGTAGGATACTTGTTACTTTTTAGCTAACCCAAGCTTCTAATGCTGGGAATACATGAAAATTTCAGCTTCCTTTTTGATTGAAAGGTCTGACACACATAATTGTAGAGCAAGTTTTGTGTTACCCTGCAAAGCTCAAAAAGAGAAAGCAACTGAGAAGAATCCAACTTTTAGCCTTTTTAACCTTGTGATCCTGACTCATGGTTTTTAATGTTTCGGTGCTAGTAATTATATGTGGATAGGTGGATATATCTAAAATAAATTATATTAACATCTTACCTAAGATGTGAAAAAAAGAAAATGTCCAGATGTGGAAATGAGCTACGCTGGATGCATTTTCAGTATGCAGATTTTTATTTGGTAACAAAAGGACTGTGGAAGAAAACTGCAGCTCAGCGGCTTGTGGAATTTGTAAAAAGTAGAGAAGTATAGGCTGGATTCATGGCCCCTCAAGTAAATGAGTTCTTAACCATGTAACTTAACTGACTTGAGGTGAAGTCTTCAAATGAAACAAAAAATGTGAGTTGTATCGTTACAACTTAAGTGAATTGTGACAGTTTGTAGGTAAGAATAAAAAATATTTTTGAGATTGATAGGAAATCGTGTTATTTCCTACATGAAAGGAGCCAATATTGACATTATTAGTGAAAAAGCCTGGGGTTCTTAGTTAAATTCAGTTTCAGATTATTTTTGTTGATGACTTTCATCAGTTCTAACAGGATCTAGTCTCCAGGCTGAAGCAATCCCTTCCTGGCCAGCCTGACATTGCATCTGCCGTACTGTCACACCCCTGTGCTGAGGGCATCAGGAGTGAGCTTGCCGAGAAGGGACAGCAGCTCTGACACATTGAAGGAAGACTCTGAAAAACAGTGTGATAGAGCTGCCACACTCACAAATTGTCAGGGAGTTCACAAGGCTTAGAATCATAGCCGAGAGACGGGATGCACTCTTCTCGGGTGCGGCCAGCACCCGGACACCTGCCTACTCGCTTCTGTGATAGGTTGTGTACCCTCAGCTCACGTTCTGCCCATGCTCACGTGAAAATAGAGGTGTAGTGAGGAATGCCAGTGTTACTCTATCCTGCAGTTACTTATTTTCTTATTTTGTGCTATTCTAGCATCTAAGCCAGGATCATTCTGAATTTCTGACCTGATTTACTTGTTGCATTTGGTGTCCCCACTTTGCTGCACAGAGTGCATTCCAGGTTCCTGCAGAGCCTCTCTTGTTTCCCGTGGAGGCTGTAGTCATTCTGTACAGTGGTTGCCTTGATCAATTTGATGATTGCCTTCCTTTACCTATTTACAACCATTGTTATATATTGTAATTCATTTCAGTACAGCAGAAAACAGTTTACTTTCTAAGGAAGTTTCCATTTAAATGCAGCAAGAACAAAGATCTTTAGGGGATTTTTTTTTTTTTTTCCCAGTGTTTGCAGCTTTTTTTCCCTAGATGGCTTCTGATTTGGAAATTATGAAAGGAAGGAGAGATTTTCCTATCAGAACACTTGCAGTTATGTGCCAATGGCTCATGTGTCTGAAAGGACGCAGAGTGTTTTTCCTGAAAGTTTTGGAGAAGGAAACAGTAATGTTTTGATTGGGAGTAGGCTGAGTTACATCCCTCTAGATAAAAGAATGCATTTTGAAATGAAATGTGTTTATATTCTCTAGATCAGTTAGTCGGCAAAGCTCGGAATTTTATTTTAGCTCTCCCATGTCACACATTGATTCATAGATCTACTACAATCAATTGACATCACTATGAGCACCTCATATATGTCTCCTTTTATTTGTCATTAGTGGAGTGATTTATATCCTGTTATGAAAAGTACATAACTTAGGGTTTAAAGCAAACTAGCATACATTAATAAAATTACCCTGGAGGGAGACAAATTACATTCAGCATTTGCACTGGAAGTAATACATGCCAGCTGTTTACTCCAGCTAGAATATTACAGGATTTGTCAGTTGTTTCAAACAGAGATTAGCCAAATCTGTTGCTAGTGTACTCCCAAGGAGTTGCATCACTGAGGACCCAGGCCCACGGCAAAATGAATGAGCTGTGTCAAAATTACGAAATTCTTTTCTTTTTTGCTTTCATTTTCTCGAAAGCACGAAAAATTCTGGCCGGTTTTTTCATGGGACAAAGTGCTTTCAAAGCTGATACTTGATGTCACTGCAGATTTCAGAGCTTTCTTAACCTTATAACCACAGCCATAAAAGGAAGAGGAATATGTATTGAACATCCTGTGTTTTGTCCTTGGTATCAGCTTAAGTAAATCTGGCAGATTTTTCCTGTTATTTTGTTATAACTGCAGATCACAGGAACGACCAAAATTGCTTTTATGAATTCACTGAGAAACCATAACATGGAAATATGAAGCCGTAGCAAAAAGTACATAAATCCTTAATTAGCTCATGTACTTCACAGCTGGGAAGGGTAGTGGGAATACTTCAGACCATGAGGTTCCTAAGCGGTGTATAGCATTACAGAGTGCAATTGCACAGGGCCAGGATTGTGAGCGGGTGCTACCCAACTACCTTCTCTAGAGTTACAGAAACAATGATATAAACACATTGTCGCACAAGTGTCCGTGATGTTTCTTTCTCCTATTCTCCTTTTTTTTTTTTTAAATGTGGCCTCTGCCACAGTTACTTTCATTGACCTTTGTGCTACCTTGGGCTCAGTGAATCCATCAGCACCTTCTCTTCTCGATTCAGCTCTCTCCTCCCCTGGCATCAGTGAAAGGTCTTTAGATCCTACCCAACTGATTCAATTAATAAAATCTTTAACCAGCAACAAGTCTGGCGGTTCCTGCTTAGTTTTGTTCCTTCCTCCATATTTATTTACTTCACTAGCCCTACTTCCCTCTGAATTAAATCGTCTTTCACTGGCTGCCACATTCAGTCAAAGCCTCTGATTCTTCCACCCACTTTGGTACAATCTTTTCTCCATCTGTTTTGCTTCCTTTGTATTTTTCCCAGGACTTTTTCACATTGTCCTATTCTTTCTCTCGGCTCAGCACAGGATCGGTGCTGTTTGCTTGGATTCCCAATATCAAGGCCTCTCCCTCACTGCACGACAATGGTCACGTACCTGGTCTTCGTGTTTGTCTGAACTAGCACAGGCTCTTCATGCCATCACCTTACTACCTTTGCAGTGCATGTGTAGAAGCCTCTGCGTTACCTGTGGGTGCTGCCATAAATGACCCCCCCCGTCACAGAGGTTGTGGAGAAGGCGCTGTACCAGTCATGATGCAACAGGGAGCGAGAAGCCTTTTCCAGATGAACAGGGGGACAGGGGAGATGTGCCACATTTCTGCCAAAAGATCGATACCCAGATGGACAGTGTTTTCCCATACCGGTTCGTTTGATAGGCTGTTGCATTTAAATGCTACTGATGGCTGACAGGAGCAAAGCATAGTGTTAAGGGTCAAACAGTGGTGTGTGCTTCCTGGAGCTGTGAGGGGTTTGCAGAAACTTTTCTCAAGAGCACGCAACTGAGTGCCCCTTGGATACTTTCAACACTGAATAATTATAGTATGTCCTCACAATTAATTATATACCTAGCAATCTAATATAGCTGATTTGCTTTGGAACCCGAGGCTTTGGGGGGTGTAGCCCTTTGGGATATGTCACACACAGGCTTTTCAGGGCTCATGGGATTAAAGCTTTGTTAAAATTCCTCTCTGGGGATGGGAGTGAAAGATTGGTATTTTTCTTGCTTGTGCCTTAGCCTCTGCTTTCCTGTATATCTGCACGTTTGTCTGCACTGCTCACATGCCTTTACACGAACTCAGAACTTGTACTCTTTCATTTTTTATGTGGGTGTAAGATGTACACTGACTCGTGCACGAACATTTGTATAAAGCATAAACAAAAGACTGGATAATGCTGGTGCTCGTGCTAATGAGACTCTTGACTTTTTGTACGAGTTAACAAGCCCTGTGCATCAAAGTCAGCTCTTGGTTACAAATATCTATAAATCCCAAGTAATTAGTGTGGAGCTAGTGCTCTTGCACCATACTTCCTCTGCTTGGCGTGTGGAGAATGGCTCTGGGCATATACGAAATAGAGGATTCATTTTGAAATTCTGTTGATCTGCTGTGAGTTTGCTGAAGATCTGGCCTTTTGATTTTGATCAAGTAGATGCGGTGTTTTAGGCTTTTAACAAGTGTGCAAGAGGAGCCATATATGACCAAATAGCTGAGCTAAAAAGTAACTGATTCTGCACAGTAAATTCAGTGGTGATGTAGACTTACCTATAAATATTATTACCTACAAATATTATTTTTAAAGGATGCAGTGCTATAATGATGCAGATTATTTAGAAACTAAGCAAAACTGTAAAAGAAATCAGATAGATATCAGCTTAATGACGTGACTGAGTAAAATTAAGGCTGTTGAATGGTAAAGTGATTTTTACTGCTCGAGAAATTAAAAGTGCGCTTCAAAGTGAACTTTAAAAGTTACCTGCAGACAAAGCAAGCACAGCTGACCAAGCTCCAGACCGCGCTGGGGACGTCCAGAGGCTGCTTCTTGCTCTTTGGGGGTAGTTCATTCCCTCGGAGAGTCCGTTTCGTGTGTTGCGCCTGCCGGCGAACACACACCCCCTGAAAGTTGGACTCATGCATCTTAGTAAGTATTTCAGTTATGCTATTGACGTCAATGCAGTCATTAAATAGATTGCCGGCCCTCCCATCAGTAAACCTGTGCCAAAGACCTAGAGGCAGACACATTTTAAAAGAAGAACATCAGGTTTTCTTTTAGCATTTGGAGAGAATAAGGGAAAAGTTTCTTCTGAAGTCACTATGCTTTGCAATAAGGGAGGGTTTTTTTGCTTAATTTTCTAAGACTCATTTTCTGTGAAGATAATTGCTGCATTTTATTTAACACACTTTGTTATATTACTGTGCACATAAACAACTCCAAATGAGACTAAAGAGTAATTTTTTGCGATCAGCTCCAGCTGAAAAATGACACTCATTTTAGGTCTCCCGGCTAGATTTATTTGTGTATCAAGTAACAGAAGGTATTCAGGCAAACCTGTTTAGCCTTTGACTCCAGAAATTCTGCAAGGATTGATTTCATGACATCTATATAAGAAAATAGCCTTCATTTCTCCTCGGCAGGCTCTGAAGACATACAAGCTAATCATGACTCCATAGCAACGGCTAAAAACTGTTTTCCCCTCTGCCCCACCTGTGGATGTCACATGAAGATGCTACACGTGCTGCTGCCATCAGGAGCCTGTCACTCCCTGGGGCCCAGCTGCCATCTGCGGCCGTGGGGCAAGCGGCCGTGATGCCAGCGGGACTCCCTGCGTGCACTCATGCTGTCCTGCTGTATTTCTGAGGTGGGCTGGGCTCTCCTGGGCTGGCCGAGACATCCATTCATTACTGTGGCCGGGGAGATACCTACCTCCCGGAGCTGCCATCCTGCCCGTTGCTTAAGGCAGCTCCAGGTTGTGCAGTTCTCCTCGCCCGGTGTCAGGAATGGCTCTGGCCGTCATACAGAGGCTCCAAAGGGGCTGCGAGCTGGAAACCTAAGGATATATATAGATGGCATCCTCACCCAGGTGGAGGGAGTACCTTTCCTTTGACAAGATAAGCAGGTATGTTGTAATCAACAGCAGCAATGCGTTTCTGAAGAACAGTCGAGGCGCCAAACCACTGGGGTTTTTTGTTGAGGTTGTCATTTCACTGATGATACCACACCGTTACGTAGGATAAAACCATAAAAACAGTCATAGGTTATTAAAAGGGCTTCTCTCTGGATGATTTCTTTCTGAATGATCCAGGCAACTGTGAACCCAAGGTGGCAAAGAAGAGATCTTCGTAGTGGCGTGCTCTCATTGTGTCCCCATATTCACTCTGCTCTTTAAGCACAGGTCAAGCCCTGAAAGCCCTATACTGCTTTACTCAGCTCCCATTCGTATTGGATTGCTTAAGGCCTCTGCGAAGACAATAAGACTTTGCCATTGCTAATATCAGAGTTGATAAAATCTGTGTTTCTTTTGTTTTCTGCATAGAATGATAATAGTTGCTGTGGGTGAGATTTTGACATCGCAGTCTTCAGTGTACTGAATCAGTTCCATATGAGTTTGAGAAATGTGTACTTGATCTCAGAAAAAAACCAAACCAAAACAAACAAAAACACCCGAACCAAACTTCTGGCAGGCCGAGTTATTTTTTTTAGGTCGTGGGGCACAGTTTGTGCATGCCTTAGTGATGAATAGGGTTCTTCATTGTCCCACTGATTTGAGCCCCTTCAACTTCCATGTCATCAGCATTTTCCAGCCAGTGGGAGCTGAAATGGACTCCTGAAAGCACCCATCAGCTCATCCCCGCAGCAGCTATATATAAGTTTCTCCTTCCTCCCCCGAGGTTGAGCTCACTGCTGCAGCATTGTGTCCCGGACACAGCTGGCCATGGGAGTGTGAGAGGCTGCATCCGAATATCTGTGCGGAGACGTTCCCAGGGTAATGCACCGCACAAATCCCAGAGCCATCAGCCTGTCCTTGGACAGTCCCAATGTTCAAAACTTTGTCCTCCTGCAGGATCTGATTCCAAGTGTAAGTTGCTTTCTTGTCGTGTTTTAAAAAGTAAGTATTTCTAACTTTGTGTTTTGATTGTCAGTGGCCAAATCGTTCAGTCCGTTGTTGGGCAGGAACTCCTACTGACTGTTTCGTATTCATTAGTCGTGGTGGGAGCAGTGCTTGATTCTAGTTTGTAGGGGCATATAGAGAGGGTAAAGCGCTGGCCTTGATGGACAGAATTTGAATTCGCCCGTTGTCCTCTGTAGGGTAGACATTTTGCCCACCGAAGTTAGCTCTACAATTATAGGATAACAATTATAAAGATTAAAACTTTAAGAGCTTTTAAAATCAATGTATAATCCAGGTAGAATTAAAAGAGGGAGTAAAGGATTGCTAACGCACTTTTCCCTCTATTCAGTTACGGAATTGCATCCATTCTGAGATACGGTTTAGACTCACTGGTTCCCAAACGGTGATACTGAACAATGAACGTATTGACTGTTTTCAGTGTTCAAATCACCCAGAAATGCTCTGGTTTTATTATYAGTATCTTTTCATCTACTGGTTGACTAAAAAAGATTTATATAGTTAAGCATGGTATGCTTATTAAGGTAAGCATAATGTCATTGTGCAACTGGTAAAGAATGTTACGCTAATAGTTAATGAAACATTTTATTGTAATATTGTTTTCTCTGTAAGAAGTGTCTGAATGACAGCCTTAAGTATTGTATAATTGCGATACTTTTTTGACAGAAAGGAAACAACTGTTAATTATTTATGGTTATTAATAAAACATGCCAGGTTCTTAAGTTAATTCAGTTCACTGGAAAAATATGTATGCTTACGAAGATTTAAATTTTTTAAGCAGTAGACTTTAAAAAGCATCTAAATACATCCGTCCCTGTGGAATATATTTTCACGTCTAAAGGTATCTCTGATTGGCTTTGTTGTGCGTTCAGGCACTTAATCATTTTAGGAATTCAGAATGTAAAAAAAAAMCCCCAACCCCCCCAAAATCTATCAGGGTGTTGATTTGACAATTAATGTCTTTTGATTTTGTATTCAGTACTGTGCCTGTCAAAGGCCAGTGGCAAACAGCCTTTCGTCAATCAGAAGAGGAGTAGGATCTGACCCACAGTTAGACACTGTGTTTTGTTGTTTACTAGGAGCCATGATCAGTGGCCGGTATTCAGTACTAAATACTTATGTAGTTAGATTTAATCTTAAAAGAGCTGTGCTTTTTAATGCAGATATTCTAGTATAAATATGCTGCTGTCATAAATAYACGTTTCCAAGAGAAAATTAAACATCTGTGCATATGAAAACTCCTCTACCACACCTCCACACTCTTAAAAAAATTTCTTAAACAGACATTTTTGCATTGTATCTAAAAGACTCCAAGTTCCAGGCGTTTAGAGCAAGGCTTTGGATCCAGCTTGCCAGGGCCCTTAGAGCATATTCCAGACACCCCAATGTTTTCATTTCAAATGGGTTGAATCCAGTTAGGCCTTTCGTGCTGCAAGTATGTGTTTAGGGACGTTTTACAAGCTTAGCACTTAATATCAAAATGATTCTAAAATGTCACATTTTATTTTTCTTTAAATACTGAATATTAGGTTGACAAAAGCAGGACACAGTTATAACAATCGTTGCGTTCTCTGAAAAACCAGCCTACTATTCTGAGAAGTGGAAAAGCCATCCCCTCTTCCTGCTCCCCTTCCCTCCCTCCCTGCCTGCTTCCCTCTCTGAGTTTTATAAGAAGTGACCTGAAATTGTGGCCCTGCTGTTAACGACTCAAGTGCAGGACATTTGGATCTGCACTGGGAGTGTTTGCGCTGGTCTGGGACAGCCTGAGAGGATGTGGTGTAACCGTCTGCTCTGCGGGGACTGTCATCCGATGAGTTGAGCGCAGTGTGGGGCCAATCCTGCTAGCAAAAATTCAAAGAAGTAGACATTCACAAGTTGGCGATGCATTAGCAAACAAAAGTACAGGGTTTGTCAATAATAGATCTTGCTAGCATTTGACAGTTGTGAAATGTTTTCCTCCCTTTCTTCCCAAAGATACTTCTTGAAGAAGAGAAATCCAGATACAAGTTTCCAGTCTAACTGGAGTATTTTCTGTTTTAGCAGTAATACTTTATGGGACATGGTCCACATCCAGAGCCTAGTATGCATATGCTGGGCCTTCATCTTCATTCAAGTTCTTTGGGCAGCATATTTCCCGAAATTCCTGTTACTGAAATGTCATGAACTGTTTGCAGCTTCCTGGGTTTCAACTATATTGTGTGAAACTTTTAAATATTTCCATCCACTTACAGTGGGAACGTACTATCCAGGTAAAAGCCAAAAATCTGTTACTCACACTTTATACATCAGGAACAAAAAAATGAAACACAAGAAGAGATGATGCTCACACCACATTTTTCAGCAGCAGCTGCTCGTTCTGAGCCTGCCTTTGTAACACATCCAAATGTGGTCAATTTAGCATGCTGCTAGAATGTCTCTTATTGCAAATTGCCTTAAATGGAAAGTCACGTGCAGCTTAAAATCAGATGTTTCACAGAAATTTTATTAATTTCACTGAACTTATTTCACAGACTTAATTACTTCAGAGAATGACAGTGCAGAGACCTTGGCCAAGGCTAACACGAGGTGCCTCTATTATGCTGCTAAATGTAAGAAATGCTGAAAGGTGCCACATAGCATAAAACTTAAAGCTTAAAAAGTAACCAGTGGAATAATCTGCGGCAGGCCAACCCACATTTGACCTTCAATGGGGAGCACTTCCATTTCCATGTCCATTTAATCTGATATTTTAACTGAGATTGTTAATAAGGGTGCCTTTAGTATAGCTGACATTTTGATTTCCTTGAACTCGGTTTGAGGTGCTTAAGTAAATATATTTTGAGGGCCTTAATTAAATGTATTTTGAGAGTGAAAGGCTGTTCTTACCTGTGCTGGCTGTAGCGATTTGACAAGTGCTTACACTTCCAAGCCTGCCTGTCATTGCTGGGTTCGAGTTTATCCTCCATCTGCCCCTTCAAGGCATCTCTCTTACTGCTTAGCTCTAGTGTAAACAGCCTGATTTGGGTCAGGACTGAGACCCCAGATTTGAGGAAAGTAGTCATACAGGACTCAGACCTCCAGGTTTAATCACCTTCTGGCTAAAATGGTCCAGATGTAAGAAAAAAACACAAATAAGTTATTATCTGGTGTTCTATGTTATTTATTTCTTATTATGGATAACCACGTAATGAATCTGATGCTGTGTCCCTGGCAATGTCGGGGAAAATATGGTCCAGTTCTGACCCATGTCCCAAATACATCTTTTAAAAAGCTGGCGACCAGGGTGTGATGGCCTCAGTTTGAAGGTGACACAGAGGCACAGTGGAGATCAGCACGTGAAAGGATTAATATGGAATATTAAAAGCTGTCAAAACAAATGATGCTGGTTTGTAGGATACTGACATCTCCCTCTTCCTCCCCACCCTTTTACCCATGGGACTTACTCCGTGATTTTAAACAGATTATTCTAAAAGGCTGTACGTGCAGTTTAGTAAACATAAAGCACACTGAGTCACAGCTATGAACAGCTGAAATTGTTCGCTAGGGTAGATTAATACAGATGATTAGCACAGTGAATATTTTAGCTCTGTTGTCAGCTACTGCAGGTCTGAAGATTTTTAGTTTTGCGACTTGAGGCTCACTCCGAATGTTCAGAGTTACAGTGTGTGGACGTGCAAAAAGTGAATCTGTATGTCTCGGGGTGCCACCAGAGAGCTATCTGAAGGACACTAGCTTAACATGCAAAACATTCCGCATTTTCAAAAGCTGGCAGATCGCGGATTAAGAAACAACTTTTTAAATTGCACGTGCTTTCAGATTGTTCAAGCTATTTCTGCTGGTTCTGCTCTATGACTGACCCACGATCTGCAGTGAGCAATACTCTGACTTCCCACAGTGTCGTTTGGTACAATTACACATCAGTCGATAGGGCTTACTCAGAGTATCACTTGAAAACCAAATATGTCAAAACAGGTCATTTTTTGCAACACGCTGCGTACTTGAGTGGCTCTGCTCAATGCGGAGGAGCAGTATCTCTGGGTTTCAGCTGTAGGACAACAGTCATATTCATTTATTTTGAGAAGCTAAATAAGGGCAGAAAGTTCAAATCAGGTAAATCGGCGAGGTTGACATTATTACCCTTTGGGTATGTAAAATATCTATTGTAGAAAAACAGATTAAAATTCCAAACTAAATCATTTTGTGAAGCTTCCATTCTAAAGGATAATGCTTTCAAGAAATTACATTTAGCCATTAAAAAAAAAACATTTAATTATATTTTATAATTAATATCATTTAAATGGCTGGCATGGTGGCTCAAAACATAATGGATGACTGTATGCCCAGCCTTTCCAAGGCTGAGAGTGGGTCATACGGACACAAAGGTTGATATGTATCTTAAAGAATTCCTATGAATTATGGTTGGGATGCTTCCAGGAGCCACATTCTTAACTTTCATATTGAAGACCTTAAGGAAATTAAATTGAGAGGAAATGGAGGACAATTTTGTGTTAAATTGTAACCTTTCCAGGAGCCAAGGAAACTGATTTAAACAGATCTAACATTTTACCAATAGCGTGTTCTACATTGCTATGGTGACGTCGGGAGCCTTATTCTGATCCTCATTTAAAATTTCTGAATAATTTTCCTCATGAAGAGCTAAGGATTATTAATAAACTTTGTCTTTACATCTAATGCCAGTGGCCAAGTGGAGCTTTTCAGGTAGATCGGCACTGTGCTTTGTACTTTGAGGATTCGTTCCTGAGGTTCCTCTTCCATTTCCTACTCCAGTGTTTGTTTCACCACAGTCAAAGGACTTTCACTCTTGACAGAGTATTTAGACCATAAGTTTATTACCTCCAGGTTAACCTGGTTCAAAACCTGATTTAATGGCTACAGATGGGTATGTGGATGAAAGTAACATCTGAATTCTGTGGCAGATCCAAATGCAGACCTTTTTGTTTGTGGTTTGCAAAACTCTTATGAAACAGTGAAATAGATTACGGTTAGTCCCTTGCATCTTTCATGTTTTGGTTTTTTTTTTTTTCCTTTKTTGAATTAAAATCGTTGCTGTGGTCTGTCTAGATAGTTCCTTCTTTGTCTTAGGCCTGTTGTGAAAGACAGCTCATGGTTTCTCAAGGAGTCTTCAGTGCAGCAGCAGGGGCGCAGGCACACAGTTTTCCACAGATGATACGTGCACAGAAGGACAGCCCAGGAGAGGCACAGCCTCTGGGCTCAGCCGTGGGCCGACACGGGCAAGAGCCCCCACTCCAACRCACACGTCGTCTGTGCATGGCACCAGGTAGCGAAGTGCAGAAGTGCTCAGACTGGCTGTGGATGAGCCGGCTCCAGAACCGGAAGCCGTCTCGCCACAACAGCACAGGATGGTGCCCCACCTAATTAAGCCTGTTGAAAGGCAGGGCTAATTAGTTTAGGTGGAGTGCCTTGTTAGCACAACGATGTTGCTTCCAGGATCCAAGTTGGTTTCCCTGCACGTGTAAGCTTACCAGCCCTCTCCGAGCCAGCCCACATGTATCAAATGAGATAATACACTGCACGGCACAGGTAAATCCTAAGTGGGTAGCTAGGTAATTTCATAATCGTATCCTGATTTTTCAGTGTCTTTCTCACACTCGTGCATTCACATGCACACCATGTGCACAGGAAGAAAACATTTCAACTCAGACAATAAAATGTTCATCTTGCTGTGATCCAGCCTTTCCTTGTTTAACTAGAGAAACAAAAACACAATCTGGGCGCCCCATGATTTACAGGGAGTTGGGATTGGGATTCCAGTCCCCAGGCTCAGCTCTAGGTCTGGGCTGGAGGCTTCCTTCTGCAGCCCATCGAAACTGATGGTCATCTCTGTCCCCAGCCTGCAGCTCTCTGGGCTGTTTTCGCTGCACTTTGAGGAGCGTGTTGAGTAAAGGTGTGATGGGGATTCACTTAATTTAAAAATCCGTAATGACCTTGGTAATTGTGATCTGTCTTCAGAAATGTGTTTGAGGTGTGTGTTTAGTTCCTTACGAAATGTCATCTGAAAAATAATTTTCAGTGTTCTCCTTGCAGCTCTCTCCTTTAAGTGCACTGTCAGTCTTTTGCACTTGTTTTGTTAGACCCTGTGTAGGAGAGGTACTCTCTTGCATTGTATTTTTCCTCCTGTCTTGTGATTAAGGCAGGAATCCTACAGGGCAACAAGGAATCAAGCCCGGTCAGTAAAACGATAACGTGCCAAACCGTGTGTTTGCTCCCCGAGATAAAGTTGGAACTGAGCAATCTTTCCCGTTCATTCGACAGGCCAAGATTAGATTCTGCCCCTCTTGCCATTTCTGCTTCTCCCTCTCCGTGGACCGAGGAATTCCTACTATGCAGGCAAATCCTGTTCCCAGATTCCCCCGTGATATCGCTGCTAAGTGACATCTGACAAGATGCTTCCTGCATTTTGTTACTTCCATTTGGCACCATAAAAGCACTGTCACTTACCCTTCTGATTTGTGGCAGCTGCGCTGTATTGTTCACTCTGTGTGGCTGCTGTGGGGGGGAAGGACACTGCAGAAACAGCGACTGCCTTGTAAAACACTCCATCCCACCCTGAGATGATGAGACAGTATCTCCGATCTAAATCCTTCTTCAGAACTTCTCCAGTTTTCCTCACTTGTTAGCATTTCAGATTAAACCTTTAGGCTTATCTTCAGATCAGAAATTACCTCTCTGGGAAGCCTTATAGGCTTCTATTAGCCACCTTAAGGTGTTCTTAGTGTTTACGCCTCATTTTTGCACCTCATTGTCATGCAAAAGGTGCAGTGTTAACTTTGCTTTGGGAATCTTGATCTTTAATCTTTATACTGTAGCATTTTTAAAGTTGAGGTTTACACAGCTGTTTTAGAGYGCATGCATATCTGACACATGTAAACACACAAAATAAATGTAAGACTACTTTTTGAGTTTAATTCAGGACCCTAACTTTTTTTTAGCTGGTCCCTTCCAAGTGGTTTCCAATGCTCCATCTCAGCTGAAGAGAGATGCTAGTATTATTTATTCTGCGGGAATTAAGATTCGTGACGAGACATCTTCTACACTCTGCTGCAATGCCCACTGAAGCTCTGGTCCTTCTCTCGGAGCAACATTTGGTAAATCCAGTTCTTTGCCAGGCAATACTTGAGTAGTGTCCTCTCCCTGTTTTCTTCATTCTTTTTCAGTCTGTTTTCAAGGTGTCTGGGGATATTACAGGCTCTCCTGTCAGCGGTCCCTGAAAAACTACAGCTGTACCCCGCAACTGACTCCTCCTTCAGTTCAGAGCTTCAGCTTTTTGGGTTCAGCTGGGCACTGCACCYAGGCTGAACTGCTGAGATTATCCCAGGCGGCTGTCTTGGCTGTTGGTTGCCTCTTCCATGTCATCATCCTCTCCTAGAAGGAGCAATGCTCTTGGTACTCTCGGTACCCTGCTGCCCAACCCAGAGGACCCTGGACACTGACATTAGAGGACTAACTCTAATGATAAGTGCTCCTTGTGGGCACCCACAGTTATTGCCACAAAGCCTGGCAAAATTGAGTGACTTCTCCAGCTCCTGCGATAATAAACCGCAATCACCCTACTCTAGACTAATTGGTAAGCAATTGCYTAGTTACTGCTAACAGTCAGTGGTCTGTTCAGTGAGTTGCCAGCCCGCGTGGGTCCTCGGTGACCTGATTCTCATGACCTGGCTGGTGATCCACCCCAACCAGCCTGCACACCAGTACTGGTGGGTATAATCAGGACTTTTGCAGGTTTGTCCAGTTCTGCCTTAACTGGCATCATCAGGGCTTGGCTCTCGCTCCAGGCTGACCTCTTGGTATGAGTTTCATGTTTCATGTTTCATTTTTGCCTCAAAACGGTGGCTCGGCCCCCATGACTGTCTCCTGCCACTCACCTTGGGGTAGGTTGCAGGAATCGGGATCAAAGCAAGGCTGGGGCGGGGGCAGGCTGCCCAGCACCAGGGCTCTGCAAAAACTCTTCTGTTTGCTGCTGAGGGCTTCCATTTACTGCTTGGTCTCAAGACTCTGTCATTGTCATAAGATTAATTTCACCTAACTTCAGCCACCTAAAAATTATAGACCAATCTTAAGTAGTGGCTGGTTTTTAAAGAAAACGTATTGTGAGCTTGGGAGCAAACCATCCTGTTGTGCAGGAAGATCAGGAATTTCAGCAGAAGCCAACTCAGTCAAGCAAGGAGCTTAGCAAGTCAAAGTGCAAAAAGAGAGCGGGYGAAGAGTGAAAAGGACTGGTAACAAGGCAGGGATGTAAAAGTGCTGTTTGGGCATGTGGGGTGAAGTTGGACAGACCAAAGGCTGATGGAGCTGTGGCTAGCAAGGTGACTCCAATGTGGGTATAGAGTAGGGAAAGAAAGTTCAGAAAAAATGTTCATCTATGGGGGAAACAGCCTAGTGACAACTAGTACATGAAAGGCCAAAGTACTCAGTGCCTTTTTTGTCTCAGTCTTTGCAGACGGAGCCTTGCGCCCAGGCCCCAGCACCCTGTTTGGGAAGGAGAGGGATGGAGAGCAGTGAGGGAGCAGCGGGTTAGGGGTGCATGTGTTTGTGTGCATGGCATTGGACAGGATTCAAGCTGGAAAAGCTGGATGATGTGACTGTAAGGTCACTGTGTGTCCTTCACAAAAAAATGTGGTGCTTGGGAAGGTCTGTGACAACAGGAAAAAGGACCATCTTTGAGAAAGGCGAAGGGGATCTGGGGAACTATGGGCTAGTCAGACTCTTCTCGGTCACTGGAGAGGTCACTGAGGGTGTCCACTGGAGTCTGTTTCCAAACACACGAAGGACAAGAAAGTAAATCGGGAATGGTAGATAACAGATTTGCCAAGGGCAAATTGTGCTTGAAAGTTCCGACCTCCTTCTCCAAGGGCTAGGGGGATGGCCTGGCTGTGGGGACATGGGGGGAGCTGTGGGTGGGTATACCTGGTTGCAATGAGCACTTTGGCACTGTTTCCCACAGCATTCCCACATGGAAGCTGAGGCGGCATTGGCCGGACAAACGGACTGTTGACAGGGATGGATATTGCTGGACCACCAGGCTCTAAGGGTGGTGATGAAGGCTGCGTGTCCAGTTGGTGGCTGATGACAGGAAGGGTGTGGGGTGTCTGTCAGTGCCCTACAGCTACTTGGGCATCAGGCTGATGTTGGTGATTAGCTGGGGATAGTCCTGCTCTGAGTGGGAGGCTGGAGCAGATGACCTCCGGAGGTCCCTTCCAGCCAGTTTCTGTGACTCTGTGGTAGAGAGGTGCCTTCTGCAGTTAATGGAGAAGGACAGGCACCTCCAGAGGGTGATTCAGCCCATCACAGCAGTCATGCTGAGAATAGACCAGGATCACCCCTTGGAGGTCCCAGCCACTTTCCACTGACTGTGCAGGGAGCTTAGGTGATTAACTTTTAGACAGCTAAAGATAGCTCAGATGAGCCTCCCCCCGCAGTGACATTTCTCCAGGCTAATATTACTGCTTATCGGCGTTGCTCAAATTACATTGCAGCTGGCTCAGTGATCGGGCGGCAAGCACGTTGGCTGTTGACTCAGAAACACCACTGCTACTATGGCAGTCGAGTGACTAGCAGACGTCTCCTGCGCTTCGCGTCGTGGCCGAGTCACGCTGCAGGCATTCCTCCCGTCACTGGAAGCCTCCGCTTTGGTGGTTAAACGAGCTGTGGCTTCTTCCTTCTTGGGATGGCTGCAGCATGGGGATTTGAAGCGGTTTGGTCTTGTGTCATTCCCTACAGGCAGGAGGTTTTTCTTTCTCCCTTTCATATTGCTTTCCGTGGTCCCTGTGCCTTTGCTTGGTGAGGAGTCTCTCGTTGCTCCCTGGAGTCCTCCAGTTTGAACCTGGATGTATCCCCGACGTTCTTGGCGGGTGCTGTTTTAATCACTGCCTTGGCGTCTTCAGCAATTTTGGAGCCGTTTTTCTAGGGGCTGAGTTTTCCCAGCAGCTGAAATGGTGTGTCCCAGAAAGGACCTGTCTTTAATTAGGGAACTTCTAATGCCAGACTCCTCAGCAGTGTAACAGAAGAGTTCATTTCTTCCGCTCCTTGTTGTTTTGGGAGAAAAAAAAAAAAAAACCACCAAAAACCAGAAGAAAAATGTCCCCCAAACTCTTGGCCTTATTTTGCCTGAGGTTGTAGCGCATGTCAAACACTTTCATCAACAATTTCAGTATCACAAGCGTTATTCCTGGCAGCAGCATCTCACTCATTTCCTGGCATTTTTCGCAATTAGCAGTAGAAAGCTTTCACTTCATTTTTTTGTCTCTATCTTCCTCTATCATCTCTGAATACAGACTCCGTTGTTTCTGCTGCTTTTGAGCCTGTGTTAAGATTTTCTCTGTGTTCCCCCACAGCTGGATCTCCTCCAGTGCCACCTCTTCAGTGTACCTCTAGCAGTGGCTTTGCCAGTTAATCCCATCGTCTCTCTTTGCAGGGGTTTCACTACCCTGGCCTCTATTACCACATCTCATGTATTAGCGCTGGGTAACAGAAAAGTCCACGTTTCTAAAACAGCTTTTTGCTAAAAGCGTTACTTCGAGATTCTCTCCATTCATTTGCATGCAGCGCCCGTGCCCACACTGTCTGCAGCCTGCCCGTCTCCAGCCGAGCTCTGGCACCCACTGGCCCCGCTCCGCGTCTCTCCCGGTGCTCAGCACGGCTGCATTGTGCTGGAGAGCAAACGAAGAGCCCTTCACTCTTACTCCCACCTCCCTTGCACGCCGGAGAGAGGCTGCAGTACAGCTGCAGGTGTGAGAAATGTGAGAGGGGACAGCTAGAGTTACTGGTTGAACTGGAGTCCCAAAAATACCATCGGGAGTGGGGAGAAGGGCAGGATCGTCCATTTGTTCGGGGAGTTGCTCAAGAACGTACTGGCTCCACCTGTTCCACAGGTGCTGGGGCTTTGTGCCTTTCTTAGCACATCTGCACTTATCTTTGCAAAAGATATAATTAGTTTCATTGCATACAATGAAATGTTGGGGGGGGGGGGAAGTGCGTCTCAATACTCTGTTGTTCCCATGATTTTAGATTACTCTGTAATTCCAGCCCCGCAGTCCAGCGGACTGGGAGTGCGCAAGTGTCCATAAATCTACAAGAGGGAACATGTTCATGCGCTGGCAGCATTGCTGGCACATGTGGCATTGGGTAGTTCTGCTGGGTACATCTTGCTTTTGAATAATACCTTCTTTTAGGTACATTTCTAGCTTTTGTGCTTGAGAAAAAGTTGAAAATCTTGTCCGTAGACTCCCTGGATATTGAAAAACATACAGGGCATCTATAAAAGAAACCTGTAATTACGGGATACAGGGTTTTTTCAGTGCTTGCAGTTTGTAAGATGGTGCTGTCAGACTTGGACATTTTCATTGCGGATTTTAAATGAATCACTGCAGTTGTGCTCTGTGCCTTTGATTTTGTTTCCTGTGAATTTTCAAACCCATCTACAGAACAATTTTCTCAAATATATTTGTTGGATCTGTTAGAACAATGGTTTAATTCAAGGAAATAGCTCTCTGCTCATAGGTAGTCATGAATGCACTAATAGGATACATTAAACAAATAAATTATTTGGTGTCAGTTATTCACTCGGCATTGTCAGGGATAAATATGTAAACATGTCCACACAATCTGTAAGCAACCACAGATACATTAGGGAAGGCAAAGGGTAAATCGCTGACAGCCTGCACAAGTCCCTATTCTATCAAGTTTTGGCATGTCGTTTGTTGATAAACCTGTTTTACTGAACATGCTCCATGCTCCCGGGTTTTAGAGTGATGCTAGACACTGGCTAGTAATTATTGTAGGGCATATCTCGCTTTCTGAAGTTAAAATAGCCATATTCTTCTGTTGAAGGGAACTGGCGGGAGCACCTTCGGTGATCTGGATCTATGTGACTTTTATCTAAGCCATGACCACATGAGTACCTTGTTAAATCACACAGGCCACCCTTCCTTTTTTCCCCTTCTTCTCCTTCTCCTCCTCCTTTCTTTTTCTCTCCTCTAACCGGCATCAGGACTTATAATCAAACAGGTCTCAGCTGAAGCACAGATGAGTTCAGCTGGTGGATCAGTCTTTTGTGGATCAAATCGTATGTGAGGATCCCACAGAGAGGACTTCTGCCAGCTTGCTTACATATAAGCTCTTAGTCATTAGTAGTCAAGGACTAAGAAATGTAAGTGAAGCCTTCAGTAAACATTAATGATATCCATACCACTCACAAAATAATAATCTGTCGTTCACATGATTAACTAGAGGATCTCCCTTCTCTTGTTAATCTTTTTTGTCATCTATAATAATGACAACAATTATGATAATCTATAATAAATATAGTATGTTAGGTAATTAAAAATGGGTTGTCTTAAAGTCCTCTGATGCATTCTAAGCGGTAAAGATTCATAAAGTTGTGTCCTATGGATTCACACTGAGAAGTACATACATTTTAAAATTGTGCCCTTAATGTTATTTTCAAGCGTTTCTACAAGTTAGGAGCCTGGGAGCGTGCTTTCAAACATTTCCTAAAGCAGAGTTTTCAGTGCCTGCAAGCGGTTTCATGCACCAGGATAAACATTTACATGTTCCCATACAAGGACATGAGGACTTCAAAAGCCCCCGGCTCACCTAAGAGCCGTAGTGGAGCTCAGTTCACCAAATCTACTGGTTATTGACCATTTGTTTCCCTGTCACTAGTGGGAGTTAGGAGGCATTTTCTTCTGTAATACTTGTAGTTTAATCTTTTGCTTCTTATGAGTGTTTGTCTGCTTCAGGTTTTATTGAATTTTATCAGTTTGTTAAACATTCGGGGAACATTTCAGTGCCTGCCGATTGCCACGTTGTACATACTGGATTTGGGAACAGATCCAGTATTAGAGTCTTTCCAAGGCAAAAGTGAGCAACTGCTCTTATTAATTTTACTTTTAAATGAACAGATTTGATCCCGAGTCTGAATTGTTGTTGAGGTAAGGTTAAGATAGAGTGATAATATTTTTTATTAAATCAACTGGAATCACTGGAAAATGGGCACTTTGGTGACCTCAGTGGCCRTCCCTCGAGTCTCACATGACTTGCTGCTACGAAGGCAGGCTGGAGCTGAGCGCAGAGTGCTTGTGGGAAGGACGGCCTCAAATGTTGAAGAAGTTTATAATTATAAATAGCTCCAATTTATTGCAGCCAGGATGCAATTAGAAGTAAATAATCCAGAAGATGTCTTACTGGCACTGTAAACAAGTGGCTTTGCATGTGGAATAGGATATACTGTGTTAAAGTTGGGAAGACTGCTGTAAGCTTCAATGCCTTGCTTTTTACCCTTCATTGTAAAAGTTTCTCTTTGGTTTTTTTGGCACAGAAAGCAGCCCTTTTTGATAGAGACTATTCGGGGGGCTTTGAGTCTTAAACTCTACATGCCTAAAGTTTACGCGCAAAGTTACAATTCATTAGAAGTAACTATTTCTTTTCTTTGCGGAATTAGGAATTAAGTCTTTTATCAGTACAGTCAGTCCRTAATTTGGTCTTTAAGAGTTGAGGAGAGCTGAGTTTGTAAAGATGTCTGCAAATATTTGCATTCAATGTTTCTCACCAGCCAAATTGGACAATCTGTTCACAAGATAGAAACCCGTTAGTAATACTAGCCTGCTTAAGTGCGTTTCACTAGTTTGTGGAAGACTTCGTTATTCGCTACCTGCAATATTTGACTGAGCAAAGAGAAGAACTGCAACTCCTCTCCAACTTTTTTAACTCACTTGTTTGGGATCTGGTGTTTTGGCCATTCTTAAAACTTTTTAGCCTTTACACTTTCTGCCAGAAACAAGGAATGCTATGTCTTAATGTATTTATTTAAAAGGGACTAGGGTGACAAGAGAGAATTGTGAGGGAATCAGGAGAGAGAAAAAACTCACTTTGAATTTTGGCGTTGGGATCTAGTTTCAAAATGTTTCCTAACTTGGTTTATATCTCCTGCGTAAGTCAAGGGCAAAGCCATCATTCACTCCTGCAGCTTGGAGACTGGGGTCTTTGCCCCACCATCCCGCCTTGCTGCCTCGTGGGGCTCGGTGTGTTTGAATAACAGGATGGGGGACAATGAGTTTGTGGGTTAAGAGAGGAACCAGACTGTGCAGCTGCAGCTGCAGATAACATTGGCCTCGTGCTCAGAGATATCCCGGCCAGCGGTGAGGGCGAGCGCGAGGGCTTGCACGCACAGCCATGCTGTGGCGAGGGGCTGTAGCTCTGTGCTGCAGAGAAGCRTGGTACAGATGGGGTTGCTGGGGGAGCGTCGGGCAAGAGTTCATCATATTAAGCCCCCTTCTCACCTGCGACACTTCATAGGCCTTCAGGTGAAGTGCATATTTGCTCTTAGGCTGAACCATTCCCAGAAAAGAGGATGATCTCCAAAACCTTTCACTTTTCAAGTATTCAAGAAGAAAAAAAGCCTCAAGTCCATATTCATTGGCAGCTCTCACCGTGAGAAAACGATAGCACAGCGAAGTCAGTAAATGGGAAAAAGCTTCTAAAAATGGGCTGCTAAGTCACTTCTCTAGTGAGAGATACTGTATGTTCCATCATCTTACAGATATGAAAAAGAAATAGATGGCAAAAAAATACCAAAAATGCAGTTGTTGCAAAATACTGGCACATAAATGAATTGCATTTAAGTTCGTCAGAGCGCTCTAAGTGCCAACGGAAAAATATTAAACGGTGTGCTGCTTCTGAAGGCTCGGCCAGTCTGTCCTCTGATGGACTGGCGGCAAATCAGGTCTTGTGACGAAATGTCACCTTAGTTCCTGCTAAATTGCCGTCGGGATTGAAAGTCATGCACAAACACCATGTAATATTTGAAAACTGAAACAAACTCCTTTCATTAATCAGTTCTTTATTCTGTCTCGGAAATGATTTCACGTAGGGCACTAGAAAAAATGATGGAAATGCTGGTTATAATTTTACGGGTAAGGGCTTGGTTATGCAACACCCAAATATAAACTGGAACATGATACAGTTGAAGACGCGTCATATGGTATTCCAGGAGACCATATCCAGAAATTGTAGGACTGCTTCCGTAAGTGACCATGTGCATCAGCTGTACCGGGAAGGTTATTGAAATCTGTGAGTGGAGAAGGTTTAAGAGTGTTTCTGGCAGAGGGTGCTGCACTCCTGACGTCAGTGGCGCGCTCACCTTGGCTTCAGGGAAAGAACATGTCACGTAGCATCTAAACTTCTGTTTACTGTTTATTTGAATCCCTGTAGTGACACTAGATACCACTCAGCGAGAGAATCCCGATGCACTTCATCTTTCCCCTCTGACACTTCTTTTTCTTCTCCCCCTGCTTTTGTAGGGTTCCTCCATTCTCCCATTTGCGTTTTAACCCTACCATCGCTTCCAGTCTCCTCTGTGCCCCACACGGCCACCTCTGCAGAAGCAAATGCTGCTGCTGCAGGCAGCGCTGGCACTGAAGCATCACGGGCTATCGAGAGTGTATTGTACTCTCRTGTATCGTGCTATATCGAATGCAGCACTGGCTGTGCCATCTGATGCTGCAGGAGCACTGAGCAGGGTGGAAGGTGGCGCAGTGCATCAGGAAGGGAGGAGCTGTTCCTTCTCCGGAGGTCTGTGTTGGGTTCTGCTATAAAGTATGCTTTCCCTTATCAGTATAAAAATGTACTGTTAATTTTAAAATATTCAAATGTGATTAATGTGGTATATATCCATGAATATTAACTATTAAGAAAGTTAGAAAATCTATGTTACTCCCTTTTAAGATCATTCCCACAGAAAGTTATTACATTCATAGAAGAGCAACTTCTAATTGGCTTTAAATCTGACTGTTATTTTTGGATAGCTGTGTATCTTACAACATTTCATTAGGGACTTGGAGTATGTATTTTAATTTTACATGCTGTTTTTCAAAAGCACCTGGTGCAAACTTAGCCTTATTTGTGGAATCGTAGCCAGTGCTTTCACAATTTATTTGTAAATAGTCACAACAAGTTAACAAACAGGGAGTTAGCGGAGTTGCACGTACCCGAGGAGGGCTGATTTGATACAAACTGGGATTTCCAGGTTGATTGGTCTCAGACTGGGTCACTTAGAAAGTGGCTTAGGAGACTGAGTTTCTAAGAAGGGTTGAGCTCGGGCTGTCTTCCTTCTGTCGAGGAGGATAGTGTCTTTTCTTCTACTTGACAGTCTGATTTCTTGAAACTCGTACGTATGTGGTATCTTTGACGTACTTAGTGGCCGAGCAAATGGAGCTAAAACTCACCAGCAGGTTCAGAAATGACTGAGGAGGGAGGGCAGGGAGGGTGGAGAAGCTGAAAGACATGCAGACACCTGGAGGGAGGCACACCATCAGAGCCTCATTTCACAAGAAAATGAGTGAAAAAATATTCAGATTAGTCAAAACCAAAAGACACTTAAGAATTTAAGAAGAGCTGCCCAAGGATGCAGGTGATATATCTTTCCCTGGGTCCGAAGACCCAGGTGGAGCTSTGGGCAGGCCAGTGGAAATGTGCAGGCGTACTGTCAGAAGAAGCAAGTTCTGAAAGAAACGTTAACAGTGCTTTTATATGGAAATACACTTCTTCCAGACTGGGCACTGAACAGCTTTTGAACAGTAGCAGATCTCACATTTTTTTTCCTTAAAATGAGACTTAGCCAGAACTGTTTACTGTCACTTTACTGTATCTTTGCCATTGAAATGACTAGAGATATTTTAAGTGGCAGTTTTCAAAACATCTGCATTTAAGTCGTTAATCTATTGTCCTCTAAATGTTTTTGTTGAAAAGGCCTAAGTAAGTGATAATACTCATATTTTTACATGAGTAAACCACGCTTCAGCCTGAAGGGATCCCCACTGTTCACAGGCTTCCTTCAGGTAGCCTCACTGAAATGAAGCAGAAAGGCAGCTTACATGCTGCAAAACACCAGTGGGAAGGAGGGGTCATTTTGCACAACTGTCCAGATTTACTGTGCTAAAAATTCTAAAAAACATTTAGAATGTATAAAACATTCATTGTGTCTTTATCTCATCTTCTAAAAACTARAAATAAAACTTTCAATAATTTAGAGCTGGCAGTAGCCTAGTACCAAATGCATTCACTCTATACCTAAGCCCTGAAGTTTCCTTTTTTCATAATTCACATTGTTTTCCATAATATCTAATATCTCTCCTTGATGGTTTTGGGTTTTCTTCCCCCTTTTATTACACAAAACTCAGATTACAAAGTAAGGGAGTAGCCTGGACCCTTCCTCAGCTCTGGGGAAAATAAGTTCTTCAATATCAAGCGTAGATTTCTGTTCTTGGTCTCGCATTGCCCTAATGGTTCTTTTGGAGGTGAAGACTTGAAGTGATAGGGGCAGCAGGTCCTGCAACCCTGAACCTGGGCAAGGCTGAAAATCCCCAAATGGCTTAAATTAGGGTCTAGTGCCACAGTGAGCCTATTCCTTCTCCTGCTACAGGAATGCACACATCGCTCGCACCGTGGTCCTGCTTACTGAGAAGTCTTAGAGCCAGGAGAACACGTTACAATAACACAGTACGGTTCATTATTTAAACATATGGTCAGCTCTTCTTTAGTTTGTCTGAGGAGATGATTTTTTCCTATTCCTAAAATCATGATTTAGCCTGTGTGAGTTTTATCAATGCAAACATTTTCTATTACAAGGAATTTGAGCCCTTCCAGGTCAACTAATTTACATGATAAAGTAGTTGATAGAGAATATGCATGTTAGAAAGGAAAATACGCCCAAATTCTGTGTGTTTTGGCTATTTCCACCTGCTTTTTGATATATGTATCACAGAAGTATGCAAGAACGAGATTACTTGCCATGTTTGGAGCTCTGTGAGCACAGAAAAAACATTAACTTTCAATGCCACAAAGATTCAGATTTACTGAATCTTTAAAACGGGTCTGTGCCAGGTGCTCCTTGCGAGTTCATTGCTGAATTACTCTTTGGCAGCATTTATTTTCTGCCATGTAACTTCAAACATTGAACGTACGGTCCCTATACAATACTTATTAATGAAGTTTGTTGCTTTATGAATATGGTGAATGATGAAGAGAATCTACCCTTACGAAGGCAGATACCAGCACGAGGTGCAGTTCCTTCCCCCGAGGACATGGGGGGCCGCAGAGGATGGCAGCCCTGCGGGGAGCACACCCCATGCAGTCCCAGCGAGCGTTCGGTAGGGAGGGCAGTGGCATACACATGTATGGGGCATATGTGCATAAAGCATATGTGCTATACAGCAGATACTTTGCTGAGTGTATATCAGAGCAATCCYGACCTCTGATGTCACTGTTACCTGCTCAGCCAGTGCCATTAGAAATGCTGAATCCATTAACTTTGACAGATTTATGGGGTAAGCATATGTCACTGGTATTATGAGAAGCAGTTACATTCATGGGGAGATTTTATGATTCACTGTATCCGCTTATGTAAACCTTAACTTCTCCGCCGAGAGCCGCTCAGGAGCACGTTGTCCTGCTGGCAGGGTCAAGGAGCAGAGCTCGGTGGGAGCTTGGGGAGTAGGGCTGGCAGGGCTGGGGTGCAGGGCCTGCTGGGGAGCACAGGCGGGTGGCACTGGGGAGCAGGACCAGCGGGGTGTGGGGCTGGTGGAGTTGATGGTCAAGGCTGGTGGGGAGCAAGGGCTGGCAGGATTGGGGAGCCAGGGCTGATGGGGAGCAGGGATGGCCAGATCGGGGAGCAGAGCTGGTGGTGTTGGGGAGCAGGACTGGTGGTGTTGGGCAGCAGGGGCTGGCAGGGTGCAGGGGTGGCAGGGTTAGGAAGCAGGACCAGGTGGGGTTAAGGAGCAGGACCAGGTGGGGCTGGGGAGCAGGGCTGGTGGGATTGGGGAGCATCGCAGGTGGGGTTGGGGAGCGGGACCAGGTGCGGTTGGGGAGCAGGACTGGTGGTGTTGGGCAGCAGGGGCTGGCAGGGTGCAGGGGTGGCAGGGTTAGGAAGCAGGACCAGGTGGGGTTGGGGAGCAGGAGTTGGCAGGGAGCAGGACCAGGCAGGATTAGGGAGCAGGGCTGGCAAGGTTGGGGAGCAGAGCTGGTGGGGTTAGGGAGCAGGGCTGTTGGGGAGCAGGACAGGTGGGGTTGGGGAGCAGGACCAGGTGGGGTTGGAGAGCAGGACTGGTGGGGAGCAGGACCAGGCAGGGTTGGGGAG